>JAKMXF010000033.1:600000-956846 GCA_024704765.1 Oopsacas minuta | reverse complement strand
ATCAAGTCAAACTGGAACTAAATTAATCGCACAAATTTCTATGGATTCCAACTGCCTCAAAATATTATAGATATTGAATATCCATGGTACTATAATACAGTGCCTCAAAATATCATACAACAGGTCTCAATACACGGTGTACGTATCTTGAATGGAAATGTTCTAAACCTGACGACTGAGACATAAAATCTAATATATGAAAATAGTACATATATTGACTATGATCATGGGTGTAACCGTCGAACCGGATTTCAGTATTCGTAAATAACTGCCATATATGCATATCTAATACTGATACTAATACTAATACTAATACTAATACTAATACTAATACTAATACTGATACTGATACTGATACTGATACTGATAATATTCGATTTCGATTGTGAATCCTGAATATCAACAATTAGCTAAATAATCGGTTGAACTGAATATTAAACTATTCTGTTGTAACCTCTAAATTGGGAACAGATTTTTGTTACAGCTATCTCAACTCAGGAGCTTACAAGGTTACAATCAACCCTCCACATCGCTAGAATTTAAGTAAAGTAAATAAAGCCAGACAAAAGTGTAACGACACAAACAATTAATACGTCGTAATATAGTATAATTAAATCACTACAAATCATTTTCACTTAACAACTCTCATTAGGCATATGAAGATCTCCACAAGCATTGAAGATGGAATATCGAAGCATCACCCTATGACCTACCACGAAATATTAATAATTCAGGCCGATTCTTTCCGCCAGGACTTAATATTTCTGTGATTTGGTCCGGCCTTGTACATATATACAAGTACGTATATATGTCACCGTCCAAATTGAGGTTAGTCTTATAAAATTTGAGATCAAATATTATAGTACACTAAAAATATTTTATACTTTCATAGGTATGTTTTATGGTCTGCTAAAAACATGAATTATCTAATTCTAAAATTGTATGTTGTACCTACATCAATACTACTAATAAATGCCTCAATTGACCTGATAAAAGTATGTGTATGGTTGTGACTTTCGTATATAAGGCCTTACTACTACTCGAAACCATGGACTACTTGAGAAATTGTCAAAATTTATTTTCATTGTCTTAGAATTTTATCAGAAATGTATTGTTGTTATTTGTTACTGAAATTGGGCTCATTGAAAGAATGAATTTTCAAAAACCTGTAAATTTTTCCCAGTTTTTAACATTAGAATACTGTCTGTTGTATTTAATTTGAATTAATTTTCACACCTAACTATCATTTTACGTCAAAAATTCAAACAATTATAAATGGCTAAATTTTAGTTTCTAATTTCAAAATGGGTGAATTTCAATGAACGCTTTTCGAATTTTTAATCAACCAGGATTTTTTCGAATGAATTTGCTATAAGTATAGGAAGTACGGAGTTACTTTTTGATTTTGACTTGGGAAGCAATTTCCATCAACTGAGAGGGTGAAGCTCTCTCACTTTGAAAAAAGGACGACCTAGCAAAACCATAGTAACGCTACGTATTGCGGCCTCCAAAGGCCAGAATGACTGCTTCATGACCAGTGGCGCCGCTAGCCAGTCAATAGGTAATTAAACTGTGGTGTACTTAAATTAATATTAATGAGGTGGGGCACCTGGCCCCAACCTCGCGCCGCCTCAGTGCATGACATAGCAATTTTTGAAATTTCAGAGCTGGTTTCTAGGTATTTTAGATTTCAATCATATGTTGACTTTGTATTCATACGACAACAAATAAGTTTACATATGATTAATCCAAAAGTCTGAAATTCTTATTCGCATCATTCGATTTATTTACTCAAGTTTAAGTATTGAATTATGCTTACTTTCTTGGTAAACACGACAAATGCATAGTGATGCGACATCTCGGAATTGAGAAATTCGAATTCAATACAACATTCCCTAAAAATTTTGCTTGACAACGGATAAACAGACAACAATAGCAATTTGATAATATAGATTGTTTACATTATTGATGTCCACACCCCCGCCCCTCGGAATATTCCACAAGCTATTACAATGTTTTTCTAAAAAATTCAAAATACAACCAGAACGACTTAGAGATCTCAGTAGTCAAGAATCATACGAATCTTTCTTGAGTTTCATTTGTGAATATATTTTCTTATTTGAAAGATTGCAGAATACTGGAAACATCTATACTGAATTTATTCACAACAAGATAAGGGTTTCTACTATTTCTATCAAACTAATATTTCTCAAAATATTTCTATTCAAGTACTACTTCCCAATCTCAAAACTCAATGAAAGCTTAACCTCAACATCAACTGGGTTATTACTTGTATTTGGTTGGATTTTGGAAAGAAGCAATATATTTATGTATCTCTCTAAATACCTCTTACAATACAGAACAGGAGATCTATTCCAGCAATATGATGAAGATTTGTCTCTCGATTTAATAACATTTTATCCACCAGTGCAATTCGTTTCCACTCTCCCTGTTAAGTCCCTCCATATCAATCAAACGCTACCCTACCTCAAGTCTGAATTCTCACGAATACGCGGAGTATTACGGGAATTATCCTCTATCGTAGAACTTAATATACGTAACGAACTTCTCTTACTGCATACAGATAGCAGAAATGTTCTAATTAGCGAGGATTTGACTGTTAAACGTTTCAGAAAAGAACTTAGACTTGTAGACTTGCATTATCTGCAATCCAAACATCTTATTGAAGCATTTTGTATAAACTCGAATAATCAAATATTTGCTATAAACATGCTTAGAACTGTCTTTTCGAAAATTAACCACTTTTGGCGTCAGCTAGATTCTGCTTATACGACCGAAATGAGAGATGAGACAAAGGAATACAAACATCAAGTTATGCCAGCCCCACCCTCCCTTCTAGCAAATATATCATGTTTTATTAATACAGTTATATCTCCACCTATTACTGCTATGATATTGAGTTCTAATGATGACATTCATCTTGATAAAGAACAATTAGGATGTATGAAACATGAATGCGGATTAAAAATCCTCCGTATTAAACAGTATTTATCTTCAAATTGTATTCAATATCATTCTATAGCTGAAAAACCGCTAGTTATATTTAAATTTGATTGATTTATCATAATATCTAATGATCAAGACTGTTGTTACCAAGTTTATAAATATATTACCTGGAATGAGTAGAATTGTCAGGAAATAATTGTCCTACCTTAGTCAAAATTGGTCCAGCCTAGAGTTCTTTAGAGAGTAGAGTGAATTCATCAAAAAAATTATGAAAACTCCAAAATATGGAAAGAGATACTGGCAAGGTAATGCAGGGTTCATTAGATAATTCGATAACAAAGCCATATCTCTGTCAGGAACGCTTCAAAATACACCTGTCAGCAACTAAAAGGGGGGCCAAAAATGTCCATCAACCGAGGGCGGACCACGCTGGACACGAATCCAAGTAAGATTTCAAATCCTTGTGTCCAACAGTGAAGATTAATGACAGACAGGACAAAGTAACGCCCAGTTCGTTAGCTAATTCGATAAAAATGCCATATGCTCTGCCAGTAACGCGCCAAGATACACCCGCGCCCGTCAGAAACCAAGGTGTGCCAAAAGTGTCCGACCCCGAGGCGGATCATGCTAGACGCAAGAGTTCAGATCCCTGCGTCTAATAGTTGAGAAAAATGACAGATTTTGGCTGCTAAATTTTTCCCCCCGGACCAGTTATAGCCCGCCAAAACTTGTCTGGGGGACCAAATTTGGCTTGACAGAATCACTAGTGATGAAATTCTTACAATTTATTACAACTTTATCTTGCTGCTCTGATGGGCTATCTACCTTAGTACCTTTAATAGCTGAATGCAAGATTTGTTTTATTAGAAAACTAGATATATTTGCTGCAATATGTATTAATAAACAAAACTATGAATTGAATATCAGCGATGCGATATATTTGTTCTAACTGAGTATTACTTGTAGAGGCTGTATTTGGCGAATAGTTGATATTTGGTAGCCAAGTATTCCGTGTACGGTATTGGGATACAAACTCAGCAGTCGATCATAATTAGTGTCCTATTATCTGGTTATGCGAATAGTATAATACTATAACCAGTTTGTATATCAGTTATAGTTAGTCCTCACTTCTTGAAGTGAGCAGATAACAACGCGCCGGCGCGTTTCTATCATTACAATTTTGGCTAATAAAATTTTGAAAGAATTCCTTGAGTGTCAAATGTATGAAATATGTCACTATATGTAATATTATCAGAAATTATTAATTCCATTGCAAATTTCACTGCATTGTATGTTCCATTTGTAATGACTATTTGTAGCTTTATTGTTATACTTACTGTATTATCATTTATCACAAAATCTCACCTATTGACGTTGTATTCCTCGCAAAACACTTCACTCAAGAATAGGGTAGATAGAATATTTGCTATTAGTTATGATACGATAGACAATTCACAAGACCTAACTCTGATATTCTATTCCAATTGTAATAATTCAGATTATCCCTGCAATACCAGTTGGAATGGATTATTGTTCAACGAGACTGTTAATTATAATTTGACAATAGAGTCACCCCTCAGTTATGATCATGGTTCTATCATCTTACCAATGCACCTATTGGAAGGCTGTAGATATTTTCTTAGATTATCAACTGAATTTGAATCAGATATATTTATAATTTGGATAATCTCGCATGACCCTATATTCTATCGACAAGCACATAACTTTAACCAATCTTATTCAGCTAAATTATTAATTCCAGCATTTCAATACTCTCTTATTCCTGAAGTCTTGTTCAATATTGATAATGATAAGCTAAATGTGTTTGTTCCACCTCTGTTCTCGAGAGCTTACCAAATTGACATATGTGAACTTGTGAGTGATGATTCATGTGGGTCCATTAATGATATTCAGCAACCAGATGAATTCTCTATGATTCTCCGAAGTAGTCAGAACCTATATTTGCTGAGCAGAGATGGTATCTCAGTCATAAATTTAGAGTTTGATTTTACGTTTATTCTCTCAGACAGTAATATTGTTATCTTCTTTAATGAGAGTTCCATCATTACGCTGCATAATATTACATCGCATTTTCGATTATATTTCAATTTGACTCTTCCAAATACGTCATTTCAAATTCTAGCTGCTGAACTAAAGCAGAATATTATCCTTGTATTGATCTCCTCTGTAACAGAATCAAAAGTTATTTCTCTAAATTTGCTCTCAAACAACTTAGGAATTTCAGAAATCATAAATGATTTATGGACATTTGAAGGTGAATTTATTTCTCAGTTTAATACGAATCCGTTCTCATTTGCAACATTAGCCACCAGTAGAGATATACTCTACACATCTGATTACCTAGCAATTGGATTTAAACCTATTCATCTCTCAAACATTACATCTCTTCGTTTTCAAAGAGATGCATGTATTTTATATACAACAGAAACTAGTATTTATTTTTCCAACTCTTTGACTGTGACTAACACAAGTTATACTATCCTAGATGGATATATTTTCCTAGACACATGGGGTCAGCCATTCACTATACTAAATAACACATTCTCATATATTATGGCTAATAATAACTCTAGCTGTGTCGTCTCAAAGATAGAATTCATTCCATCATATCTGCCATCTCCATTAACCCTTGATAAATGGGAAACTACAAATATTAGAATAGTAATCCATAGGTCATTGTTTGTACATCAGAATACTATTCTAGAAGTTTATCAATATGGTCCAGCACTTTTGAAACATTCACAATATTCAAATATTAATCGAACTCATAGAGATGTATCAATTGATTACAAACCTGTTGGTCAATCGCACATTAAAGTTATACCCAAATGTGTTACCAGTTTACCTTCTCATCAGCAATCACTTGATATTATAGTCGCATGTCCTCAACAACACAAATTCAATCTCTTGTCATCTTCTGGTTCCTTTCAGTTTACTGATCTTCCTCCCAACTACAGACCTCCTTCTACTCACGGTACTAGTGTACATACTAGCACCCATATTTATAATTACCATCCAGAACTTGGAATACAACCTAATCTACATCATAAGGGGGTACCACCATTGATTGAATTGTGTCATAATTCTAACACAAGGAAGGAGTGTAACTGCACTAAGAAGATGAAAGAATCAGAGGAGGTCAGTCTCAGTGAATGTAAAGAAAGAGCTCGGACTCATCATTACCATCATCCACTGCATATACAGCCTGCTATAACCTGGGAAGGAGGACTAGTGTTGCGAACTCTCTCAATTCCATTCACCCTTAATGAGGTCAACAATCGTACAGATTATATATACTCAAATACGAGCAGCGATCATTCTATAAGTTTCCTTGGAGGTGGATTATTCCACTTCGAATCAGAACTAGAATCTGATACGGACTGGACCTATTGTTCGTTTAGAACACAATTTCAAGTATTCGTTATTAATGTTCCCTTGCTAAAAGAGGTAGAGCATGCTGTTACTGTAATTACTGCGACAATATTTGGTCTAGGTATGGGTGTAGCTTGTGTGATACTGAGAGATGGCAAAAAAGTGAAATTCTGTAAGACAAAAAGAAACTCTCACTTCAAAGGACTTTGAATGTTCCAATAAATACTATATTCATTCATTATTGATATTCTGCTTTCGAATAATATTTATGGTATTAGTAATGGTGAAATAATTGGTAATTTGGTAGGCATTACTCACTTGGCTAAATTGACTCGTTAGGTAGCTTCAAAACTTCTAACAACAACCAATTCTCGGTTGCTTTTTAGTTGCCCTCTTTATTCTTGCCACAAATTATGAAGATATTAATTTACCTATTAATACAGTCACCCTTCCTTATATCAAATTCCAATACATACAGTAGTTATCAATTTTGGAAATTTCTTTCCTTGGGATGTATTGATTTGAGAGCATTAAATTTAGTCACTTATGAGCGCTCGTCGCTTCGCCAAAAACTCGAAGCTCTATGCCTTAATGCGGCTCTAACTGCATACCTGGTAGTATTACAGTTAGGCCTTATATTTAGTAGACTATGTTCCAGCGTATTTCACGCAATATTCGAGTTGGATCTACCCTATATTAACTAGTGTACCTTCTTAAAGAACGACTGAGCTTTAATTAAATAGTGTGTGTATATCCAACTGCCTATACTGACACTCGTTAGGACATGAAAGTAGTGTCGGATTATACAGGTGAATTTGTATTGTCTGAAGCTATTTCAGATCAAAAACACTGTCGGATTATAGAGGCCTTCCGGAATATTACAGGAGTCGGTTTATAGAGGCCTTCCGGAATATTACAGGAGTCGGTTTATGTAGGTTCCACTGTGCTCATGTTTCTATATACTGTCTACGAATTTGGAATCATTCCTGTTAATCTCCGAATTTGAACTGAATATTATGTAAGTGCCATTGGCTTAGCTAAGGCAATGATTCTCAACCAGGGGGATGGCAATACCGAAGAGGGGCGATACATATTCGGAGAGAACCATCTATACCTGGGGTGTGCGTAAATAATTTAGTCAAAGGAGGCTCCTCGCTCTTTAAAAACCCATTTGCATTATACGTCGATAAAGTTAGTACTCAGATATAATTATTGTTAATACTTTGTAAGCCTTACAATGTAAGGGTTCGAAAAGATGGCATGCATCTGAGAAATATAAATTGCTTTTGTATGACAATAAATACTATGTATTCGATTGTGAATACGTAATCGATATGTGAACTCCAATAATGTGAATAATATCGCATCTTATTGATCGATACAATTTTCATTTTACAATCTACATAAATATATCATAGAACTGTATCTACATTAATTAATTTCAATCCTATCATTAAAAGACTTTATTATACAATCAGAAGATTATATCCGAACCAAATGCAAAACGCAGAATTCGACATTATGATTCCTATTATCTGCAGTTTGGATTCATTTCTAGTCCAGACGAATTAAACCTCTTTGCTTGACCTATCATGTATGCTTGGCGAATGATTCTATGAGGCCTCATCACTTAAAAGCGCATCCATTTTCAAAACATCCCACAGAGGTGGGGCAGCCAATAGAGTACTTTTCGTAGAAAAAGAAGGTTTATTTGAATCAACAGAAATCTTTTTCTCTCTTCACTCAGTCTACCGATTTGAAATGTATTTTGGCATCCTATGAAGTATCTTTTCTAATCACAAAGCTTAAAAAACCTCATAGAGATGCAGAAACTCTAATCAAGCCTTCACTGTTGGCTTGTGCCAAGTATGTTCTGGGAAGTGCGGCAGCTGAGAAACTAAACAAAATCCCGTTATCTAATGATACAGTAAAAAGGAAGATTAGTCAAATTTCACAGAATTTAGAAGATAAATTGGTTCGGCTTATAAAGGATATTCCTATCAGCAGTCAATTAGATGAGTCAACATATGGAGCAGAATCTACTCTTATTGTCTGTATGCGTTTCATCGATAACGATTGCATAAAGGAAGAATTACTTTTCGTTGATTAGTTTGAATGTCGTTGCACTGGACAAGATATTTTCAAGATGGTTAGATCCTATTTTGACTCACCTCAGATTAGTTTAAGCCAAGTTGTTAGTGTTAGTACAGATGGAGCTCGAAATATGACTAGTAGAGATGCTGGATTCTAGGGATGTTTTAAAAGGGAAGTTCCGCAGTGCAGTTTTATCCATTGCATGCTTCATAAAGAGACGTTAGCTGCCAAGATCCCCAGCCTGAACTTCATGAAACACTTAACCATATCAACAAAGTTGTGAACTTTGTCAAATCAGGTCCCTTGAACGAACGTATATTAAGAAAACTGTGAAGATTCGGAAGCAGAACACGGCGTCCTCCTGTTCCACACAGAAGTTCGCTGGCTTAGTAGAGGAAAAGCTCTTGAACAAGTATATTCTATTTATGATCAGTTATGTGAATTTCTAGATCAGAAACATTTCTTCAAGACAGAAGAGTTTTCATCGATCTATTTCAAACTGAAATGAGCTTATCTTACGAAATCTTCTCTTACTATAACCTGAGTAATCTTAGGTTGCAGGGAGATGGGATTTTTCTTCAAGCGGCTATAGAAAATGTGACTACATTTCAAAATAAGTTGAAATTCTTTCGTTTACGCATACTGAGCAACCAATGGAACATGTTCCCACGTGTAGAAGCAATTCTTTCTCCTTCACCACATCTTGAAGTTAAATTTATTCCCCTTGTCGAAGAACATTTGATGAATCTAGTTACTAATTTTCCAATATCTTTTCGGACGTTCCATAAATCCCTAAATACCTGCTAACCCCGATGGATATGTCACTGAAAGATATGATGGACTTAGGCAACATACTAGTAGAGGAGTTGTTATATTTACAGGCAAATGAGGAGGCAAAAGCTAAATATTCTCGTGCTAACAAAACTAAGTTCTGGTTTTTAGTGAAGGGGGTAGCACCAAATCTTTTCAAAAAAGCTGAAAGATTGCTTTTGCTTCCATTTCCAACAACATATTTTTGTGAGAAAACGTTTTCTTCAGCAAATTTTCTTAGGTCAAAACACCGCAGGCGACTTGACTTCAGAGAAAATTTAAGGATATCAGCATCAATTATAG
Organism: Oopsacas minuta; assembly: GCA_024704765.1. Taxonomy (NCBI): domain Eukaryota; kingdom Metazoa; phylum Porifera; class Hexactinellida; order Lyssacinosida; family Leucopsacidae; genus Oopsacas; species Oopsacas minuta. Next base: position 947,279 of record JAKMXF010000033.1, on the reverse strand, counting down.
TCCAGATATTGAAATATTAGAATCTAATAAGCAATTATAAGGTTCGCATTAATTACAGGAAATTTGAATCACAGGTACCCCTCATTGTGACACAATTCCTGACGTCATGATTCTGGCCAAAAGTTAACTCATCATAGGATTATTACGTCATGACTGTTTAAAAATATCAAAAAATTCAGAATTTCTTAATACCCTGAGGCACGAAGTGCCGAGATTACTAACCTAAAGCGACATCGCATCTTCAGTGTCACCACAGAAGGCCATTGAATGTAATTTGGATGGGCCATGGATAAAAAAATCTTAAAATTTTAACTATTCTGTGATTCGACGCACGTAGTGCAGAGTATATCCTGTCGCATAGCAACCAATATCACTATAAAATTTAGCTGTTTAATTTAACACTTAAGCTAACCTGGAACACTAAGCTGTCCCGCAGCGACCTAGAGTTATATATTAAACCTAGAAAGCAAGCAAGGTGCGAAATATGACTACAGCAGCGATTCCTATTAATTCAAATTGATAACGATTTGTTCTTTGGTCAATTTAAAGTCATTCAACACCCCAGCCCCCCTAACCAAAAACGTTGTCTCTGCCTTAGTAATGGATGAAGATAAATAGTTAACAACAAGAGCAAGCGCAATACACCAGTTTGTAGAACTAGTCCCTTACTTCTTCTTTATTAGAATTATTGGGAGGTTCATTACACTGCAGAGGTCGAGGGGACGATCCATACCGCCATATATAGTCCAGAAGGACCTATTGTCGGGGGATGAAGAATAGGCTGTATAGCATGACAAGTGAGACTTTAATGACAAATACATTTGCATTTGTGCATAAGAGGTTGTTCCAGTATAAAAAGTCATACAAAAGTTAGCTGTCTTGGCTCGTTGTTGAGTGACTAGAGACTATGGATGACAAATTTTTATGAATATTCAATTATAACTCGAGAATAGTTAAAGTTTTATTGGTGTAAAGTTTGATGTACTACAAAAATGTAATACTGTACATTTATTCATGCTAAATGCACTGCTTCTGCAATAAAGAAATCATATATATAAATGCTTTTAGGCAATACTGCATCCAGGGCGGTAGAAATATCTCTCTTCTAGATTCGCAAAGAGCCAAACAGAAAGGACCCGCTAGTAGCTGCTGCCAAAAAAGCATCTGATGCTGCGATGCTTCAAGATGCCTTTGTTGGACAAGATATTCGCACCTTCTAAATCTAGCGCTCGAGGTGAATGTCAATCTTAGCCACCTGAACAAAGTGATATTCGTGAGTTCATGCATACAGATATGACAGAGGAACCTTTACCTGAACACTTCAGCGCTAGCGCTCCAGTCACGGAGGCTGAATTTTTGCACAGATTTAAATCAGTACGTCAATGATATTGGTTTGTGGGAGAAGACAAATCAATGCGGGAATACTGGGCCGAAAGGGGCAGCTCTCACTGCAAAAAAGCAGATGCAAATTTCAATCCGAATAGTGCATTTTTTGGAACGGAGAGTCTTACACACCGCTGTCGTCCATTTATTTTACTCGTGTTCACAAACTTACCGGGCTAAAATTCAACGCTCTTAGCTGTGTTATTCGATATCAATGAATTCACAAAGAATATGTCTCACAAAAAGCCTATGTAGAAAGTTGTTTCTGTAGTGTGTGTTTATATAAGGTTTATGTATTGTGGGTTAATTTGATTCTGAATACTGTGAGATCGGTTCAATGTAAGACATATATGGGGCCTAAATTTGGACAGCACCAGGGCCCAGACGTCCCTTAAGATATAGATATATGTTAAGCAATTCATGGTTAGCTCCACTCATTATTTCGTAAAACGATAATTAATTTACATAGGAAAACTGAATCTGAATTAGCGTACATTGTTACGGTTAACAACAAGTCTCTAAGTATTTTGAGATATCAATAAAGTTACTTATATTCATAAAATATGGATAAGCTCCGACAGGTGTCAAATTCTCTCTGCGGTACTACTACACATAACTATTTCTAGTTGCTGGATGAACATTATAACAACAAATAGAAATAGATATGTAGAGAGGAAGAAGAGAAGGGTTTGTCTTTTATTCAACTTTTCATAGCAAAGCACTTATAACTTTGAAAAGTAGGATAAAAGTCAAAACTATTTCATAACTGAAGCGATTATCTCCTATTTATACTTTTCAGGTTAGCTAGTTATGGTACAGTCCGATGGCAGAGTGGTAGAAATGAATACAAACTTAATCTCATGAAAATATTTCAGGGCACTTACATAGCAACACAAAAAGTATAAATAGGAATCATTCAGATTGTGGAAACAACTCGATCAAGAATACAACTACAACTTCTACCAATCTCTTCTCCAACTCACTTCTTCAACTCTCTTCTTCAACTCTCTTCTTCAACTCTTTTCTCTTACTACTACAACAGACAACTCTAGAATAATGAGATTCTCAATGAACAGTGACAAGAACTCCACAGTTGACGGAATGAATTCACAACTTGACGGGTAGGATGTATTTCCTGAATTCAAGATTTCAAGATCTCTCCCTCCCTCTCTACAAGATCCCTACAGTAAAACTATGTCTTTCTACAGAAATTTAGAATTAATTCCTACTCCAGTAGTTATTGTTAGATTGTATTCTTGATCGACAATTCTGACTGTACTTTATGATTACTAATTAAAGTTAAATTCCCTCTCCTCCTTATTTGTTTACCTGGGTATTATAGTAAATACATCGCTGCTTTGAGTCAATTTTAATTAGTGATAATAATCAGAATTGTAACTTTTCTATCCGATTATGGTGAGAATTTCGCAGTTTGCTTGCTTGGTTAGCTCTTTGAAATGAAGCACATAAACATTCAGTACTAGGGAATTGTAATTTAGCTTTACGAACGTTTGAACGACAGCTTACAGATGTCAACATGTTAGTAGCAGATCAGGGACGTTGCAACGGGATAGGTATAGGGCGGAATCCACCCTGACAAACTCGTGCCGCAGCCATCCCCAATTTCCATAATCACAGATAACATAAAATGATAGAAAAAATGACATTGAATTTATAACATTATATATAATTAATAATACATTGAAGCGTTTAGCTCTAATCGCAAACTCTGAAATTTCGGCTCGCTTTGCTCGCATCTTAACCTCAATATAAGGTTATCTCACCCAGACCCATCCTAATTTCAAGTATATACCTGGTATTGATCTAATAACTTGCTAGAAGTTACGTAGGGTGAGACCCCCGGACATTGGCTCTTGGGCGATATGTCCCCCGTTAGGGACTCTTTCTATTAATACAATATTTAGACTCCGTTTAATAGAGCTATTTCGGGACAGGGTATATTTAAGTGCGTGTGGGCAAGTTATAGTGCCTTTCAGCAGCCATGAAGTATACAAAGTATCGATTTTTAGACACAAATTAGTACAGGATCAATATATTCTCCTCCAAAATGTGCAATCATGAATACTCGGATTTTTAGAGAGACGCTGACATGTGAAGAGTGATTCTCGACCTACTTTCGTGATTATTTGGCCTTGAGAGAAATCTGTAATATGTAGAATATCGGAATATAATAGATTAATTCGCGGTTAACTGCTCGCTACGCATATTAAAAGTCAGAGAATGCTGACGGAATCAGATAGCAGAGTTGAAATATTAAAACTAGGGAATATTTATTTAACAAGTTCTGTTTGAGAAATTTAAGGTTTGAGATGGGTGAAGCAAACTGCGAAATTCTCACCATAATCGGATAGAAAAGTTACAATTCTGATTATTATCACTAATTAAAATTGACTCAAAGCAGCAATGTATTTACTATAATACCCAGGTAAACAAATAAGGAGGAGAGGGAATTTAACTTTAATTAGTAATCATAAAGTACAGTCAGAATTGTCGATCAAGAATACAATCTAACAATAACTACTGGAGTAGGAATTAATTCTAAATTTCTGTAGAAAGACATAGTTTTACTGTAGGGATCTTGTAGAGAGGGAGGGAGAGATCTTGAAATCTTGAATTCAGGAAATACATCCTACCCGTCAAGTTGTGAATTCATTCCGTCAACTGTGGAGTTCTTGTCACTGTTCATTGAGAATCTCATTATTCTAGAGTTGTCTGTTGTAGTAGTAAGAGAAAAGAGTTGAAGAAGAGAGTTGAAGAAGAGAGTTGAAGAAGAGATTGGTAGAAGTTGTAGTTGTATTCTTGATCGAGTTGTTTCCACAATCTGAATGATTCCTATTTATACTTTTTGTGTTGCTATGTAAGTGCCCTGAATATTTTCATGAGATTAAGTTTGTATTCATTTCTACCACTCTGCCATCGGACTGTACCATAACTAGCTAACCTGAAAAGTATAAATAGGAGATAATCGCTTCAGTTATGAAATAGTTTTGACTTTTATCCTACTTTTCAAAGTTATAAGTGCTTTGCTATGAAAAGTTGAATAAAAGACAAACCCTTCTCTTCTTCCTCTCTACATATCTATTTCTATTTGTTGTTATAATGTTCATCCAGCAACTAGAAATAGTTATGTGTAGTAGTACCGCAGAGAGAATTTGACACCTGTCGGAGCTTATCCATAGGGCCCATCTATAGCATGGATTCATGATAATAATGGTATCCTAAACGAGCGGTATACTTTATCTTTTTTTCATTGCTATATTTGAGCAAATTAAATTATTCCATATCTTGATAATATTTAATGCGGTAATAACATTTTGTTGTGTTTTCTTTTACGAAATTGTTACTTTAGTGAACGTTGTTATATCGTCGATTGCAAGATTATGTTTAATCCCCATATACTATACTATTTGTCAACCGTTTATTGAGTCGGTTACGAAACTCTGTACCCTGATCCATTGTGGTAATTCTTGGTAGACTCATACTCAGGAATATCTGTATTAGATAATGCATATACAAACATAAATTCATATAAAGAAATGTTACAACCTAGAATAGTTGCTAATCATCGAAAATGACCTTTCATGTCCAATTCCTACTAGCTAGAGACCCTCAGAAGGTCAAAATGAATAATCGCGTTACTGGCTACTATTAAGCTATTCCATATCTACGATATACGTATAAAACAAAGATTACCTTAAGCATAGCGTCGGCAATGTTTGAAGCAGCTTTTGTGAGTAAAGCTATTGCTCAACCCATTTGGAAAAATAATCACTCACGGTAAGTAAACAACGATTCCCACTAGTAGAAGTTGCAATAAAATCTTATTGTTTCCTTTCTGGAATAAATTCCAGTTACTAACCTAATAGAATACTTTAGTAATTTTACATATATCAAAAAAGGCACTACCAATCCTAATTTCTGAGCAATATATACAAACCTACCATTTTGCGAACATCTTTTAAGACTCCAATCCCAAATAACCTCTCAAGAATACGTGCAAGTGTTCGTTTAAGCCCGAAAAGACCAGATATTGTATCAATGTGACATGCATTAAAATTCGCAATTGTTCATCTCGATCAATGATATATCTTACTTGTCGGGTCCGTGCATTGCAGCATTTACGCAGTGGTTGAGGGGAGTGCCCCCTCCGAAAATAACAAAAAAATATATAATCCTGAGCTGCACTACTAGTCTGTCGGCTGGACATTTTTATATTTTATTGGCCAGTTAATAAGTAAAATAAGATCACCCCTTACAATTATCTCATCACATACTTTCGTGGCAGAAAGATATTGAATTTTTCAACTACGTATAAGAGTATTAAAATGTGGATTGTATACTCTGTGACCAAAGGACTATGCATAAATTTGGAAAAATACAAATAATACTTGTCCGGACGGGGGACAAAATTTGCGGTTTTCCGATTATCCGGTGTCCCAATTAAGCGGAGTTTGCTGTCAATACCTTTGTCTATTTTACTTATGCTACTAGTTTTAATTTATAACAACTCACCTACATCTTTGGATGGCAATTTGGCATAAACCGCTTTCATCCAAAGCACCAAGTGACATATTGTTCTTGCAGTTATATGGAATGAGTTGAGTAATTTAATTGAAATGGCGAATGAACATGCCCCCAAAAAATTGTGTCGCCAGGCTCATTCGCCAAATCCTTGCGCCGCCCCTGAATATAGAGAGGAAAGTGGCCAGCAGCGAATAAAGAAGAGAGGCTAGATTTATAAATATCATAAAAGTTATTTTAACCCCCAATACTTTTTTAGTGTAAAAATATACAAAATCAGTCAAGACTAGCTAAAAAGTTCAAATGGCCATCCTTCATCTCGTTTAGTTGCACTTAATAATGTATTTGTATGTGTTTTCTTATGCATTAAAATCATACGCAATCATAGTATGCGTGAGAGGATAGCAATTGCTATCGTGACGAAAATTACCAGACCCCGCCGATTACAGGACTTGTGAATTCAATGATACGTTACATCAGCGGAACCTGGGGTCAATGGACCCATTGGTGGCCCACGGACGACAGCTGGGGTGTCCATTGGATCTATTGCACTATATGGGAGAGACCATAAATAACATGAATAGAATAGTTGCAATTCCCATTATATCCAAATCTGTTTTTTCGCCCCAAAATGCACGAGAAATGAGGCAAAACCCCAAATTCAATTACAAATCCATTATATGCTTCGCAGATGAAATTCTAACTCTTCCTGGTGATCGAATAAGTCTATGTAGTCTAGGACTCTAGGGACAACAAAAAAGTTACAAGTAAGCGTAAAATTGCTCTAAAATCGGGAATTTTTGACACACTTAATGTGTGGAAGAGGGCAGGAAACAGTGAGGTATAATAACCCGAAAGAAAGTAAATTAAAATTGAACATTTTACATGATGAAGGTAACAAAAAACAAACGATTCTGATTATTATCACTAATTAAAATTGACTCAAGCAGCAATGTATTTACTATAATACCCAGGTAAACAAATAAGGAGGAGAGGGAATTTAACTTTAATTAGTAATCATAAAGTACAGTCAGAATTGTCGATCAAGAATACAATCTAACAATAACTACTGGAGTAGGAATTAATTCTAAATTTCTGTAGAAAGACATAGTTTTACTGTAGGGATCTTGTAGGGAGGGAGGGAGAGATCTTGAATCAGGAAATATATCCTACCCGTCAAGTTGTGAATTCATTCCGTCAACTGTGGAGTTCTTGTCACTGTTCATTGAGAATCTCATTATTCTAGAGTTGTCTGTTGTAGTAGTAAGAGAAAAGACTTGAAGAAGAGAGTTGAAGAAGAGATTGGTAGAAGTTGTAGTTGTATTCTTGATCGAGTTGTTTCCACAATCTGAATGATTCCTATTTATACTTTTTGTGTTGCTATGTAAGTGCCCTGAAATATTTTCATGAGATTAAGTTTGTATTCATTTCTACCACTCTGCCATCGGACTGTACCATAACTAGCTAACCTGAAAAGTATAAATAGGAGATAATCGCTTCAGTTATGAAATAGTTTTGACTTTTATCCTACTTTTCAAAGTTATAAGTGCTTTGCTATGAAAAGTTGAATAAAAGACAAACCCTTCTCTTCTTCCTCTCTACATATCTATTTCTATTTGTTGTTATAATGTTCATCCAGCAACTAGAAATAGTTATGTGTAGTAGTACCGCAGAGAGAATTTGACACCTGTCGGAGTTTATCCATATGACTTGCAGCTGGAGTAGTGTTCATCACCTCATCGAAATACCAGCTAATAACGTCCTTTCCATCACTGACCATGTATCTCGTTATTTCCCCTCCCCCGAACCTTTTATGGTAATCCTCACGACCACAAATAATTTTCGAGAGACATATGAAGGGGCAGTTTTCATCTGCTATCCTACTATATCATAATTCTCCCATAGCTCATACTCTCTTATTTCTGGCCTGCCAGGTAGGTGTTGATATGTTGGTTTAAGGTATGTCAATCCTAACAGAGAGCAGATTTCTCTTTCTGCCACTCAACGGAAATTGGTGCGATCACAGGATCAGACACAGTGAGATTATGAAGGTCTTGTATCCCAGGCTCTGATGTACACAACTTCTTCTCAATATATTTCATTGCCTAAAGTGAAATTGATCTCATATGATAAATGCTAATACGTAATTGAACTTGAATTTGCTTGATGTAGAATATAATTGATAAATCATGGAATGTTGGAAATTTGGAATACATAAAGAAAAAAATTACGAAAAGTTATTATAAATGTAACTTTAAGAGATTCTGGAATTTTGGCAATTGTTAAATTTATTGTACTTACCATAGCAATAAAGGACGTTATCAGCATAGTTTCGCATGCGAAATGCTTCCCATTCCTCGAATAGTTCAGTTGTCCATCCCATTAAAGAGAATAGTATCACTCTTCGCTAAAAGATATGGAGTAATGTTCAAACCCATTTTAGGCCTATCAACAAACATCACAGTTGAGCTTCGTTAGTGCGTACTATGTATACACAAGAGGACCTTAGAAATATATATGTGTTATCAGAAGTATATATCAACTAGAATAAGATTACTAATTGAAAAACCTTTATTAAGGATCTGATGTTGCATAAATTACTGTTGCATCATATCAGGACCAGACCCGGACCGCTGCAACTCTAGTATAAATATCTGTTTGTATTTTCCTGAAATTAATAGTACCAGTAGCGAACTTTACTATTACAACCTAATTTTACTCACACTATTAACTTGTTTCAACAATGATAAACAGTATTACTCCTACTTTCTTTCCAGATGAAACTGACCTTATTGACTTGTGTTATAACGTTATTTTCCAAAGCGCTCAAAGGCAAGGTACATCGTACCTTGTGGGGACCTCTGCTCGAGGCTATTCAGGCAACGCAATCCCTATCATGGTGAGCCGAGATAATGGAAACGCGAACTTCAACGGCACATTCCCAGTAACGAGAATTACACATAGCAATTTACCAAGTGCTTATTGACCATCTTTTGTGTATTGTGCGAAAGGTAACGCAACTGATGATTCCAAGAGGGGATAAAAGACAAATGTGGTACAATGGTTCCTCTCTAATTGTCCACTAATGGGCAATGGGGTCCGAAATGATTACGATATGCAGACTTAGTCAAATTGGAAAAGAATAAATATAGAAAAGAAAAGAGATCTCAATTTAACTTCTATGGTAGTGAACAACGGTTTTTTCATCACATCAACTCCCTTTAGGCAGGGCCGTAGCCATGAAAATACAAGTGGTCCTGTTGGATACAGCAAAACAAGACCAAGTGGTCAGGTAAAGCTATATAATATAGGGGCGCCGGAAATTCCGCGATTGCCGCGGCAATAAATTCCGAAACTTTTATTATCTTGCGCTTGTTAATGTTTATGACTAGTGAAAGATTCTTGTGTAGATCAAATACTGACTGTACTTTTCATTATTTGCCTTGAAATTCATTATTGATTAATCAATCTCAACATCATAATATAAACGCTAGATATTATTTTCGTATTCTAATTTTCGCATATTTTAGGCTTGTTTCTACGGAAATTATTTATTTTGAAAATTATATTACAAATACAATTACGCATACATCCTAGATATAATCATAATAATTATAAATATATAATATATTGAAATTTCATACATATGTAACTGAAGTAAATAAAATAACTTAATTAACCCAAAAATATGAACATTTATTTTACAAAATTTTAACTAAATATCGAGAGATGCCTTAGAGCAAGACCCCACTGTTGTCACAATAATAGGTTAAATTGGGATGAGTGGAAGGATTCTAAATTGGTGTACCACTGTATATTCAGTATTTCTTCTAAGAATCGGCCAGGAAAATAGCTAAATTTCCAGCTTTGACGGCCTACCAATGTTTCCAATGTTATCAGCCTAAGACATGACGGTAGACCGTGAGTCTCACACATTTTCTACCACTCTCACGGATAAGCTCCAAATGTGTGTCACACAATGTTTCCACATGATTTTGGAAAGCGCTCACTTTTGAGATTGAATGGGTTTCTTTACTATGAACAATATTTTTGGTCGTGTGGGGTTCACAATAAGCGACCCTAACAGTATATTAATAGTAACAGATAGAATAGAGAAAAGGTTATCAAATACGTATACAAAATTAAAAGAACAACCTAATAGAAATTATTTACTAGCTGATGATAATTGAATGCCGAGCGTCTTACCGGCAGCTATGAACACCTGGCCTACCACATGAAACTATGGGTTATAACCGTTAAATCAAAGATTCGCTGAGTTTCCGAATATTGATTGTATTGAGAATTTTTCCAAATCAATCTGATAAATTGCATACTTAGGGGGTACAGTCTAAATATCGGAACGCCCCACAAATGAGTCCTACGCGTCGTTGCTTTAAATTGCAACATTGCTTTTTATGGGTATGCTTTATTCTTTACATCCTGAGCTTTAATCCATTATCTCAATCACTTTCTTATACATCTGTATTCACTATTTAGCTATTAATTATTTTGTTTCAATGGTTACTCTTGGATCAGACACGACTTTAGAGTCAATAGACAGATTAACACTGGATTATCTTGCTATATTGGAAGAAATAGCAGTCTCCAAACAGCAATTAGAATCTGTGTTGCATGAAGGGTTTCAGAATCTTTCTCATACTCGCCTGGTGTTAGGACAGACTGCTATTAGTCCTCTCAGCTACAATAATGTAATGGAACCTACAGCCCTGATAACTTATGAGAAAGTAGATGATAGTATAAGCTTTGATTTGGAGATAGGTCATGGGAACAAAATAGTATCAGAATCAAATAATGAAACAAAGAATTCAAAACAGTCTCAATCATCTAAAACATCTTCAGCTTCAGATCCTATCCGCTGGTTTGCTGCATTACCTCCTCACAGTCTTAGATCTGCTAGATCTAACTTTCAAAAGTCTCTGGTTGTCATTACTCATCTAGCTACACTCCAGTCTAGAGCTGAATCATTTAGAAAACAGATACACTTCCCTTCTACACAATAGGATGTGTATGCTATTATAACATTACATAGCCAGAAATAAATATAACTACACTTATTCTTGCAATGTGAGTATTATTGGTGAATTTGGATAGACATGAATTACTCATTAGTCTTTAGCATAGATACCAGCTGGAGTTTCACAAATCCGTGAGATTAGTTTCTCTACCAAAATGTACAGTTAATGAACCAAAACCAGTGAGACTTGCTCATAACCCATGAGAGTTAGCATGTGCATTACTCGGCCGACGTAATAATTATTGGTGTTATTTTGTCCAAAGCCTAACAATCTTGGTCAGATCCAAATACTAATTTTCCAAATGCGTCATAAGGTTCTAGTACTTCATACCACAAAACAATCTGGAGTCTGGACACAATTAATTACATGTAAACTTATCTAATATGCAAAGTCATAATTCTGCTCAAGACAATGATTTTGTGATTTAAACTATTTATTATCTCTTGAACTAATCCACCAAAAGCATCATATGAATACATTACTTATATTCGTTATTCTATTCTATAATTTGTGGCGAATTAGCAATCAATATATGTATTAGTATATTTCTGATGATTCCTAATTCTAAATAGATTTATACAACCTTTAGTTCTCTTGCGTGTCTTAGGACACTATAAATTGAATAAATAGATACGGTACATCAATCAGTCCGGTTATAATAATTAAATTTATCTTTTTAGCACACGTATAGTAATGACGTCATCGAGGGTCATATCATTCTTGCTCTTGTCTCTCTCCAGTTGTTGCTTCTGCTGTCAGAGTCCTCTGATTACCATCACACAGTTGGTACCAGCTACTTCCCCATCTCTACACAAGTCACCTTCCCTCTTCAATATAACACTCCCCATGAACTCGCTAACGCTAACAGGTATCTCTTTATCTTGTGATACACTATCAGGGTGTGGGTCTATCTCTTCTCTCATTCTCTCCCATCTCGACAAAGAAGTTAGTTTGCACTACACTCTCTTACAACATTATATTTCATCCAATTGGTCATATGACACTAGTTTCAACCTATATTTGGGACCTGTTTCTGCCCAATTTTTTACTCTATCAATTGTATTTGATTCTAATATTGCTCCTTCATCTCCTGTCACAGTAAGCTCTACTCTCTACGGCTGTGAAGCAGAATTAGAAGAAGTACCCACTCGACAAATACTGCAGTATGACCTCATCCCTGCACCTTCAACCCCAGATAATGAATACACAGGTCTGGTACACAATAACGTAGTTAGTGGAGGTGTTGGTATACTCACAGATCAGCTGATTGGAGATGTGGTGACTTGGGATTCATTTAATAATCAGAATCTATCCCTCTTATTCCGCTTAGATACGATTTATAATCTAACTCAAATCATTATATCATCTCCTGACTCATCTACTTATTCCTTAACAGAGATTTATACTGAGCTAGCGAATTGTGAGATTACAATACAAACTCTGGGATCTGTTAACTTAGGTAGTTGCTCTGGGAGTTATCTCTTTGTTACAGTCAAGATTATTTCTGATTCTTTCTCCATCAGTGAGGTACAGCTGTTTACTGTAGATGGAAACATGTCTGGGAAGAATAACCCTATCAACGTCAAGAAGTCGCTAGATGACGTCAATATACAGATATTTGTAATATGTGTAACTATTATTTTAACATTTCTCCTCACCTCTCTTCTTTCTCTCGTTATAGTTGCAGTTGTTTATGCTATCACTCATCGTCGTAGGGGATGTGCTCAATGGATATTCCGTTCTACCATATTCCAGAAACGCAAAAATGATTACATGACAATGAAGAAAGATACTAAGTCATCTGAATGTATAGAGCCCTCCTCACGAATACCAGAAGCTGTTGATCATGATTATTGTACGTTAAAGTTCAGAGATGATTTAGAAGGTTCTTCTGTCTATGTAGACATGTCAGGAAGTGTTAATCCTAAACCTATTGATACTCCTAGTACAGACCTGTCTAGTCCTCCTAAATCCGGAGAAGACTCAGACCTATACATGTCCATGAAGATACGGTCTAACCCCCAGGCTAGTCCTGCTACTGGAGGTTTCTTCTCTCGATTGAAGAACTGGCATACACAATGGAGACAATTACCCTCGACTGTAGAGGAGGCAGCTAATGGAGAACCTGACACCGGTAAGAAGGCTGTGACTCTGAGTAGAAGAGGAGGAGTAAAAATTAAATCTCTCTCTCAACCCTCAACTCCTCCTCCTCGCTTCTCGAGACCCCTTAGCACTGCTCAGACAGGTAATAATATAGCTACTTCTAATCAAGAGCTTTCTCAGAAAGATAACGAGATTAAATTATCCGAAAAGGGTGCTAATAAACTCAAAAACTCAAAATGAATCAAAATATGTATAATTTTGTTATTTTAGTTTACTTTTAAACTGGTTTGTATATTTTCTTTTTATTCTATTTTTATTTTTTATGTTTGTATCTCTCAATCTTATATGTTGATATTACAGGTGTCATACGTATCATGAGTAATGCACGTAATTGTTGATATATTATATGCTTGCTGAGCATTGCAACTATTGCATACATAAATTTCGTATCATAAGGATAGATGCGGGTATCACGTTTCTAAGTACGAATATTGTGATGTTGTGGGCCTATCAATGCAATAATATTTTGACTCAGACCGCTATTTCCATAACAGTTATTATAGTGCTGGTATAAATTCCGCCCAGGAGAAGTGTTCCAATTAACCCGAGCCCATTGTGCTAACCGAGGGTATATACATTTCACGCAATCTAGGGGAGTGTATCTGACCCAAATTCGTACACTAGAGGTTACAACGAAATTTTTGGGTTAAAAATGTACTCAAATATTTGATAAAGAAATATCTAAAATGATACCAAATCCAAATGTGTAATTTGTTAATTTTGCTTAACTATCATCAGCGCCGTAGCCAATGGTCTTGGGGTCGGACCCTTTCACTACTCCTAGACAGAGGACTACACTAGGCCGTAGCTAATCCGAATTTCGAATATCCCAACCCTTCTAATCCAACTAGAGCATAGCACCAATAATTTTGGGAAATGATCTCACATGTTTAGAAGACATAAATATTCAATAAATCTTTCGCGAATGAATATGTAATAGAAATTGTTAATTTTTGAAAAAATTTCCTATTTGTCCATGGGTACAAACAGGGGCTGTGTATCACACCTCACGATTTCAAGGGGGTGTACCTACTGAAGTCCTAATTAGCTTTGTTGTGGGACAGTTTACTACCTCTATTATTATAACCATGGATACTAACTTGCTATGAAGTTCAATTACTTAGCCCTTATTATTTACTTTTGTTAGTGACACAATTCGTTCCCTAACATGTTGGCTAGTGTATACCGAGATTCTACGGAAATTTCCGGATACTTATCCCATATACGGAATTGTCTTTAGACTCAAAATGGTGTATTTATTGATTACTAAATTCTAAATCACTTAGTCGTTGTGAATCCCTCATTTATCATACTGGCTTGTATAGCCCCTTTCGATACATTTCAATGAATATTTGTTCGGTACCAACTCCGAATGCCGAATGAACAATATTAATTTTGAGGGCTACTATTTAACAGAATGTAAAAGTTTTATCAAAGAGGAAAATTAGCATTTGTCGATTACCACATATTTGACCTTGAAGATCACAGAATATTTTAGAACAACGCGACGGTGATCAGGCATTTGTTAAGGCATTTCAAGTTGATTGCAATCAATTTGTAAAATTTGTTTCCTTTTGTGCAAAATTCAAGTAATTACTCTTAGAAAAATTCCCTCTCTAATTTTCAAATCTCCTTTCTTCGCTAGAGGGAGGTAGTTATCTAGCCAATATATGGTCCTTCCGATTAGAATAAGGAAAAGTTGTTCAGGAATTTCTTGAGAATTTATAGAAACGAGCACGCTGTGCTTGCTCGCTCTGCGCGGCTTGCCAACACTTCGTGTTGGCACGGGTCTCGGCACTTCGTACCTCGAATTAAACTATAACAAAATGTGAATTTATGAATTTAGTATCAAACAAATGTAAATGTGTGAACTTGAATATAGCGTACTTTATTACCAATGTATAGCTGTTAAGAGCAATTCTCTACATATGCTTTAAGAACTTTACTTTATATTCATAAAAACAACAAAGAATTTACATATGATTAAATCAAAGTATGAAATTCAGATTCAGCATATTCAATATATTTAGTGAAGTTGTATTCAATTAGGTTTACTTCCTGTATAAACACGATAAATACATAGTTATGCGACATCTTAGGGTCCAAAAATAATTCTGGGCAAACAGACAAAATAATATCAGGGCCGTACCCATGAAAATACAAGTGGTCCTGTTGGATACTGCAAACAGGTAAAGCTATATAAAATAGGGGCGTTGGAAATGCCGCGATTGCCGCCATTCTTCAATAGATCAAATACGGATATACTGTATTTGTCAATATTTGCCTTGAAATTCATTATCGATCAATCGATCTCAACATCAATAATATAAACGCTGGGTATTATTTCGTATTCAAAAGATTTAATTCTTGCAACTTTTTCCTCGGGGAATGCAACTAAATTTGATTTGAATACCACTGAAAGCGTAGAAATTTCGCATATCTTAGGCTTGTTTCTATAGAAAATTATATTTCTAAGAAATTTTAACTAAATATTGACAAATGACCTGGGCCATCACGCAATATGACGTATATCTTTTTGACGGGTATATCCAAAATCATGATTTTGGGGGACTACGGCTACCCAGGCTCATAGAGCAAGGCCCCACCGTCACAACAATATGTTACATTGGGACGAGTGGAAGGATTCTAAATTGGTGTACCACTGTATATTCAGTATTCCTTCTAAGAATCGGCCAGGAAAATAGCTAAATTTCCAGCTTTGACGGCCTACCAATGTTTCCAATGTTATCATCCTAAGACATGACGGTAGACCCCTTTGGTAGAGAACTATGCATTTCTATTAAGTATTTACAATTCCCTTATGGGTGGGTAAACCTTACTTTTGAACATATTATTAATGAACCGCGGGCCGCGGTAATAATCTTTCCTTCCGACGCCGCTGTATATAACCTGACTAAGTGGCCAGGTTGAACTGTACAACCTGACAGATTGTGACATATTGGAAATTTGCAGGCCAAAGTGGTCAGGTTGAAACCTGACAAACCGGACCGGTGCCTACGGATCTGAATATAGATAACTAAACTACAAATTTGACAAATTGATGGCCACCAACATCAAAAGTCAGAAAAAATTCATCGTCATTCTACAATACTCTGATTTCCAAGGTAAAATGTGTCTGTTTCGTTTGTGAAAGTCTTATACTCCTCCTTCATACGTATCTAGGGTATTTCAAATGTTATGTCTGCGACATAATTCTCACAGCTTCTTTGCCTCAGTTAACGACTAATCTGGTTAAAATTTCTGATATTTATAATATATCATTATTTACGTATCTCTTTCATATCAATTTAGAATATTTTTGAGTTCCAGTTTCAGAATCTGATCTATTGGATCATCAAGTCAACACAGATTGTTTACTACTGGATAAGTTAGTCGTGTTGTGTGAATACAAGTGATTCAATCAATCATTAGCATATATTTCAGAGAAGGAGTTATACATATTTGATCACTGCTTGAGTAATCTCCAGCTCTATCCCGGAGGAACATCAGTAAGTTACTTTGATAGTGTACTCTTTATACCTATTGCGAGTTACTACACTACATCTGCTAGTTACGTAGATAAATAGAGCCTTGGTTCTTGCCTGTAATTCATATTGTATAATCACCTACTTCTATATGGCAACTGAAGAATTTGATATTGAGAATGATCAGGGATTGTCAGGCATGGAATTAGTAAAATGTTTCAATTCTGAGCTGAATTCTATGTGTGAAACGAAGCCACCAGTTTCAAAGGCAAAGATGAATTCTGTTACTAAATCCGCTATGAAGGCACACCGCATGTATAAACACGTAGTGCACTGTGTGGAGAAGTTTATCCAGAAATGCAGACCTGAGTATAAAGTCCCCGGGCTGTATGTCATGGACTCCATCGTGCGGCAATCCAGACACTATTTCCCTAATGAGAAAGATGTATTTGCTCCTAGGTTCTCAAAGAATATTCAAACTACATTCAAGAACCTCCTCAAATGCAGAGTGGTTGAAATACCAAAACTAGTCAGAGTATTGAATCTCTGGCAAAAGAATGGCATATACTCCCCCTCAGTTATCCAACCCCTGCTAGGCATGGTAGCTCCTAGACCTGGTAGTCATTCCTCTAACTCTAAAAGTGGTTCTAAACATGATCCGTCTATGAATGCTGCTGAAGTAGTAGCTGCAAATGCAGTGGCTATAATACAACAACAACAGACTCACATACAAGCTCTCCTGCAGCAACAAGCTCAGCAACAGCTTGCTAATCTATCCCCTAATTTATTGCAGAATATACAATCACTCCAATCTCTGTTATCTAACGCTAATATAGTTACACCTATAACAGCACCTGCTATATCAGCTAACGCTAGTATGTCTATACCTCTCTCTAGTACTCTAGAGAAGCTTAAGGAGGCTGCTAGCAGTGTACTGGGTCTGACAGGTAGTACAGCATCTGGTACTGCTCACTCCAGCAGTATGGCAGACCTAGAACCTGCTCAGGAGTTCAAACCTAAGCTGAAGCCTCACCAACTCCAACACATCAACCAGTTCCTAGAGCAGCAAGAGACCGCACAGAACCACGAGTATATAAATGACGTTCAAACCACTGGGGTACCGCCCCCACCCCCACCCCCTCCCCCTCCTGTTCCTTCTTCTGACAGTCAGCAGCGACGTATGGAGAGAAATCTGAGAGAGTTTGAGAGAGAACACAAAATCTCTCACAAGAGATCTTCACACGATCCATGGTCCGAGAAGAGGAGTCGTCATTCGGGGAAATTACTTCATAAAGAGAGAATTGAACAGATATCTGATGACGAGGGGGGAGTAGACATGGATGTAGGTACTCCCTCTCCTCCTATCTTTGAGGACACTACTCGATCCTTTCTGGATGATTTCGATTACGGAGACGATCAGGGAGAAGATGAACGTATTGAAGAGCAGAAGCGTAGAGTTACACAAGAGCGCAACAGAGTAGCTAAGCTATCTGAGCGTAATGTAATCCGCTTTTCCTCTCCTACTTCTGTCTCCCCTCAGCTTCCTATGCCAATGAGACCATCCTTTCAGCCTCCTCAGCCAATTCACCCCAATCAACAACCTAATCCTATCCATGATGATAAGATAGGAGATTCTATACCCACCATATCTCGGATACAATTAGGACCTTCTAAGCAATCTCCTGAGAGGACTCGTCCTCCTTCCTTTATCCCTAATGTTATTCCCATGAATCCTCCTCCAAACCAGTCTATCCCTCCTGTCAGACTACCCTGGATAGACCCCTCTCTCCGTCCTCCTCCTGGTCTACCTATGCACGCCTTCCCTAGACCCATGCTACCGACCCTGCCTCCTGGCCTCCCTTCCCGTCACTTATTTCCTCCTCCTCCATTCATAACTCCCCAGCAACAGAGACCTCCCTTCTCTCTCCCTCCCCCTCGTCACCCATTTCATCCCCACACAGACTTCGTTCCGCCTACTCGCCCTCCTGTCCCGCAAGACAACTACCCTGCCCATCGTGCTGACTATCCTCCCAAGGATGTCTATCATACCCGAGAGAGAGACGTGTACTCCTCCTCTGGTCCTCGCATTAGCTCTCCTATATGTGATAATTCTGACTCTCCAAGAGGAGCATTCTCTCGGTGGCGTAACACCCCGTCTCCTCCCCCGGAACCGAGAGAGAGAGACAAGAAGAGACAAAGATTCCGCAGAGACTCAAAGGATCCCCCTTATGAATACGAGGAGCGGAGACGGTATAGATCTCGCTCCAGAAGTCCTGATCGAGACAAAGACAGAGAACGACGTCGTAAGCGTCATAATTCCTACTCCCCTATAGAGAGGAGGGAGAAAAATAAGAGGAGAGATAAATCCAGATCTCCTCGTGAGAAACGGAAGCGCAGAGAATCTGAAATCAAAGAGAGAGATCGTACTCGTATCACTAAAGACACGGAGTCATCTTATCAATCTCCTCCTTCCAAATGGAAAGCTCTAGAAACCATTGAATTTTCCTCTTCAGTCAAGGAGCAGGAAGGAGAGAAATTACAGGAAATTCATAAAGTTAATCTGAGGAAAGAGAATGATAAAGAGAAGAAGCATTCCTTTTCTCTCGCTAAGGTGAAATGTATATCAGTCCTATCATCTACTATTTGGGTGCAGGTTAAGAAAGTAGCTCCGAATAGTGAGAGAATAATAAGAGAGAAATGCGAAGAGTTTGGATCCATCGTTTCATTCGATTTGATTCCTTCTCGTGGTTGTGCATACGTAGAAATGGAGACAAGAGAATCTGCAGATAAGCTAGTAAATGTAGAGCGTGAAATAAAGTTAGGAGGTATTAATTCTAAGCTAGTGTATGCTCCTGGTAAGGGTGTTAAGGATGATAACTTTAAGCAGCATTGGGACTCTACCCATGGGATAACATATTTACCTTGGAGTATTGTTACTGATAAAGGTATTGATCTGAGCGAGTTACAAGAAGGAGGCATTTTAGATCCAGACACCCTCCCTCCTGGAGTGGTTGTACCAGAGAAGAAAATGTATAACCCAAATATTCCTCCTATTTTCATGCCTCTCCCTCCAATGATCCCCACCTTCCCTCCTCCACCCCTTACACCATCAGCTGCTGCTATTATACCTCCTACACAGTCTAGTTTTCCTGGTCCTCCTTCTGTCGGACTACTACCCCTTCCTATACCAAATTCTCAGCCCTCTAACACTCCTGTGTTACTTAATATGCCTATAACATCTGATGTCAATCAACTTAATGACCATACTATGATAACAGCCTCCTCCCCAGCTGCTAGCACTGATTCTACTGAATCTATTAACAATGCTAACGAAAGAAATATATCTACACTAACTGCTCCACACGTAAACACTCCTGAAAGACATCCCGTACCACCAACTGGTCCGTTTCCGTACCTACCCAAGGAATTCGGTCATAACCCCAGACTAAATATCCGTCCTCAAAGTGAAAATGAGATTGAACAGTTCCATAATCCTCCTCCGTTTTTCGCACCCCCTCGTCCTCATCGTCCCCCTCGTCCCATGTTCCCTCCTAGCCCAGAGTTTAGAGCACCACCTCCAGGTCCTATTGACCCAAGATTCAGACAGCCTCGTTTTCCTAATATGCGCCCTCCCTCACTGCCACATCCTGACCACCGGTTTAGAATACCTCCTCCTATACACATGAGAGGACCACCCAACATGCCCCACGAATTTAGAGTTCCTCCTCCTAGAATCCATCCACCTCCTATCCGTCACGAATTCAAAGTCCCTGCTCTCCCAGCAGAACTTAAGGATAATCATATTACCGATTCTAACAATATTGAGACTACTGCTTTCCCTCGTCCATCCACACCTCCAGGATACGATAAGGGTCCTCAGAAGTCGGAGCAAAGTGATACCCCTACTTCTTCTCTAGAGAAAGATAATTCATTGGCTCCTCCGCCCACCGGTCGTAGTCCTCGTGACGTCAGCCCCACTAAGACGCCAGAAGATTCCAGTTCAGAGAATACAGACCTATCTATCAGTCGACCTAACAAGCCCCTGGTAGCTGAGTACTCAGGGATTTACTCTCCGCACTCAGATGATGGGTCGGGAGAGGCAAGCGAACAAAAAGCGCAGAAATCTTCTCCTAAAACCTAAGCAAATACGAAACTTCCTCACATTCTTTTCAATATATTATTAGCGATATTATAGGGTAGTCGTCTTGTGACTGCATTTGTATGTGTAGTAACTTGCTCATAGTTGCGTTGTTTGCTGTTATGTTTGTTTAATAAGACAGATTATTCTTACTTCTGTTTACTATTGTATTATGCGTAACCTGACTAAACGAATGGGAATGGTTCTACTTTTTCTTTAGAAATTATATTTTCTGGTTATTTACATAGATTTGTATTATAATGGCGACAATGCCGCATCCTCGTGCTATGATTAATTTAAATTTTAAACCAAAAATGTTTGCGTCTTTAACCCATATGAGGAATGGTTTCTTCTATTTATATTATGTATTAGCTGATGATATATATATATAAAGTTATTAATGTAGCTCCTATAGGGAGATGCCCTAATGGTATGGATGATGTGCCTTGTACGTAGGTAGGTCGCCGTGCCCGTGCGACATCTAACAGTTCGATTCTCATGAAAATTGGTACACATATACATTCTGGGTCGGATATTTGCACATTGGTTAATGAATTTTTTCTAAAGAGAATATTTCACACCTTTTTGGTGATTAGTCATATTTTCACACCTTTCTATGTAAATTCAAAGCATGTAATTGGGTGTGCAGATTCCGATTTTCAGAGTCTGAAGTTACAAATTCATAGATTTATCATAAGATTAATTCGTTACCTTCGTTATATAATGCCATACCACTGACTATAATTTAATGGACTTCAAGTAATCCATGGTTCCGAATAGCAGTAAGCAGGGATGTCCTGCTCTAATTATAAGTATGGGAGCGGTATTTCAAATTTCAAATTCAATTGAATATATTCTAATTTCTAATACAAAATTCAAACAATATACCGGTAATTGAATTAAATCCCCGTAAAGCTTTTTTGATAAGCTAAATTGATCTTTACTATCTTTGATATTATTTCTTACATATTAAATTAAGAAAAATTTTTAATAAGTGGAACTACATTACAGTTATGTAATTCCTTTTACTACTAAATACATTGAATTATATGATGCTTTTACTGCGACCATTGAAATTATCATTATAGTTTTTATATGACCATAAAATAAATCCTTCCAGTTTATTACATTTTATATCTGATGACGGCTATAATCACCACATGTTTGTGGTTCCGTATAGTATATATATTAGATTTATTGAGATTTAAATAGATTAGTCAGTCATTTGAAATGTCTCAATGTTCACAAATACTAAGCGTAGATATGGAATGCCAGAGTGTCTTGATTATTTATAAATTTTGTAATTTTACCTTCTCCCTAAGTTACTTTGTGTGGTCTTGCCCGCAAAAATAGATATAAACACCTGAAATACCCAAGCACTCCCTGACATTACGTTCTGGCTACGGCCCTGTTCTATACACTAAGGCAGTGGTTCTCAACCTGGGGTCCGCGGCCCTAAAAATATTTTCGTTATGTTTATTGGCAGGGGGTCCACGGACCCCATAAAATGGACCAAAGAAGTCCGCGGAAGAAAACAGGTTGAGAACCAATGCACTAAGGCAATGATAGTCCATCGAAATTTGGGACGAGGGACAGCGATACATACCAATGAATTTATATAGGGAATCCTATTATTTCCTATAATACTAGTTTCAAATGGTACACTATTGCCCGACTAAATGTATTAATAATATTTAACTATACACACAATCAATATCTACAAAATTTCAGAACGAAATTACGTCACCAGGTTTGCTTACTAGACAATTTTATTACCCAAAATGCTCCATTGGATCTCAAAATGTTTCCAAACGAAATATCGAAATTTGTCATGAGATATTCGCACGTTCCAGAGTCATAGTAGTGAACATGGACATAAAATCTTTGCCAATATTCATCAATAGCTTGACAACCATTAATGTTATGGCCAAATCAGCTTAATTACGTATAGTATCCAGTACTATACACCCAATTTCCCATTCCCTGATATAACATTTTGATATGATATCTCTGATGATGAGGCAATCTTAAAATTATTCGAATAGGTATTGTATTATAATGAATGATATTAATTTTTTGGATATCAGAAATTGTACTTCTTACTGAGTGTACGTCTTTTCCGAGTTATACTGTATTACTTAAGAGCAAATTGATATGAAAATTTATTTTCGAGATATATACAGTCGAACCTCCAAGATACGGGCACCTCCCCCAACCGGGCACCCTTATTTTATATCTGTCCAAAAGAATTTCACAATTTCATATAATTCTCCTCATACTAACGTTGACTTCAGTTACTATATTTCATATTGGATTACGTTTGTGTACAGTATGTAAACTTAATAACAGAATTCGAATACCTAAGGGAACTCATATGTACATTATAGGTTGTAACTACCATGGAGTTAATGATATTTCCGAGATCCGGGCACCCTCCGGTCCCACACTGTCCGGATCTCGGAGGTTCTACTGTACTTCATTTATAAATCCACCTTAGAGGTTTCTAAGGTGTGTTCCTATTAGCGTTTGATTCTAAATTACGTAACAAAATTTTTTTCTCAAATTTTCCCCAAAGAAAACATTAACAATAAGAACATACCCTTCTTCTATATATCACTTACAATTTTCAAAATATGACACAATATCGATTTTGAAAATTTTCACACAAATATTTTGGGCAAATTTTCACTTAGAAAATTGCCAGTATTTTTAAAACTGTTAGAAATATGGGTGATTATATATTGAAATAGGTGATGAATATTGATGAATATTGATGAATATTGATGAATATTGATGAATATTGATGAATATTGATGAATATTGATGAATATTGATGAATATTGATGAATATTGATGATGATAGGTAAATGGAGGATATTAAGAATTTTCTTGCAAGGTTTTTTCACAATCCTAAAATTTATATAATAATAATAATAATCAACTTTTGAAACATTTCACACAAACGGATCAAATCCTGACAGGGTTGCCGTGAGAATTCCCATGGGATTTCCCATAGGATTCCCACAGAAATCCTGTGGGAATGGGATGGGAATACGAATGGGAATTGAAATTCCTTTCCCACGACAACCCTGCAGATCCAGCAAAAAACTTTTGCCAATTCTGGCGCGGTATAGCGTTATTAAACCATACTATACCATTAATTAATCTATCATCATTCAAGCAAGAATCAATATTTTCCCTGTCAATTTCTATACGTATATATATATATATATATATATATATATATATATTCCCCTCTTTATAGAAAATTTGAAATGATTATTGTCGGCCTGACAGGAGGGATAGCTACCGGAAAGAGTACTGTTAGCAGCAGTCTAGCTAGATTTGGAGAGGTTACTATCGTAGACGCAGATCTTATAGCACGAGAGGTCGTGGAACCTGGGAAGCCTGCTCTGAAAAAGATAGTATCTCAATTCGGTACAGTAGTTCTGTGTTCAGATGGACACCTGGATAGGAAAGCTATGGGAGATATTATATTCAATGATCCTATCTCTCGCTTGAAACTAAACAATATTACACATCCTTATATACAGAGGACAATGTTATGGCAGACATTTCTTGCTTTCTTAAAAGGAAAGAAATATGTAATTTTAGATTCTCCTCTCCTGTTTGAAAGTGGTAAGCTATACTCTTATATGAATGCATGTGTAGTTGTGTATTGTGATGAAGATACTCAGAGAACTAGATTGATGGAAAGAAACCAGCTTAGTGAGCAAGAGGCTAATGAGAGAATTGGATCACAGATGCCACTGAAAGTGAAGTGTAAGATGGCAGACTTTGTTATCAACAACTCCAAGAGCAGAGAACAGACTATTGAACAAACTGTTGAAATTCATAAGAAGTTGTTGACTCTGTCAAGAGTGAAGGGTGTATCTAGAAATATGTTCATATTCATTGTTGTTATTTTGATTTTAGCTATAGTTTATATTTCACCCAAAATTTTAGACATCTTTATATCCACATGAGATTATGTTCTACAATTTGGATTTACATATATACGAGTCTTTGGCTCGTTGCTTCGCGATGAACTCGGCACAATCCGCCTCGGGGTATTCAACAGACAAACAACAATAGAGATTTAATAATATTGATGTTGTTTACAATATTCAGATTAAGCCTACACTATTACTCCAGTACAGTCGTTGAAAGTATGATTCTACCTCAATTTTGAAATTTGTTTACTTTATATTCGTAAAAACAACAATAAATTTACATATGAGAAACTTGAAACTGTGAAATTCGTATTCAGCGTACTTACTTACCCCTGGATAGCCGTTTAGAGCAAGCCTGTACGTATATTATGTGATTTTAGTAATTTGTTTACTTTATATTCATAAAACCAACAATATATTTGTATATGATTAATCCAAAAAGTGTGAAAATCGGATTCAGCATGTTCGATATATATAGATAGTGAAGTTTTATTGAATTCTATTTAATTCCTTGATAAACACAATAAATACATAGTTATGCCACAATTTCAAAATAGCATACTATAAATCCTATCCTTGACAACGGACAAACCAACAAACAAACAGATAACAGTTGAGATTTAATAATATAGATAAGAACGAGCCCTAGGGCTAAATCTCTTCGTCGTACGTAATTGAAAATCTTTAATATAGGCTGCTTGCAATATAATATGTCCGTACTTGGAGCATAGCACCTAGAGGTATACCTACTAATGCACGGATATGAATGAGAATTTTAGGTGGACAAGAGGCCCAATATATTCTATATTTATCCACTGATATATAAAACATTAAATTTGGATCGCTGTCTCTTGTAAAATGGAAGGTGGCCACAGAATGTGTGGTTGACTATCAATATGGACGTCTATTCAAGAAAATATAATATAGGCAGTTGCATAGCCAGCCTTGGCAGACTACTGGCTCAGGGGTTGGGCAGGTGGTATGACATTACCCAGCGCAACGTTTAAACAGGTGGCGCCACTGTACTTGCGCCACCCTGTCTACGCCACTGAATATAGGGGTTTCTAACAGGGGCGTACTATGGGGGCAGGGGATCAATGCCCCCAGTATAGTTGATAACATAACATTAACTCTATTCAACACAGAAGAAAAATCAGCGTTTAACAGTGTTATTTATGAATGAAAATTCAATTTTCGATGAGAATTTATGTGAAATTTGAAGTCATGATTTGAATGCGCCTAAACGAGGATGAACGATGGCCATTTGAACATTTTAGCTAGTTTTAACTAATTCACACTAAATAAGTCACAAACTTTGAGGGTTGATTTAACTTCTATGAGATTTATTGCCTCTTTTTTTAATTCGTTGCTCTGCTACTTTCCTATCTGTATTATAGTATATGCCTTGGCTCAGGAGTAATTCTGTGCATAATTTGCACTAAATGATGACTAATTTAGGATTATGAATGTGGGAAACAGTAGTTATGCTAGAAAGGATACATGGATGGTTAGCTGGTATATAGTTGTTAACTATTGTAAAAATCTAACCGTGAGATTTCGTCCTGATCAGTTGAATTTAGTAGCTAATTTTAATGAAATGGATGTGGGCATGTGGCTAATAGGATATCTACCTACATTATGTCGCAGTAGTGTTTATTTCGTTATGAATCCAATGAGAAGTTAATAATAAACCTATGTACTAAGTGTTCAAATACAGGAATCAAACTTTGGATCCGTGAGACTGACAACTATGCTGACATGTTCACCAGGGTGTAGTGCTCAAATTTCTATTTGGGGAGCGCTTATAAAAGAATATATTACGCAAAAATTGGCAAAACAAAGCTTTTTTCCTATCAACGAAACATGTAATCTACATTACGAGTAATATAAACTAAAAATACTTCCAAATAATGTTGTCCTTCTTCGGGCGCAGATGTTACCCCATTAAGCGAGTTGACTAGAGTACGAAAGAAGGGTAACTCCGGAAAACTTAATCTACCTTTGTTATAATAAAATAACAATAATCAAGTTAAAGTGAGGGAGCGCCTCTCCCCCCGTTCCTCCTATATTACACCCCTGATTATCACTATTTAGTGCACCATTGCGACACAGTAATTGCTGGTGTAACAGACCAGATTATACCCTCACAAGAATATACCCGGTTAAAATCTAAACTGGGCCAGAATATACACGGGTATATTCTGGGCTAGGACAGATTTTACCCAATGGGATATAATCTGGGTTAGCCAGCTTCGTACTCAGGTATATTCTAGCCCAGAATATACCCGGGCATAATCTGGGCTTATTGACATTATTCTTAGGTTGGTGGTTAGAAAACTACTTATCTTATTTCATTCTGATTTGCGTATCAAATAACGAATTTAATGCATCCAAGTAGTAGTTTATTACAATCATTAACTAGGTTCTATTGTGTTACAATTCTACTTTATAAACTAGAAACACAGATGTTCATAAGACGCGCTAAACGGAGAAATATTGTGATGACACTCGTATCTCTCCTAATCCTCTGTTTATTAATTAATAAATATGCATCTATACGCTCCCTCTCTAATCCCATAAATATCGATATTTCAATTCCTTCATCAGTCAAAGAAGAAGGAGCTTATGCCGTTTCTTCCATCAGTTCATCATCTTGGATAGATTACACAAAATCTTGGAATAACGAAATATTGATACAACCTGATGTCAACCGCAGACAAATATTCCTTACAGATCAATACGTTAAGACTATGAAGGGTAAAGGTGCACACCCTTTGACACAAGTGTATCCTAAGTTTTTGGATCGTAAATATTCTATTAAAGAAAACTGTAAAAAATTATCTGCTGAAACTAATTATACTGTCATTCTCGGGGAAGATACATATCGGTTTAGATTCAATGACGATTATGAAGTTGTGAATTGTTTGGTACCAAAAGCATCATCCTTTACATGGACAAAAAAATTTGGATTGATGATAGGTGAAAAGCCACCATTTCCCGATCAAGTAAAGGAAAGATTGTGTTTAGCTACGTATTTAGATCAGACCTTAGATACAGCACGTCGCATGCAGACATACACTAAGTTCTTTATTTATAGACATCCATTTGAACGGCTTGTCTCAGCCTATTATAGCAAATTTAGGATTCCAAGTAATGATGAATTCGCGGCTATACACGCAAAGCAAATTATTTCTTTAATCTATTTGAATGGTAATAATTCCCAATATTTCAAATATACAGAAAAGTTCAAGAACACAAAAGAAGAAATTGCTAAACAGGCAAAGAGAATCAAATTACCTCCAGGTCATTATCACATTACCTTTTTAGAGTTAATCATATATGTGACTAGCTTTCTTGACAGGGGTAACTTGGATGCATTGGATCATCATTGGAGGCCAGCCACTCCAATATGTAATCCTTGTGCTGTAGATTTTGACATCATTATAGATCATGATTTGGTTATTGAAGAGTCACAACTCTTGGTTGATTATCTCCAGAAAAACAAACAATCAAATGAACCTATTTATTTCCAAGACTATCCTAGAAGAGCCACACGCGAGAAATGTAATGATAATTTCCGCGATATTCCACAGATCCTCCGTAAGAAATTGTACAAAATCTTCTATGACGATTACTTACTGTTTGGTTATACTTATAATGGAGATAGTATAGATTATGCTTGTGAGGAGAAGACTACAGGCCAATGAAGTCATTTCTATTTCTATCAATCATTTTTATTTGTATGTATTTTGCTAATTGTAAATTTTAGATGTTGTATATGATTTTCGTTCAGCTAAGAGAGATTTATCTGTACACGAATTTATGCTAATCCGTTTTTTTATCACTCTTATACTTATGTGTCGTAACTCATATATTACGCCAGTGGCGTAAACAGGTGGCGCAAGTGCGACACCTATATTTTATTTGCGGAAGTAATGTCCCATTCCCACCACATGCTCCGATTTTCCTGTGTACGATCGATTAGGTAGTTACCTACGATCGAAGATCAATTACGTGGAAGGAGATTTTAACTAATGAGGAGCTGAAGGGGAACTTTTCGCAAAGCGATATCCAACAAGAGTGGAAAAGTGGTTTACACGAATGAGAAAGTGCATAGATTGTAATGGAGAGTATTTTCAAAAATATTGTATTCATTTATATTATTCTATCAGA
Organism: Oopsacas minuta; assembly: GCA_024704765.1. NCBI lineage: Eukaryota > Metazoa > Porifera > Hexactinellida > Lyssacinosida > Leucopsacidae > Oopsacas > Oopsacas minuta. Next base: position 918,406 of record JAKMXF010000033.1, on the reverse strand, counting down.
TATAGGTAACCGCAAAAGAAAGTATATAGCATTAAGTTAAATTGAATGGAGATTTGTCCGAATTAAGCGGAGTTGCCTGTACTAATAATACAGTAGATACCGGATATAGAACCACAATTTGACTTACGGATTCACTTGTATTCTACTCCATGGAATTTTTACCGGTTATAAGAACATCATACTAGATAACGGTTACTATATACCTCTATATACATTATGCCAGTTATAAGAACACTCTTAATGATGTACTAAAATTGATTCTCATTACCAGTATGTTTGTAGAATAGACATCATTTATGGTAGATATGAGAATACTTTCTTTAATATGGTTTCTTCATCCAACTGTGTTTAAATGAAGGGTCTCATAATCGGCATCTACAATATACCACAAACCGGTTATAAGAACATTATCTCCAGTTCCCGACGATATTCTTATAACCGGCATTCATTGTAATTATTACACTGCCGGTTGACATTTTTTACAAATCTATTATCCTAATTCAACACTAGAAAGTAATGTTATACATTTTCATTTACATAATTGTTCCCGTGGTATCCTTCCTTGCGATTATCGGTTTCTCAAGTTGGAGACAAGACCTGTACTCCTGGTTGTACTCTCTTGTAGGGAGAGGATCAGGCAACTTAGCTGGCCAGAGAATATGGGTAATAGGTTGTTCTCAAGGGATAGGAGAGGATATAGTATATCAATTAGCTGCAGCTAAGTGTGAATTGATATTATCAGCTAGAACCTATGATAAACTGGTCAATGTAGCTAAAGCTTGTGAAAATTATAAAACAGTAAGCAATGTACCTAACAAACCAGTAATAGTACCATTTGACATGAGTGACCTATCAGAACACACTGAAGTAGTTAGACGGCTGCTGGAACAAGTTGATCGGATTGATGGAGTGGTTCTGTGTGCTGGAAGGTCTCAGAGAAGTCTGATCTCAGAAATGGACATTGAAGTTGTTGAGCAGCTATTTCAGCTAAATACGATTGCTCCTATGAGCTTAACTCGAGCTATCCTCCCTCACTTCATTAAGAATAACAGAGGACATATTTGTGTAATAGGTTCTCTCTCCGCAAGAATACCGGCTACTATAATGGCGGCATACGGAGCTTCTAAAGCTGCACTCCAGAGTTACTTTACTACTCTCAGATACGAGGCAACAGCTCACAACATTAAAGTTACGATTATTCATCCTGGACAGATTCAAACGGATGCACCTAAAGAAGTATTCAGGGATAAGAGTACCATGGATAAAAGAGTTTCTCCTACAGGCAGTCTCGCACAGAATAGGATGAGTAGTAAAGATTGTGCTAGCATTACAGTTACTGCGATGGGTAACAATATGCATGAAGTGTGGATGAGCAATCAACCAATTCTATGTCTCACTTATTTCTACCACTACGGGAGTGGATTCATACTCGCATTAATGGACCCTTTAATAAGGAAGATGTCTAACAAGAGAATTAAATCGTTTAAGGAAGTAGGACATGTTTAACTTCCATAAATTAGTCTATTTCTTAAGTTTTACTTAATTATATATCATATTCTGTATAGATGCATGCTGACATAGATGCAGATATTGGTTGTCGTTAGCATTTTACAAATGAATCATTGCCTCACATTATTTATATTTACGATCTCTATATCTCATTTTTATACGGACTACTATAATTACTATTGCGCTATATTTGCTGTTTACTTCACTCTATATTTAGACACCGAAATTGTCCTGAAATTTATTGGTCTACCTCTGAATCTTAGTACAGTGTACCACAAACGGTCCAATTGATCAAAATATACGCTATTTGATGGCGTTAATAATTGATTTTCCTGGTACCAGTAAAACTAGTATTTCCTCTCACTAAATATTCAATTGAGGAATGTACTCACCAAAGAAATGTGGAATAAAGTACACCCCTCCTACACTGGTGCTTATATATGAAGACCACAAAATGGAGAAGATAAAGAGGAGATCTATCCCTCTTAAAAAACTCACTTACAGCTCTGATGCAGAAGAAGTAGTTGAGAATCTTTACGACAATCCTAGACATTCTATTTACTTGAGTAGAATATCTCGTATTCAGATACAAAGATTGGTGGGTAAGGTTATACGAGAACTAGCAGATGACAAACCTAGAAGACTACCAGAAGTTCCTAGAACATCTACTCCTACTCCTACATATATTGTAGAAGATACACCTGATTTTGATTTAAATTTACTTGATGATTTAGATTTGAAGAGACAAAAAGAAAAGATGAACATATTGTTTGAGAAAAATAAGATAAGTCAGAACGATAAAGATTACGAATATGACATAGATATGGATTTTGAGAAGGGAGTTAAATTGGAAAGTGGTTGGGATTCTGGAGATGAAGTAGACTTTTGATATTTATTTACGTATGTACATTGATATATATAACAAGTATTATATCACTTCTTTTAATTATTGTACTGACCTTTTATATATCCGTGCATATACATTGCTATCTATATTATATATATTCTAGTGTTCCAGGCTGGGATCCACGGCCCCCCTATGGGTCCAGAGAAAATATAGAATAGGGGGCCATGGAACAAAAAGGTTGGGAACACTACATTAGACCCTCACTAATTGGAACAGTTCGTTGTCCAACGTACGTATATACACGAAATTAACGGTCTTAAGAATTCTTTACATTTTGGAAAATCTTGAACTGCTTTGGATCTCAATTCTTGTAAAGTTATAATTTTTATTTATTATTATTACAATGGACATGTATAACGGTCACCTGTAATAAGCTATGCCTGCACATTACCGCCAACTAAAGTCCCGTGGGATTATTTCAATAGAAATCGACCTCTTTATAGTGACCACCTGTACATAACAGCCACTTTTGGTCAGTGCCTTTGGTGGCGTGATATACTATTTGACTGTATTGTATTACTTAAGTATGGCTACAGCTGATAACAAACTCATCTTGATATATGGTGGTAAAGGAGCACTAGGCTCTTGTCTTGTTACCTACTTCAAATCTAAACAATTCTCTGTGATATCAGTTGACTTGTTTGAGAATACAGAAGCAGATAAGAACATAACTTTGAAACAAACAGATAGCTGGGTAGAGCAAGAGACTGAAGCTTTGAAAGGAGTTGCTGATGCATGCGGAGACTCTAAGTTAGAGGCAATATTCTGTGTAGCAGGTGGTTGGGCAGGAGGAAATGCTGCATCACACGATATGGTGAAGAATGCGGATCTAATGGTGAAGCAGAGCGTGTGGTCTAGTGTGATAGCTGCTAGAATAGCTTCTAAGTTCCTGAAAGTGGGAGGAGTAGTGCAGCTAACAGGTGCACAACCTGCAACCAAAGGTACTGCGTTTATGATGGGATACGGTCTGGCTAAAGCTGCAGTGCATCAGCTAGTTGCCAGTCTCTCTAGCGGAGACACAGGACTGCCTGATAAAGCTCTGGTATTTGCTATCCTACCTGTTACGCTTGATACTCCTGGTAACCGTAAAGCTATGTCTGGTGCGGATACTTCAACATGGACACCTCTGTTATTCATAGCTGAGTATTTGGAGAAGATATTGGATGGAGCTGAGAAGCCAGGGAACGGATCACTTTTACAACTATTCACAGAGGAAGGAAAGACTAGCATTGTACCTGTTTAGACGATATACAAGCAGATACATGCACTAATCACTTGATAATAGTCATAGATGAATATAGTGGATATATCAATTACGTACACTTCAATATTACTTCTAAATGTTTATACTTTCATATCTATCAATTATAAAGTTGAAACTCTGAGATCCCGAAGATCCAGGCACTTGGTATCTCCCTTAACCGAGGCACCCAAGGTTGTATACTTCAATTATTATACATTTCTTAGTAACCACAAACCGTTATACATATACATTCGCCAATTCAAATCCAAATCGATATTTCATATTACAGTGGAATCTCCGTAATCCGATACCTGTCTTAATTAATAATATGTATTGGGGCGCATGCATTAGGTCGAATTTTGATGTTGTCGTTAGATCAAAATTATTTTAGCTATAAATATCTCTTTTTTAAGGCCATTTCTTATTTTATAAACACTGAATGCTTCCTTAAATTTCTAAAAAACTGCACAAACGTTTTAAAACCAAAACCCAACGACCCGCCATATTGCAAACTTTCCCACCCAATGGTATCGGTTTATAATTAATACAATAAAAAGTCCTATTACGCCCTCGTTTCTATAAACCCATTTTTCCTATATCGATCTATCGACAACATCAAAATTCGACCTAATGCATACATTATAAATTCGACCTAATGCCAACACCATAGTTTGACTTTATGCAGCGCCTCCTATGTATTTATAGATTTTCAATATTGTTAGCGTTGTAATGGGCAGTATAAAATGCTTCATGGACATAGCAATTGGTGGCCTAAAAGCTGAAAGGATCACCATACTATTACGAGATGATGTAGTACCAAAAACAGCTGAGAATTTTCGTGCTCTATGCACAGGAGAGAAAGGATTTGGCTACAAAGGATCAAAGTTCCATCGTATCATACCCAATTTCATGTGTCAGGGAGGTGATTTTACTAATGGAGATGGAACTGGTGGGAAAAGTATTTATGGTGAGAAGTTCAAGGATGAAAACTTCACTCTCAAACATTTAGGTGCTGGAGACTTAAGCATGGCTAACTCAGGTGTCAACACAAACGGATCTCAGTTCTTCCTAACCCTCGATAAGACTAGCTGGTTGAATGGAAAACATGTTGTCTTTGGGAACGTTATCGATGGGCTTGAAGTCTTAAAGAAGATGGAGAAAGTTGGAAGTGAGTCTGGAAAAACTTCTAAACCTGTGTTGATCGCTGATTGTGGACAATTATAGACTGAATAGTTTGATAGGTTACTTATTTCCATTAGCGTAGTATTACTAGACATTTAGTTTACCTCTTAGTTGTAATAAGAAATTAGTTTATGTTTCCTATGAAACTTAAGGATGTCATGAAATAGTTCTAATAACTCTTGAATGTATTTATCAAGGTCTTGATAATTATACATGCTAAACCTCATAGATCATAGATATAATGAATATACAGACGAAATCGTGGTTTTTTGCCCCATTGCACTCGCTTATTTCTGCATAATTCTATTTAAATATAATAACCTTATTGCATTTTGCTTTCTTAATCATATTATTTAGTGCAATTTTAAAATTATTTTCTTTCAGGTTATTTTGCTTGTCTCGATGTCGAGTGCCATTATCATCAGTCAATATGGTTGAATATTGTTATTTGTGTAGCTATCTTATCGTATATATTAAATCTCGACGGGTTTTTTTATGGTTTTTATTCAAGTTGATTGAAGAATTGGTAAGAGCTACAAACTTGAAATTGGCATGTGTATAGATTGTGATTAATCTAGCTTGATTTTCTATTTCTTTAGCGATATCTCATAAACTCTCTGAGCTAGGTGTCAAATGAATTGACCTATCAGATTTGAGTGAGGGTTTACCAATTGAGAAATTCTGCCCTATCAGATCTTAGGCTCAAACACAGGTTAATTTCGATGGAAATAATTCATCTATAGTTCCAATTTCAAAAATTCTTAAAATTCCAATTGAATAATCATGTAACCATGTTGTGAATTAAACTTTAAGCAGTTTTTGCCATGAATTGTTATTTTTTGCTGTTGATTTTAATTTCAATTGAGTATAAGTGTATAACGATCTTGAAGGTTGTATGTAAGTGAGTTTGTCTCGGAATTGAATTAATTAACTGAATTTTCATTCCCTTGAGGGTTGGATCCTCGATGTTAAATTAAGTAATATATACTTTCGTATAAGAATAAATGCTATGATTTACTCATAAATCAGTATATCAACACTTAATATTTGGCTAGGAATAATGTTAATTCGTTTAAGACGATGCGTCTCATCTTTAACCCCATACATCAGACTAATGACATCAGAGCCCCACAATACAAACAATACTATCCCAGTTGTTTCAAGAGTACAGATCGGATCTTGTGGGATATTAAGCATATACAGACCTAAGCTAATGAATGCACTAAATATAGAAATGTTTGACATTATAATTCCTCAATTAATTGAATGGGAGAGAGACCCTACCATAAAGTGTATACTAATTAGAGGTAGAGAGAGAGATGTGTTTTGTGCAGGAGGGGATATGAAGGCATTATTAGAAGAAGGAATATTAGAAACTAACATGCCTTTATTGCACATATCAAAGGAGTATGCTTTAGGTAACATTAGTTAATGATTACGTAGATTTGTACGTTTGTGTTAAGTCTACATGAACCCATTGCATTGGTAGTCCATAGGATCTCGAAATGTCTTATTGCATTATCTATGATAGGGGTCCAAAAAATGTGTAAATTTGGTATTGGGAGTCCATGGGTGAAAAAGTCGGGAACCGCTGATATAAAGGAATTAACCATTTTGTGGACATTTATAGCAAGACTTTGACAAAGAAAATGATTAGTTAATAATCTTCACTCTCATTTCATTGAGTGACGTGCTTATTCATATAGTGGAATCTGCATAAACCGACACTCGTTGGGACTGAAAATTTGCTGTTAGTAATTGTCGGATTATGTAGATGAATTTGTGTTGTCGGAAGCTATTTCAGATCATAAACTCAGCCGGATTATAGAAGTGTTAGTTTATGCAAGTTTCACTTTACTATATTTGAGTCAATTCATCCAAACAAATTCATTTAGTTCATCTCTTATCTCTACTACGTACCTCCTGTATCTCTTTCTGGTCCGGTATAACAATGGGAGGTGGGATAGGCATAGCGTATCAATCTGAATACCGCATTACATCTGATACCACAGTGTGTTCTCTTCCTGAGACAGCTATCGGGTTCTTCCCTGACGTAGGAGCTACTTTCTATCTTCCTAGACTTCCTGGATATCTAGGCATGTATCTAGGCCTTACAGGAGCTAGACTCAAAGGCAGAGATGTGCTAGCTGCTGGTTTAGCTACTCATTTTATTCCCAATAAGAATATTGAGTTGTTAGAAGATAAGCTTAGTTCAATTGGTAGCAGTGAAGAAGTGGAAAGTGTAGTTCATCAATTATGTTTATCTGACAAACAATCTCTAAGCTTTAATAGTCATATGGTTAAAATAGATTATGTGTTCAGCTCTCCTACTATTGAAGATATGATACATAAACTGGGTGAGTTTGATGATGACTGGAGTAAGAACACTAAATCTAGACTACTCAAGATGTCTCCTACCGCCTTAAAGGTAACACACAGAGCCCTGAGCTTAGGTGCTAAACTGACCTTACAAGAATGTCTAAGAATGGAGAGTAATCTCTGTGTGAACCATTTTAATAACAGAGATGTGTTTGTAGGTGTTAAGGGTGTGTTGGTAGATAAGATTAATACCAGACTTGACTGGGAGCCTGATACACTTGATGCCGTAAGCGTGCAGTATGTAATGTCACATTTTGTTGAGTGTCGCCCATTTGTAGAGTTCTATCAACGATATCATTTAGAGTAATGGATATTTATATTTATTTTACTCTTACAAATGTATTGCTTTGGTTCATTGGCAATTATACACAGGTTAATTCTAATAGGAATAGCTGGGACCACATTTACACATATGCATTTTTGGTCGGAGATTATTTGCACCTCGGGTATGAATTGAATTTTCACACTCTTTGGGTGATTACTAAATTGACAGACAAACTGTGCTAGTAGGTATTATTTTTCAAAGTTAATCCATTAAATTTTGGAGGCCAAGGACCACAGGCCACTTCATAGCCGCGTCATTGGATATACAATTATACATACAGAATTGCGAAATTCAATTCCAATATAGCATACTAAAAATCCTTTCCTTGACAACGAACAAAGAGACAGACAACAATTGCACTATAATAATACAGATTTGTTAAAAATACGTATATTTGTCTGTGACATTCAGAACCCAATGACTAGTCAATACTACCAATAGCAACCCAGAACATATAGATTGGGGTGCTAGCCAATCTTTTAATCTCCGCATTAGGAAAAAAACCTGTGCAAATGCATTTAATGCAGCTCTTTCAAATCAAACATTATTGTAGCTGGATTGAGCATCGGATAATTCTCCTTAAGAATTGAGAATATTTCCTTATACACTACCTCAGTTTAGATTTGGAAATTCAAAATACCAATGGAATAGTGACGGTTTCATTAAGCAAAGCATGGATGGTATACAATTGATATTACATGGGCGCCGAATCGAAGGTACCATCACAGACCCAGTTTGGGTACCTGGTTAATATTTGAATATTTTCCTGGGTGCTGAGCACAATCAAATCCAATTCTGGGTTATTAAAGATCAAAATTGTTGTCCTCTAGTAGTATGCTCAAAGAAATCATCATCTGGAGCTCTCCTCTTACGCCGCACGATTTTAGACAAACTGTTTTTAGACGGAAGTTTGACTGCTGCAGGAATCGAAATATATTTGGTAGAATTCTCGATTATGTAGGTTCCTCAGTAGGAGTAGATCATAATTATGTCTCTCCAATAGTTTTTCACTTCAGTATCAGAAGAATGAGTGTGAGTGGAAGATGGATTTTTAATTCATCCGCTAACTCTGCCTGTTGTTACACGTCCATTGCATAAATCTCGTTTCTCACAGCGCCAGTAAGTAGAATCACATGAGTCTTTATCTTTAACATACATGTATCCTTTAGATTAACTTTCTTCCATTGAATATTGTTGATTAAAATTTCATTTTCCCTTTTTATTATGAAATGTAAAGATTTAAAATAGTATTTATAAGAGGGATTTGTATTGAATTGTTTACAGAGAGTTACACTATAATCCTGATATTTATAGAATAACATTCCATTCCAGACTATTTATTATTGTCTCAACAACATTTGGATCAATGAGCTGACACATCATATCATCATCAGTATGGCTTTCGACAAGATGAGTGGACACGTAGATTGGCCTGTTTAATCATATTTATTAGTGTTTTGCAAAATGTATATACAGTAAACATTGGATTTAACGACACTTGTTTGGGCAGGCAAAAAAGGTCGCTATATCCGAGGAAGCTTTATATATGCATTATATACCGGATGACACCCATATTTATTCGTGTTATACGATGTAGTATACTATGTTGTTGTATTAACGTCATAATAATGTCATGAATATGATTAGTTTGACTTGGAAAGCTAGTTATTGAGGCCTACTGCAATCGACTCAGCTGACTTTCAGCCAAGAAGTTTTGAAGTTCGCTGACAGACTGAATCTGTTTCTCTGAGCATGGGAGGGTGCGCAAGAACTTCATAACGGTGTCAAGGCATGAGACAACAGTGTCGAATGACGGAACATGGATATTGAGGGGATATTCATTGTCGTCATTTTCGATATCAACATCGTCATCACTTGGAGGGTGCAGACTATTAAGGATATCGTCAATTTAGAGACCATTTCACCAGGTCCAATTGCAACACCATCATCCAGAGCAACAAAGTCCTCAAATGATAAGCCATCCGAAACAAGCCCTGCTTCTTCAGCACTGCTCCAAATTGATGTGTCAGGTGCTGAGGTTTCTTCAGTGGCAGGTAAATCCTTGAACCCAACATGCTGATAGCAATGCTTGATGGTTGTGGGGGTGACATTATCCCAGGACATTTTTAGCCAGTCCAAGGCCTGGAGCAAGTCAAGCTTAAACCCCGTTTCAGAATCAACTGCCAATAAACGCTTCCTAACAAGAAACCGGCGGTAGTGGTGCTTGAGGTTCTTGATTATACCTGCGTCCATGGGCTGAGTCATAGACGTTGTGTTGGGTGGGAGAAAGAAAAGCTTGATATGGGACAAGTTAAGGTTCGGATGACCTGAGAAGTTGTCAAGAATCTTGGCGATTTTCCTGTCGTCAAATCTCATAGAATTGTTCAACTTCCTTAGCCATTTCTCAAAAATCTCACTTGTCATCATACTCCACTGGAAGATTCAGGACGCCTCAGAAACAGTGGGGGCGCTTACTCTTTCCAATAACCAGTAGCGGAAACCTCTCCCCAAGCGCACTAGCTGCTACCAATACAGTGAGGCGTTCCTTGGAGCGCTTGCCTCCTTTGCACAAGTCTCCTCGGAAAGACAAAGTTCTGTCTGGTGTCATCTTCCAGAATAGCTCAGTCTCATCACCATTGAAAATATCCCTGTCTTCAAACTCTTCTCTGATCAGTTTCAGCTGCGTTGATATCCAGTTGTCAGCACCAGCGTGATCTGCTGATTGGCTCTCACCCGAGATTTGACGGCTGGTGATGTTATGGCGCTTCTTCCAACGATCTATCCCGTTCAGATCAAGGAACACAGGTTCGAGGTAGCCAGGCACATTTCGTACTTTCAGTTTCTCCGCGATGCATATCGACTTTTCTAGAAGAAAGGGACCGGTGACTGACTCATCTGGAGCTGTGCTCTTCAAACAACGAAACCACTCAAGCAGTGCAGTGTCTATCTCCGGGTATCGAGACAGCTTTGTGCTCTTCGAAACAAGATTTGATGCACTTGCGATGGAAGTTTCAATCATCGCCCGATCTTTCAAGAAGCCGGCTAGGGTCCCATGTGAAATGCCATGTTTCTGCTCCAAGAATGGTCGCTTAGCTCCTGCATCAAGCTCCTTCAAAATTTTGTATTTTTCAGCAAAAGAAAAGCGCTTCCTTTTGCCAAGTCCGCTCGAATCCATGACGATTAAATTTTAACATTACATTGTACGTACAATAGCTTTTAATAAGCGTTTTCGTAAGAAGTCAGGTGCTGTTGATTCAAAAGGAGATTATAATTGTTTTATAATTAAATCAATTATTAAAACCTTAATAATTCACTAGTACACTTTTCTTAAGTCCACAGTATAGACAGCCCAAAAGTCGTAATATCCAATTGGATTTGCATGGAGCAGGCATAGAAAATATGTCGCTAAATTCAATGTGTCGTTATCTGACAGGTCGTTATACCCGAGGTATGGTGTGTGCAGAATAATGCTGCGAGATTCTGGGCAAGCAAAATGAGTCGTTATAAGCGATTTGTCGTTAAAGCCGATGTCGTTAAATCCAATGTTTACTGTAGCTTGCTAATGGCGAATTTAAAGTTTATGAAGATAATATGGTTAATTCGAAATGAACAGAAATTATTGTTTTCAGAAACACAAATGGGTTTTGTATTGTAATGCCGTATGGGAGTCAAACATTCCAGCTTCATGTCCTCTCTGTCCTATCATGTATGGGAGGTCTCTTTCTTGTGAGAATACTTTAATTTTGTCAGCTGACCAGTCGCTCAGAGAATATTATTGTTTTCATCTAAACAGAAGAATAATTATTGCTTCTCCAACTACATTCCATAACCTCTGGTAACTAAGAAGCGGGATTTCTCGCCTGTGAGAGTAACACGTGAATACACAGAGTTGTCTTTTCTGCTCATCAAACATTTCATTGTTTGAGAATTTTACATCAACAGGTTCGGTCATAGTTTGGTGTCGTAGCGAGTCTTTGAATTCCAAATTAGTTGTCAGGATTTAGAGTCTCTGCTGTTATTATCATCTGACACATAGATGTGTTGATTAGGAGAGATGTCGGGTTTGTCTAGGATGATTGAACTCTTTACTACCAGATCCTTCCTCACCTACTCGCTTTATCATTGTTAGGTCTGGTAGCTTAAATAGGAGGATAGCGTGATATCTTATGATTGTGTCCATAACATAATGCTATCCTCATGTATTAGAATACCCATGGCTCCTTCAAGTGTTGATCACCAAATTGGTTGAGCTGGTCTCCGGTCTGAGAAAACATTTAGATACCACGGTTGTACCTTTCTGCCACTTAAATGTGTACAGATTCTGGCTCAATTTTGACACCTCTTGCTCAAGGCCCTTTAAACTCGCTAGGAGCTGATCCTTCTTTCCCAATAGCAACAAAGGGCTGTTGGAATGCTATGTAGTTATGGATTACTACTAATCACGTGTTGTGTAATCTCTCCTAGAAGGTCAATGCTCTCCTCGAGTTCTTTTATGTCACACAAGAACCTCAGTACTTGAGGTGGACTTATGCCTGTTTTGATCTATTTCCGTCAATTCTATCTTTTTATTCAAATGGTTACGTGTTTTAATTTATCCTGGTAGCAATAGTTTACTTTTGTATTTGTATTCTCAGTGACTTAATTAATTCGATAATTCCTTTGTTGAATTGCAATAATGAGGTAAAATGAAAAGGAGAACTCGTCCTAAGAACATCAGAAAGACTGACAATACAGTAGATGATGGAGAAGATATCTCGAATATTCATCGTAAGCTAGAAGAGAGTAGAAAGTTGCAATCTCTCAGGAGCAGACCTCAGGGAATCAATGCTACAGCTCTAGCATTCGGAGAGGTGAATGTTCCTCTCCAGCAGAATGGTCCAAGCGATACCTTAAAGCTCTCCTCTGGGGGACTGGTAGAGCTTAGTGATCTTACGAGTGATTTCATAGAAGGAGATAATATCAGCAAGAAAATGTCAAGTGACTTTGCTGCTGAGACTAAACAGAGAGATGAAGACATAAATATGCTCAATTACATTGACAAGGAGATGTCCAAGCGGTTTGGGAGTTCAGACAAGTGCGATGCACCTATAGAGACTAGCAGCACTTATGAGAATAAACTGAAGGAGCTATATGTTATACCAGAGAGTTTACAATCTGGTAAGAAGTTAAGCTCTGAAGAAATGCTGTCTAACCAGATTCTGTCTGGTATACCTGAGTATGATTTGGGTGTGGATGAGAAGTTCAGGAATATTCAAGCTACAGAGGAAGCAGTACGTCAGCTGGTTAGAGAACAGCTGAGACAAGAGGAGGGAGAGAGTTCTCTCATTCCAACTAACCTAGCAACCAACTTCAGTGAGCATCAGCAGATGGGAGAGGGGGGGAGTAGAGAAAAGAACAGAAGTACAGTCCTCCCTGACATACAAGAAGTAGTGCTAGGTAAGGATGTAGAAAAGAAAAGACATAGACAAGATAAGTCGAGTGATGACTTCCATTTTGATAAGTTTGTTAAAAAGTCTAAACATAACTAATAATTTCTGTGATAACTATAGGCATATTTTAATGTTAACCTGTTGTCTGATATTGCTCGATAACAAATTACAAAAACTCGATTGATGCCATATAGCTATTTACTATCTTCTATGGGAAATTCTCGCGAAATCATAAGTACAGCTGTTAAGTAGGGGGTCACCATTGGTGATCAATCTGACCCATTGAGTGGCCTCCGAGTTGGAATTTAGATACATTATCTAAGATTTAAAGCCCGCCATGCACGATGCAACTGTTGCATACAACAAAGTTGCATCGTGTCTGGTGGGCTTTAGGGTATTGATGTTCGCTTCTTACTTAATGTTACGAACACTGTGAACAGTGGTCACTAGTCATAGTGATGGTCATGAGCCTGGGCCTCTAATGGTGTCTCCACTATTTAATAACTGTACTTATGACATTGTGAGAACTTCCTAGAGATGAGAGTAATTGGTTACATACGTATATGGCACCAATCTAGTATTTAAGATCTTTGTAATTTGTTATCTCGAATATCAAACCAAATTGTGATATCAAATGAAGTGATTAATATATTATTATTAATATAATTATTTTGTGGTTAAGTGTGAAGTTGTTGCTCTGCTAACTTCAAACAATTATATTTTTTGAACACAGTTTTAACACTAATCTATTAGTTATTATACAAAATGTGTTGTGTGACTTAAAATATGTTATACCAGTGATAGCATTCTACTGATTTCTAGCTAGTAAATATTACAGTTGGAATAACATGGTGATAGAAATAGCATACAACAGTCCTACTCTACACTTGTACTTTATGAACGGACAACTCTACCTTCTTCTCAAGGTGTCGCTCCATGTCCTCGAGACACACGTATGGCACATCCATAGCCAACTATACATATGGTCTCACAGAGCTTGTAATTTAGGACCAGGGATGTATTCACCGATTCAACACTTTTATAAGTAGCATCTTTATTGCAGGAATCGGCGACCAAGTTACTGTGAGGCCTTGTGTATAGTAAGCTATAGCACATCCTAGTTCACATCTTATTGGAATTTACTGATACTCTTCAAGATGGTTAGGCATCTGAAAGCTATGTGGCAATAGTTACATGGTATCACACGTCGTACATATTTTTTCTTGCATACTACAGTGGAATCTCCCAAAACGGACACTCCGAGATGCGAACAATCCCTCTACAACGGACAAACCTCCTGGAACGGAATAAATTAGCAATCATCCCACAGTGTGGCAATATGGGGAAATAGGCATATTTTAAAAAACATATTTCAATGCATTTTTCGAATTCTCCATAGTTCAATTAGTACGAAAATATCATTGGCAGCATTAGAAGCAGTTAGGAATCCTAACTACGCACAACTTTGTTATGTGTTTCTAATAATAGAAATATATATTTTCAAACCTCAAATTCCTATGCCCTAATGTATGTAATCATATTTGATGTAAATACTAAATATAAGAGTGAAAAACATCTTCTGATAATAAATCTATATTGTAACAACAATTTAATCATTGATAGGTTAGTCTAGATATTCATTTGTACTTTTTTCCGGGTGTCTAGTTTGGCCCTCCCAAAGTTATAATTTGGAATTTTTTCTCATTGATTGAAGTGTAGCATCTCTTGTTTGACAAAATTTGACAAAACGTTATTAATATATAAGTAATGTTACTATATTTAGTCAACTATTTAATCACTTTCCAGGCTTGCCAAAAGCTGCCCAAAAATTTATCACGTCATTCATTGTCCGGACCGGACAAAAATCCGAAAAATATATTTTTCATACGTTTTAAATTTTTTCAGTAAAATTCTATATTTTGCTGGTTATTAGTTATTCCAATACTCTACAATCATATATCATAATGTTTCTATGTTAAAGTAGCCCTTTTGCGGATCATGTCTGTACTAATCACCAACAATGAGGCATATAGTTTGTATATTTCGAATGGAAGAAGTGTTACAGTCTCTGTTAGGAAACTTATTGAGAACAACCATTTATCCGAAGAAGAAACTGCTACTCTTCATTTAAAATTTAAATCACTTCTAACATCCAGAGAGGCTTACCGCAGGAAGGATCTTGAAACATGGGATAATATGATTTTCCACTCTACTCATCTAACAATATCCAATCCAAGAAAGAGAATATCGCTTGATCCTGAATTTTCTTTAGTCACTGATTCTGAAAATCGAAACTTTTCAGAACAGATTGTAACTGAATCCCGGAAGCATATTCTCGAATGTCACATGAAGACTTCCAGATCGAGACTTGGTGTTCTTTTAGAGCATGTGGACTTTTTAGCAGAGAGAGAAAAGATTGAGCCTAAACAACTACTCGCTCTAGCTTTAGAATTAGTCTCAAATAAATCCTATGACCGTGATACTTCAGACATGTGCAGAGAAATAATTGATAAGGGATCTTTTAGCGGTGTATTGAACAAAGTACAAATCTCTAAATGTGCTTATATATTGGACAGATTAGAAATTGGGGCGAGTAAATACACGAATCTGAAAAGAATTCTCAAAGGTGATGTTAAGCTTCCTTCCTATAAACTTGTCTCGCAATATCGTAGGGAAATAAGCCTAATAAATGAAATGGGAATAGTCAGAGACCCCGAAGCATTGTCAATTGGGACTTGCGTCTCTTATCATTCCATCCTTAGTCTGACCATTCAACGCTTGCTTTCAACATTAGACCCAGTTCCTGATTCACACTACCCACTCAAAATTAAGATATCTGATGGATTGGATGGCTCCGGTTGTCATCAAACCTATAACCAACAAAGCAACAATTCTGCATTAAGCACAAAAACTTTCATTTTGTTCGGATTCAAAGTAATATCAATTACAGACACACTTGGAAATGACGTGTTCTATAACAGCTCACCCAACTCTCCGTTCTGCTTTAGGCCAGTAGCACTGATAGCTCTGAAAGAAGATTATTCTAGTGTAAAGCTTATCATGAATACAATAGTCAATCCTCAAACAGACCATATCATACAGGATGGGTTATCTCTTATTGGAGGCCATGCACAGGTCGAGATAGTCCGTTCCCTTTTTGATACCAAGATGGCAGGATTGCTGGATGGAGCTGGTGGGGCTTCTTGTCATCTGTGTACTGCAACGGATAGCCAAATTAAAAGTTTAGAATGGGCCCATTCTGGTTTCCCTATTAACAGACTAATTAGCGACGCTCGGCAACTTTTTGAAGAGGTTGATGAAGAAGATTACTTGAAACTCCCATCAAATCAACGTGTTGGTATTACGCATCAACCAACTTCTAACATCGATATTATAGCTGCATCTCCTTTGCATGCTTACCTTTGTGTATTCAGGTGGTTCATGCTGTTGATGTACCATCTTGATGCAGGACACAAGGTATGGGCGCCATCAAACTCGAAAGTAAATTTTTCCATGAAACGGGTTCGAGCTATACTCCAGGAAAGATGTAATTTCAGTGTCGATATCCCTTCAAGCCAGGGCGGCACTTCAACCACTGGTAACATTGCGCGAGACTGCTTTTTAAATAAGAGAGACTTTTTGACGTGGGCCACTTCTTCCATTAATCCTTCAGATAAAATATCATTAGAGAAGATCCAGACAAATCTATCTGTTTTGTTAAGACTCCTCAACAGTGGTGACTTGATTAACTGTGACAAAATGCAAGAATTGTGCAAAGAAACGTACGAATTTATTCTAATTGAGTACCCATGGGCAAGCATCACTCCATCTTTGCACAAGTTACTTGCCCATTCGTTTCAGTTAATAGGTGCTTATAATAATGGTAAGGGATTACAGAATCTCTCTGAGGAATGTTTAGAATCCTGCAATAAATTTGTAAGGCGGTATCGGGAGAATCTTGCAAGAAAAACTTCTTTCACTGATAATGTTAGAGATATTTTAGTCAGGTTGTTATGTTGTAGTGACCCCATCTTAGTACAGAATCGTTTGATGCACGCAAAGAAGAAAAGAGACGTTGCAAATAGCCTCCAAGAGATATTATATAATAGTATACTATCAGATGATTTATGATAATAAGTATATCCAATAGTCATACATAATTAAGGGTCTTTAAATTGTACGTTATCAAATAGCAGAATAGAGACCATGACATGCATGTATTATCAACTTTCATAATATCCTCACTAATGAACCACAAGTGTTAAAAATTAGAAAATGTCAGTAATTACGTCATAACTAGGTTTATAGTCGTGCTACTAAATAATCATTGGTATTTTTGAAATCTACAGTGTCGATTTAGTATATGTAAGTATAATTGTGGCGATAATACAGATTCATTTACCTATTTCCCCATTATGGCCATTTTGCCACACTGTGCATCCCATCCCCATTTGTACTTTCAAATATAAATGCCCTGTAGGCAGAGATTTTTGAGTGGCTATTTATGGCTACTTCCTCCAATGATTGTTTTTTCAATGATATTTGATTATTATAATATGCCAAAGGTTGATGGTTGATAATAATATTTGGAAGTGAATTTCAATAGAGTGAGGCATAATTTTCAAGCTTCTATCATGATCCCCTTACAATGGTACATAGCAAGAATGCACACACTCTTTCTTTCTCTCTCTCTCTGTGACTAATTTTCTAGTAAAATATCTCTCTTATAACCTAGAATTTCCCCTCTGTCTACAATACATTTTTGATTCCCGACAATGTTACGGGATTCGGTTCGGATTAAGTGTTTACCCTCGGAGTCGGAATAGGGATCTTTAAGTCACCATGGATTTGTTTTGGAGGACTGAGACTTTGTTCAACCTTTCCCCTTACTACGCATGAATAGACATGGGTACTTTTACAACCGACATTCTAACTCGACACAATTCCCTTCATATCTCAGGCACGAGTGGTTGTTTGCGTACATCAATAATTCTGGATAAACTCCAATCGACTTTTCTGCCATTTATTATATTATACGAGCCTTTGTTTCGTCGCTTCGCGATGAACTCGGCGCATTCCGCCTCGATATATCCATTATTCTCCAAATTGACGGCTCCTATAATATAGATATATTTAGAACAATGTATTCACAAATATACGTATATGGCATACATATTATTGAATTACTTTGTAAGATCAACCCCCATTGTAGCCGTTGAGGGCAAGTATCTACGTACATTTCGGGATTTTGCTAATTTGTTTACTTTGTATTCATAAAAACAACAATAAGTTTGCATATGATTAATCCAAAAGTGTGAAAATCGGATTCAGCAAGTTCGATATATTTTAGTGAAGTTTTATTGAATTCTTTTACTTCCTTGATAAACACGATAAATACAAAGTTGTGCTACAATTTCAAAATTGCATACCGTAAATCCCTTCCTTGACAACGGACAAACAAACAAACAACAATTGAGATTTAAAAATATAGATTAGATATATAGCCTAATTTTATAGTAGTAAATAAGAAAAATATTGTTTATATTTACAAATAATATTTTGATGGTATAGTCCAGTAAACATATTCGTTTATTGTAAAATTACAAATATTTCTAGATCAATACCACCGTCTATCATATAGTACATACTAGTTGCATGTTCAGCATTTATTTGAGCAATAGGATCACTAATGTACTCATATTTACTGCAATCTTCCTGCCTTATTTCAATTATATTGCTTCTATATTCCAATATGCCATTTGGGTCGTTATGGCAAATCATACGAAATAAAAATTTTGCTTTGAAGGGCCAGTTTAGCTTACCAGGTGAAGATTTGGATGTTTCCTGGCTTGGGAAAAGAATATTGATTGAGGCATAACTTGATAAATTGAAATTGAATTTGAATCCAGCAACTTCATATTTTGGAGATGTTGAAGTTGAAAAACTGTTGCAGGATAGAATATCTCTTACATTTTCAATTTTCCATTTAAGTTCAGTGGTTTTGGTGATAGAACAAAGTGTTGTAAAACGGCTAGACATTTTTCTGATCATTTCGTCCTGTTCCATAACCATCTCTTCCATAGCACTGAGTTTCAATTCTGTGTGTTCAGTCCTTTTCTCCTCCAAATGCACATTGAGTTCCTTCCTCTTGATTAGTCCTACTTCACACTTGTACTTTATGAACGGACACTCTACCTTCTTCTCTACACATTCCTCATCTAGGTGTCGTGATATATCCTCAAGACACACCAATATGCCACATCCTTGTTCACATCTTAGTGGTTCGATTTGATACTTTACCAGATGGTTAGGCATATCACGACACTTTTCTCTCATATCCTTGCGATGCACAATTGAGCCACATTTTTGTTTACATGGCAGTGGCATATTTGTGCACTCTTTATTATGGCTAGGCATGTCACAAACTTTATAATTCTTTCCACAATGCTCACATCCTATTTCCCGTTGTATACACTCGTGATTCGTATGAATTTCAAGCTCATCACGTGGTGACACTATTCCACAGCCTAATTTACATTCCTCTTCTACAAGATAACAATTTTCTAGGTGTTGTGCCATATTCTCGCGACACACCACTGTGCCACATCTTTGTTCGCATGTTAGTGGCATCTTGTCACACTGATTCAAATGGTAAATCATACCATACACGTTGAAATATTGATCACAGTACTCGCACGGAATATCACGTTGTACACAAATTTCACTCATATGTATTTTGAGCTCATGACGTGGTAACACTATTTCACAGGCTACTTCACATTGCACATAAACATATTCACATACAGCCATGTGCTTCTCACATTTTCCTAGTTTTCCTAGCTGATGACAGCCTCGATTGTATAAAGGACACGAGCTTTTGAGTGAATAAATTATTTTCCTCAATTTTGTGTTCGTATATGTTGGTTCCAGAAATTTCATACAGCATTTACAAAAATGCTCGCCGCTATCTGAAAAACATGCCATTCTTAAGATTCCTTGGCAACGGTTGCAAAGCAAGGCAGCCATCTCTGTCTCTGATATATTTTCAACCAAAATGTCTTTCCTAAAACCGCCCAATTTTCCATCTTTTCTTCTGACTCGGCACAAAGATTCAGCTATCTCGGGTTCAAGGTTTTCTACATATTTAGCTGCCATTTCTTTTAATCAATTCATTGCTCGTACTTGTTATATATTGAGGATAGTACCTGAAAATTGTAGTAATCTTAAGTATTAATTTCTAGATTTAAAGAATTAATTACTCATATACATATTTCTAGGCTTATGAAACGCAACATCGTAATTTCTCTATTTTGAGTTGATGTAATCTCTTGTCTCTTTAGGTAGAGATGATAAAATCTCGTTTTGGCTTAATAATGATATGGTTAAATATCTTATTCTCTTAATATGATACTAGTGCGATTCGCTTGTCGCGCTGCGTGGCTGGCAAACACTTTGTGTTTGCATGGAACTCGGCACTTGGTGCCTCAAAATTAGTATAATATAAAATAGCAAAATGTATCAGATGAGAAACTTGAAATGCGAAATTCGGATTCAGCCACTCGAATACCCTTATACAGCCGTTAAGAGTATGTCTGTACCTCGATACACGATTTCCACTGTGTTGCTATGCTACATGTATCCATAAAAACAACAATAAAGTTCCATATAAGAAAATTGAAAATGCGAAATTCGGGTTCAGCATACTTTGTTACATCATTGTAGCAGTTAAGAGCAAGTCTTTACCTATATTTTAACATTTCAACTATTTGCTTACTATTCAAAAGAATAACAATTAAATTTACATATGATTTGTTTGAAGTGTGAAATCTGATTCAGACAGACAAAAATAGCAATTTATTGAATTTAATAATATAGATCACAATTACAAAAATGATTTATATGTGTAGTAATAATTCAGTATTAACAACTAAATTACAAATATTTCAAAATCAATTCCCCCATCTCTGATAAAATGCTCATCAGTTGCATATTCAGCATCGATTTGAATAACAGCAGCACTGTAGTACCCAAATTTAATACATTCTTTCTGTTTTATTTCAATTATTCTACTTTCATATTGCAAAGTCGCATCTAGATCAGTATGACAAATCAAACGAATATTAAATTTCGCTTTAAAGGGCCAGTCTAGTTTTCTAATTTCCTGGTTCGGGAAGTGAATATTTATCATAGCATTGTTTACAAAATTCAAATTGAAATCGAAACCAGCAACTTGAAATTGTTGAGAACATGGTGGTAAGTCCCCTGATACAATACCTTGAACGTTTTCAATTCTCCATTCGAAATTTGAAGTGTTGGTGATGGAACATAGTGATATAAATTGTTGAGACATTTGTTCAATCATTTCATTCTGTTTAACAATCAGTTCACTCTTTTGCATAACATTATCTTCCATAGCACTGAGTTTCAAATCTGTGTGTTCAGTTCTCTTCCCTTCCAAATGTTGATTGAGTTCTTTCCTCTTAATTAGTCCTACTTCACATTCCTCCTTTAGGTGTCGTGCCATATCCTCCCAACAAATTAGCATGCCACATCCCAGTTCACATGTCAGTGCCATTTTTGGACATTCTTCCTGAGGCATATCACTAACTTTGAAATCTGTCTGACAAGGAGTTTCACGAAATTTGCGTTTTTCACAGACATGTCTTTTTAGTTTATGACGCTGTAACACTATACCACATCCTAGTTTGCATTTCTCATAAACATGACTACACAGATCAAGATGGTTCTCACATTTTTCTAGTATTCCTAGCCATTTACAACCCCGTTCGAACAAGGGACACGAGCACTTAAGTGACAGGACTGTGTTCCTCACGTGTGCATTCGGGATAGTCTGTTCATACTGTTCCGAGTATAATGATTCTTGTTTTCTACAACACTCACAAAATTGTTCCCCGTCAGTTGACATACAAGCGTCTCTCATGATCCCCTTACAACGGTTACAGACCAAAAAGACATTCATTCTGTCTGACAAATCCTCAATTAGAATATCTCTCCTATAACCTCGATATTCCTCTCCGTATCCTTGAATCCCTGGCCTGTTGAGGGTATTTGATCCGTTTCGACTTACTCCTGTGATCTTAGAGTCATGATATGACTGGGTCCATGTCAACATGTCTTGGGTACTATTTACTTCCGAGTCTTTGACTCTACACAAATTTCTTCCAATCTCGGGAGATAGTAGTAGTTTATATTTTGGTTTGGGGGTCATTGGTGGTGGTGGTGTTTGCTTAGTTGCCATATCTTAGAATCTATTCTGTGCTGAATATAATTTATTTACATGAAGAGAGTAATCATAAACTTTTAGTGCATAGATACTCAATAATGCCAACAAATTCAACTACCAATCCAAAATATGATAGTATAGGCACTGTTACTACTGTGATATGTCTACTACTCTTGTATACACGGACCATGTATATCAAAATCTCTATGAAATTTCTACTATCCAAGAATCAGTAGGAATGCTATCACAGTTACACAACATACTTTAACATTCCTTTCTACATACAGTAGAACTAGGATAAGACGTACCCCCTCAGGGAACAAAAATTAGTACTAGGTATACTATTACAATGTATTATTACTATATTTTGGGATATAGGACATAATACGTCTTAATCGGGGATTATCTCCAAAAAGCCGATCCAAATGGGCCTTTAAACATAACAGGGTGAAAGAGAATCGTCGGGGATTTCTTCCAGCAACCCTGTAGCACCAAAGCTGGTTTAAGCTTGGTAAAGTGAAGTATTTTCGTAATATTGTTGATGAAACGTTCGTAACTGCGTCAGTTTAGTCAGTTTAGTAGCTACAGGGCTGGAGATAGGGTCAGAAGAAAGCTATTACGATTCTCTTTCTCCTGGTTAGATTCTTTGGAGATAATCCCGAATAAGGAAGCGAGGTCGAATATTTTTTGCAGTTTCATACTACCAGATTTCTCAAATTTGGCCCTTTTACTGGGGTTGAAATGCATTCACATATAACAACTATGACAAACAAGACAAGTTTAGCCTATTCTTAACCAAATTAACGGGATAGGAGCGGTTACAAAAATTCTCAATATTCAGGTCCGTCTATCCGAGTTCTACTGTAATAACAAATCAATCATTGCTTTACAATTAGTACTTACCTTATTGATATTGTTATTGCTAAATTAGAAAATATATAATTATTACATAGTTCATCTTTGTATAAGTAGATTGTCTACATGGGTTAAACTATACAATTTACTTATGTATCTCCTTACATGGACAGATGCAACACTGATTTATTGAAGTAGTTCAACTTGATAGATACGAATATAGACTATACATGTTATAAGAATCCTTATTTATGTTTTTCTGTGAAGGTTCACAATAAGTAACCCTGACTAAATAGGACAATTTAGTAGAATTACGTATAACAACAAAAATACAAACAATAATTTAATACACTTGTAATGCGCAAAGTAGGAGTTAAATTGCATTGTAAATATTAATGGGATAAATTTCTAAGATATTTCGACAATAAACCAGGGCCAGATTTAAATCAGATCCTGTAATGAACCCATTTATATTTCACTATGCATTAATTTCTACTTAGCGCTGCGCCTAGTAGGAATATTTTACTATTGAAAAATATTCATACTTTGCTCTGAACATATTACCTATTATACAAAATGTGTTATGTAACTTAACAATTACTTACCCGGAGATTGAAGTCGACATACCATAAATCAATTTGCTACATAGTGTATTTTGTATTTCTTCCCATACAAAAATTGTTGAATGCGATTTTATTACATCACGTATGTAGGAAGGTTTGCTTTCAACTTTATTTAGTTCCATACTATTGTACGTATTTGCTTTTTACTTGAAATAAATCTGCATTGTAAGAGTAGGGAAATTACTATTCAGAGTCCGGGAAGTGAAGAGATGCTTTTTATCAGAAACGTCGACCATATTCTGTTGAACAAATTTACACCAAATTGTAAAATTGTCCAAGTTCAAATATCTTTGCATACAATAATCTTCAAATGACTATTAAATAATCATTCTAACAAAATGCCAGTCTATATCTAACAAACTAATTAACACAACACAACACAAACATTTTAAGCACAGCTATACATTATTCCTACATGTATATTTGGTTGTTGAACTCTATCAGTTGGCTTCAGTAATGATGTTAAAAGGACTTCCTTTGATATGTTCTCCATGCCATTTCACACTGATGGTTGTCTCACCAGGTTCTGGCTGTGCATAGTTAATATTGAATGTATAGTCGCCATTGTGTTTGACAGATACAAAGTCACAAGGATAATTGTTCCCAGAGACTCCTACTTCCAGCAATCCACTGCCTCCAGCATTCTTTGCATCAATCATGAAGAAGCCTGTTTCATTGATGTCTTGTGGGATACACTTTGAAGCATCTGGTGGCCCTCGACTCACACGCACCACAAAAGGAGATTGCTTAATCGGTTTGTCACAGAATGTTATGTTGACGTCATATACCCCAGCTCTTTCTGGTGTATAACTGAACTTGTATAAGCTATCGGTCTCTCGTTCAATTGTCAAGTCTGTTTCTTCTGGTCCCTCTATTGCTACTGCTAGAGATCCCTCGCCACCTTCACATAATTCGACGAAGAACTCGGTTGGGGTTTTCTCGATGCCTTTTTCTAATCCTGGTCCATATGCTTTAATAGCTAATGGATCACAGATAGCAACCTCATACGGACTCTCACACACTTCAACCCCTACGAGACGGATACCTACGTTATGAAGGTCAGCTTTAGTAGGCTTGTATGCAATTTCAAACTTATCTTCTCCGGTTTTCTTTATTTCTGGAGCTACCTCCTCATCTGACGATTTGTTTTTAATGACTATAGTCAAGTCCTCTGACATGAGACCTCCAGTTTCAACTGTGAATACAGTATCTTCATTAACAACATTTCCTTTGTTTGCTAAGCCTGGTCCATAAGCCTTAACCTTGTTAAGATCCAGTACTCTAATGTCATAAGGTAGAGGAGAGCCACCGTACATGAAGTTTAGATTATGGTGTCCTCCGACTCTAGGTGTAAATTCTACTTCCTGAGATGTTTCGCTTGTAGCTGAGATCTTAGTAGGGATTTTTTTACCTTTGGGATCCACGAGTTCAGCAGAGAGGGTCCTGTTTCCAGAATTAGATGTATCCACATCCACGTGTGTAGGTTGGTCTACGTACGCGTATTGGATAGCTGGACCGCTTAGCTTGAGGGAGTCGCTTATAACTACCTTAAAAGGAGAATGAGGAATTTCGTATCCTTCCATTTTAACTGACACATTATACTCGGATGGTTTGTTAGGAACGTACGAGCCTTGTAGCGTATTATCGTGTCCATTTGGATTTACTTTGAATTCACTCTCTTCATCAGGTCCTTTAACACAACACTGGAATTCTCCTTCTCCAGCATTAGTTGTGTCAAGGAATACATCAGCTGGTTGGTTTACCCTAATTCCTACCCCGTCAATACCAGGACCTGAGGCTATTACTTTTGATGGATCGAATACCTTAACATTGAATGGACTATTAGTAACCTGTGTATCATTGAACTTCAATGCTATCTTATATTCTCCTGGTAACAGAGGGGTATACACTACTTTACAAGTACCATTTCCGTTATCATTGTATTTTGCTTCACATTTAGATGGTCCTTCCAGCGACATGTCTAGACTTCCAATTCCTGCAGCCCTCGTGTCGATACTAAACTCCAAAGGGTCTCCTACCTTTCCCTTAGCAATTCCTTCTCCTGTTACCCTAACCTTTGAAGCATCAGCTTCCTTGATAGGATTCACTTGTACTGTGAATGGAGAATTTGGTACTTGCTGATTATCAAACAAAACTTCTATGTTGTAGTTCCCTGGATAGCTTGGCGTATAGTCTACTTCTGTCTGTTCTTGGTCATTACGTCTTACTTCAATATCTTCTTCTGTCAGTACACCGTCTGGACCCTGTATGGTGATGCTCACGTCACCCTCTAGCTCCTGTGTGTCTATCGTGAAAGATGTTGGTTTGTGAGATTCGAGTTGGTTGCTCTCTACTCCCTCTCCATACACTCTGATTTTGCTTAAGCCAGCATCTGACCCAGTGTCTACGAATGTACAGAAGGGTGAGCCTGCCACTGGATAGCCTAATGTCACATGAACTTGATGTTCTCCAGTTTCATTGGGTGTGTACTGACATGTATAAGTCCCATCTGCTGTCTTCTCAATCATAACTGGAAGAGATTTATCCTCAGTATTGATTACCTTAACACGAGGATTACGAGTTGTAGACGCAGCTCGTGCGTCTATTGTGAAGTTAGTCGGCTGTCCAGACTTCAAATCTTGGGACTCTACACCTGGTCCATTCACATTGACCCCATCTAACACTGGTAACGGCTTGTTTAGCTTCGCTTCAATGAACTCAGATAGATAAGTCATCATGGACTTCTCATCAATATTAGGACTAGCGATATCCTCCGGGTTCATTAGTTTAGGTACATCCAGATATTCGTATGCTTGCTCAATGGCCTCGGTTACGTTAGTAACTGCATCAGAAGGATTCAGAGAATCTGCATCCGGTGTTAACCCCGGAGCTATTTCATCACAGAGTGCTGCTAATCGCAAACCGTCCTTCCAATCGCTTGTTAGATTCTTTGGCGGCCCGACTGGTCGGTGTTTCAGTTTCTCTTGCAGCCATTTGAGGAGAGCCTGTTTGGGAGTGAGCCCGGAATTATCTTTGAATCCGAGACTGATCTGGTAATGCAAGATCAGCGTCCAAACGAGACCTAGAATGAGCTTGATATTCCCATCCACTATGTCTGAGCTTCGTATGTTGACTAGTTTAACTTTCTCGCGCATGATAAGATCCAAAGTTTGCTGAACATTCTCCAATTTCTGAGCTCTTAACTTTGCATTCTTATTATATCTCTTGATTTTTTTCTGAGAGATAATTTCAATCAGCTGTATTAGATTAATTCCATCCGCAAAACCTTGGCCCAGGTTTTCAATATTTCTGTCATTGAGTTTAAGTTGTTCATTGCACCATCTTGTGAATGTTTTTTCTTGAACTTTCTTCCATTCATCGCTAACTACTGCGTCTCCATTTACAAATGCCATCTTGTAAGATTATTGTTGTTTTCTGCCAGTTGTACTTTTTTTAATTAACTATTATTGGCTGTCGCTGTCTTTTATACAAAACTCGGCATAATAATAGTTAATTAAAATGCATACTAGTTTACGTATTACCAGTAATGTATCAATCTTACCACACAATACTGAGTAGAGTTAATGTTTCATAAATTATAAAGGTCCATCATGTATCGTTACCATATTAGTTACGCAATGTGGCTAGTTACACAGCTGTGGTCTAGTTCTATTGAAATACCATGTGCCATTTGTATATACTTTCATATCTAATATCTGCTGACCTATTATAGATAAACTGATGTATAAGCCACTATGTGTGTATTCTATTGGGTATAACCACGCATATGTATTTAAGCGATTTAATTGCCTATTGAGAATGTGGATCGAATGAATTTGTATACATATGTTAATTGAAACTAATAAATAATTATGTTTAACTGCAGATGTTATGAGAGAGATCAGAGGATAGAATGGGGAGGGGGAGGCAAGTAACAGTCAAAGAGCATGCTCCCACAAAACTCTGGCCAGGTCCCCAAATACTTAGGATGCATATTATGTATGAAAACAAACCATACGTAACTTGTACATTAAATATTAACAACTGAATATCTGCCCACGTATGACGTATATACACACTGGTTAAACCTCGAATTCTGATAAATCAAAACCTTTTATCCCCCAAGCCCTCTTCTTTGTCTATAGCATAGCTTCAATTTATCCCAATCCAATATAATAGGTTGAAATTTTCACCTTTTCTCTGAGATTAGATTTATCTTGAGACATTTGGACTTCATTTAAGTTGAACCACTTTACACACATTTGCCATAGAGGTGTGAAAATATGTTAACTAGATGTATATCTATGTATATAATGAATAATGATACATATCTACATCTGACACACTTTAACAACCAATAGAATGGGAGTATACTATAATGTCAAAAGTCCAATTATATTGATTAAAATTTAACTACCTCAAAGGTGGAAATATTCACATTAGCCGCAAATCTACACCTCAAAATGTGCCCAATTGCCAATCTTCATATCATTTAGAGTGCTAGATTTCTCAGCACCGCGTGAACAGCCAAAAATACAATTAGTAAAAGCCCGTTGAATAACCTCTTATATATTATACGCACGAATGTTAACAGTAAACCGGAGATGCTTACCGTATCAGCATTTGTTCATTTGGAAAATCTACTTAAGGGATGACTAACTAGACTTACACATCAAATAATTGAGTTCGAACAAGGATGCAATTAACGAAACAGTAATTACGTAATTCTTTTAGATTCTTGATGGGTGCTGTACTAAGAACATTTGCTATAACAGCAGATAACTGCACATAATTTACGGATAACAACTGGAAACTGCTGTAAATAGCAGTTTGAGCTATTAGCAACGTGCTACAACAAGAATTGGGGAATCGTCAATGGGATTTGAGAGAAAAGATCAACGGTTAACAGTGCTGTTATAGCAATTTCTAGACATATATACTGAACAAATTTCAGGAGAATTGATTGGGAATTGACAAATATTAAGCGTTAAGTTGTGCTCATATTTCACTGCTGGAATTCGCTGCTGACTTCGCACTCGTATCATTTCACTAGATTGTGGTATTTGTTTGCTTTTTGAAACTTAACCGTATCCTACTCCTAGGTTCATTATATCCACTTTACACTCGATACTCAGGTTTTTTGATCAACATTTATGTTTTGAAACAATCACTTCGCTGTGAATTACTGCAACAATACGATTACACATTTACAATAAGTAGAACTAAGATATTGATTGAAGCATATTATATATTAGAAGTCTAGATTAGATGCCAGTTAAGAGAGGGGTTCCTGGCAACAGGCCAGCTCCAGTTTCCTCAAGAGGGAAGCCTGTTCCTAAATCTACAATTCCCCTTGCTACAGCAAGTAGGGGAGTGGTAAGGAGGACTGCTCCTGCGTCATTACGTGGAACAGGAAGAGGAGGGGCATCTAGACTTGCAGCCCAGAACTCAGGCAAAAATTCCCAGAAAACAATTGTAGATAAGCAGCAACCAAAGAAACCACAACAAACTAAGCAAGATTTAATGGCTATTCGAATACAAACATTTGTAAGAGCATTCCTTAGCCGGTGAATAACAAATATTTAATCGTTAGAAATATCAGTTTTATTATTTGATTCTCACCTCTAGGAGAAGGCTGCTTCTTTTAAGACAACGCAAACAGGAGTATGATGACCTGATGGACAAGCTCCAGCATGAAGCGTACTTACATATGGTGCGTATGGAGAGAGAGGAAATAGAGAGACAGGTTGAGAGAGACGGGAGGGAGAGAAGAAGGAAGCAAGAAATTACTCGTAGGAAGAAGAGAATGCTAGATGCAGCTTTCGAAGGGGATACTGATGAAATTGAACATGTTAGGATAACTTAATTTTCACACTTGTAGTACGTATGTAAAATACGTATTGTATTCTAGATTTTGAAAGAGTCGAAGGAACAGTATATCTCGGAGGGAGGAGCAAATGACTCGTTTCTCCTTCAACGAGTAGAACACTTATTAGTAGAGTGTACAGATGCTAATGGTAACACTCCTCTCTCTGAGGCTGCAGCAGGAGGATCTATTGCTGCTGTAGCTCTGCTGATTGAGCTAGGAGGTGATCCTAATTCGGTAGGGCAGTTTGGACGTACTCCTCTGTACAGGTCAGTCAATACTTGTATTTTATCCCTAGTTAATATACGTACGTATACATCTATTTATGTTGTATTTTCATTACATTAAGAATTATGAGGTATTAAAAATCCTTACAATGATTGTCAAATATGGATTTTAATGTTATATAGACATCAAACGAAGGGTGCCCCAAATACCCTAGAACAACATCCAAACAGGTAGCCTCTAATCCAGGGCAAAACCCACTCCAACGAAGTGAGGAATGCCTAAAATGAGACTGAATACAGAATATTGAGCTATTTGGTTGCAACCTTGATTTAAATACAAAATATAATTACACAATAAATTTATATTTGTTTATTATTGTTTATTGTATTACATACTACCATAGTTAATATTTCAATTGAGCTGAATTGTGTGAGCTATCAGGAATCACACAATATTTCAATACTAGCTCCATAGTTATTAGTAAACCAACAAAAAACTGTTTTATAATCAAAGTAGCTGAGTTTATTCCAAATACGATTGAAGTGAACAAGAACTGTTTTTCAACCTGATTTTTCTCTGTAATCCACTGGTATAGGACATGGTTAATAAGAATTTCCGGATAAGACGAACAAATATTTTCATATATTCAGGTCCCTACAGTGGAAATCCAATTGGTATTACTCCGATTGATGCGAACTCTGGATAAGGCTAACACATTTTGAATGTCCGTTGGTGTTCATATTAACGAGGTAACACTGTATTATACATTCATCCATTGCCGCAACTAGCCTCGTAAGTCATAATGGGAATGTTGACTTAATGTCTGCCCGCTCCATACTTTTTGTATTATTGTAGAGTCAATTCTGAGTGTGCACTCAAATTCCAGAGTGGGCACGTGCCTTCCCAAAATGACCGTAATTGTGCCTATGATTTTGGTTTAAATTATGGGCCATCATTTCAAAAGTGGTAAGGCGAGGCTATATGTTTATTTTGACTGGTTCTATGTATGGATTGGGCCACTCTCCTGTACGTAAATACTTTTTAAAAGACCAACAACTTGATTGAATATTATTCTAACTCTAAATCATCTTCAAGCCTAGCGAAACGGGCGTTCGAGTTACCGGATGTTGACTGTATATGCCAGCTCAATAATATAACTTATTACATGCTGGTGGCTGCATAATGCAGACTAATATTTGTAGGATGTTATGTATCCAGCCAAGTTAACAAGTGAACTAAAATCAGTATAATTATCCAACAATATTGCTCTGTAGATATACAGTCAGGGGACAAAAGTATTCGACCACACAAATATATTGTCATAAATTGTATACTCTTTCCGCTCCTATATATTGTGTAGTCTATATTCGTAGCTGCTATCTAGTAATTTGTATAGAATAACATATGTTTTTCAAGAATTTCAAAAAAATATTTTCGATTTACATTTTTTGAAGGTGTTAATTATTCATAATCATTAGATAATTATTGATAATCAAAATATGTGGTAATTCAAAACGTATTAAGAATCTATAATTTCTGACTTGATATTTGAATTCTACGTAGGCGAGTTACCCCAGATTGAACAATTTTTACCAGAGTTATAGATGAATTTCGATTTTGTGCCATTTATGCCACCTTTTGCCCAAGGTGGCACAAGTGGCCGCTACCAAGAGGTTATTTTGGAATTCAAGGGTTAGCATAGTCATATCATTCGAAAATATTACTTCGACTTATTCCTCCTAACGCTAGTTGATTTCCTTGTAGTGGCGCTTTTTCCTGCCACCTGTGCCACTTTTTTCAAAAAGTGGCACAAGTGGGACAAATTGAAATTCTTTTATAACTTTGGTAAAAATTGTTCAATCCGATTGGAAATTTCAATCTGGGGTAACTCACCTACGTAGAATTCAAATATCAAGTCAGAAATTATAGATTCTTAATAGGTTTTGAATTACCACATATTTTGATTATCAATAATTATCTAATGATTATGAATAATTAACACCTTCAAAAAGTGTAAATCGAAAATATTTTTTTGAAATTCTTGAAAAACATGTTATTCTATACAAATTACTAGATTGCAGCTACGAATATAGACTACACAATATATAGGAGCGGGAAAGAGTATACAATTTATGACAATATATTTGTGTGGTCGAATACTTTTGTCCCCTGACTGTACATATAACCTGCGTAATATGGTGTGTTACACGCGTATATGCTATTCTGAATACTATAAACCTGAATGGTTAAAGTGGTTTGTTCTAAATCAATTAGACTACAAATGTTAATTATTCATTTTAATGAATTAGAAGTGGCGAAATCATTAAAATTTAAGCCCACATAACCTCAATTTCCATAAAGCTACATGAAAACAACACCACATCCTCTCCAGCTCAGCATTTTGGTTAGAATAAATATTGTTTCAATTTAGCTGCTTTGTTCTATTATGACAACATCATGTGTTATAACATGTAAATGCCTGAATAATTAACATTATTTTGAGAATGTTCAATTGTTAACTAACGACTATTACCACATACATGCTGAGCATTGCATATGCATTGTTGTATTCAATTCTCAACATGTGTTTCATTTACTTAGCTGACAATGTAACTACATATTTGAAAGGAATTTATTTTATGCGAGGCAAAGGCTCGTCGCTTTGCGATGAACTCGGCGCATTGCGCCTCGAGGTATTCATTATTTTCCAAATTAATGGCCCCTTTGAGTATTATAATATAAATATATTTAGAACAATGTAATTCACAAATATATGTATATGGCATATTAATTATTGAATTATTTTGTAAGATCAACCCCCTTTGTAGCCGTTAAGAGCAAGTATCTACGTAAATTTTGAGGTTTAGCTAATTTGCTTACTTTAAATTCTTAAAATCAATAATAAATTTAAATTTTACATATGAGAACCTTGAAAATGCGAAATTCAGATTCAGGGTACTTATTACCACTGGGTAGCCGTTTAGATCAAGGGCATTCATGAAAACAACAATATATTTACATATTAACGGGCAAACAACAATTGAGATTCAATAATATAGATGTTGTTTATAATATCATATTTGGACTCAGCATACTCGATTACCCCAGTATAGTCGTGAAGGTATGATTCTACCTTATTTTTTAATTTGTTTGCTTTATATTCATAAAAACAATAATATATTTACATGATTAAATCAATAGTGTGAAAATCGGAATCAGCTACTCGATTACCCAAATGTAATAGTTAACTCTTCCTATATCGTCAACTGAAGAATATGTTATTCCCTATATTATACGGGTGTCCCATAATTATTGCCCTATTGTGTAAATAACCATAACATTCAAATATCATTAATTAAATATGCTACTTTGACTAGTACACAAGGGAAGTCATCATATCAAGTTAACTAACTAAATAAGGTTGGTCAATAAATTTATGAAAGAAAACTAGACAATTGTACGATATTTTAGAAATATTGATGAAATGAAACTAAATGCTGATAGGGCAATAATTATGGGACACCCTGTATATACGCAGATCATCTTCCCCTATCATTATAATACAAAGTGGACACTAGTAAAATTTTAACGTTGGAGGTATTGTTAATCTTTATGTATCTCCATTCCCTGGTTATGGAGGTTGGTTTCTATGGAAATAACGAAAGTCAACCAAAATTGCCCCACTTATAGAGGTTCCCCATTTATAGTACATATAGACAGCTGAAGTATTGGAATCTCGCATCACATAATAATGGATTCGCTGAATATTTTGCGTATAGTTAACGGATGGCCTCCATTTAAGGTCCAATTTCCAGTGCGACACTTTTGAAATGATTATGAGCTGGAATTTGTACTGCCTTGACCTATTCAGGTTATTGTGATCTTTTCAAAAATGCAATATACAAATATTATTAAAAATTATATTGTTAATTAATATACTACTATACAGCCAAATCCTGTAACTCTAACCCTCAAGGGAAATGAAAATTCGTTTGAGATAAGGCATGTTTGAGTTAACGGGTATTCGAGTTTAAGGATGTTGACTGTAATTGCTCTGTGTAAAAATTTTCAGTAAGATAGCTAGGCATTATAATTTACGAGGATGTGTCTACAATAGCGAACATACACACTACTCTAATTATTTATTTGTACATATCCTCTATATTTGTGTAGAGCTGCTTTCGCTGGACACAAAGCCGTGTGTGAGTATTTGCTGAGTCAGGGAGCTGACCCTCGTGTGTATGCAGAAGATGGAGCTCTACCGCAACACATAGCGTCTAATATGGACATAGAACAGATGATATCAGAATGGGACATGGAGGAGACAGAAAAACTTCTCGTTACTCTATCTGAGCGGAGAGAGAAACAGATAGCTTTAGATGCTGCTCGCAAACAGGAAGAGAAGGATTTGGTTATACAATGTTCGTATCTTATTTTTTTAGTGCAACTCCTATAGGGACTTCCCCTAATGGTATGGACGATGTGGACGCCCGACCCTATGTCCGCGCGGCCGTGCGAAATCTAGCAGTCTTATTTCCATGAAAATTGATATACAATTTTCATGAAAATAAGTTGGGTAGGAGATTAGCACCTCGGGTATGAATATTTTTAGTGAAATTTTCACAGCTTTTTGGTGATTAATCATCATTCTATGCAAAATACAAAGCAAGCTAGAGATTAGATTTCAACATGTCAGGGGTAATTAGGTGTTTAGAGTCAGATTTGAGATTTTCAGAGTCTGAAAGTTACAAATTCACAAGTTTATCATATGATTAATCATATTTTCACACCTTCTATAATATAACTCAATATGATGCTAGAAATTTCGTTGAACGGTTAGTTAGGTATGATGGAGTGTGGCGACTCAAATTTGAATATTTTCGAATTTGTATGTACAATTTATCAAATGATTACAGTATACCCTCGCTAATCCGAACACCACTGTTCCGATTGCAAAATAATACTTTGGGATTAGTGAAATATTAAAACAATACTATAGAATTTTTTACTTACATTTCTGATTTTGCTGTATAATATTATATGTCTAGGCATAGAAGAACTAGAGCAGGAGTATAATGCTAAACAGCTAGAGCTCTCTAAAGCTCACCAAGAACTTGAGAAGAGAATAAATGAGCATGACACACTTGTGACAGAAGGCCATCAGAGAACTGACTTAACAATACCGGCTATACAAGATGCAGAAGGTAATCTAGAGATAGCTAAGCTACATGCAGAACAAACTCTACACAAACTACAGGCAGCTAGACTAGAGCTTAGGGAGAAGAGTGTGCAAGATGTCGCAGGTAATCTTGTACAAAGCTATGCTATACAAATATAAATAATACAATATATAGTGGGTCTGGGAATTTTCTTGCTAAAATCTAAAATTTTCACGTTCCCAATGTTCGGATAATTGTTTTTTTTTGTGTAGTTTCGTATTCAAATACCTTTAAACATATGTTCGAAGTTGTATGATTTATACTATGTTGAGTTTGTGATTCAGATTTAGTTTCTGACTGTACGATCTGTTTAATCAATACTATTTATTAACCGAATACTGCCGGGAAAATGTGTGATTTTATTAGGTCAAAAAGGTGCTAAAATCTCCTTTCGGTGCGGGAATTGGTTAAAAGAAGTGGTAGAATCTTAGTGTTCCGTCTCATTACAAAAGTATATATCCTGCCGTAATCAGTTAATGTGGAATATCCTGTAATATTTCTCCGATCCATTATCCCAAAATCAGTCAGGGTGTGCATTGCGGTATCTATACGGGGTCAGGGGGGCATGCCTTGAGCTGAACTACTAGTCTCTCGGCTTGACATTTTTCATTCAATCTATATTATTAAATTTCCATTTTGTCTGTCTATCTGTTGTCAAGGAAAGAATTTCTCAATACTGAGATGTCGCCTAACTATGTACTTATCGTGTATACCAAGAAAGTAACACAGAGTTGAACGAAACTTCATATTAGGAATCAGTGTAGTACACTGATTCCTAATATGAAATTGTCAACAACTTATTGTGAATATTTGTTGTTATTTAAAAGTAAAGACATTCTAAATAGTCTTATAAACTTGGTTTCTATGTTTATACAGGTGTAATCGAGTACGCTGATTCCAAATTTCAATGTAATCATGTGTAAATAATAATTCTAATGAAAATATCGAGGCACAAAGTGCCGAGTTAATTGCGAACACAGTGTTCGCAAGCCGCACAGCGCGAGCAAGCGAAGCGGCTTGTTTTAGAAAATACAATAGATCTCGGTTAGTACGTACTGGGCTCAAGATGTACTTTCGGTTAGTATGTATTTTTTACTCAACAACAACAACTGATTATCAAAGCTTGTATTCATTGTATAGGAAGAATATTCGGATAAGACGTACTTCGGTTAGTACGTATTATGTAATAATCTTTGTTTCTCGAGAGGGCACGTCTTATCTCGAACACTTTTATTTACTTGCTCTTCTTTAAATTATAGTTCTATAGGGGAGGGTGGATTTGGAGTTAAAGCTAACATCAAAGAGTTAGAAGAAGTGTTGATGAGAGATATTGGGAACAAAATCAAAGAAAGTGGTAAATGGCCTATGATCATAGATCCATCAGGTCAAGTCTCTATCTTCCTAAAGTACAGAGACACGAACTACACAGACATGTTCATTTCTAAACACACAGAGCCAGAGACAGTACGACTAGCCCTTTTAGGTGCTCTCCGTTTTGGTAAAATGTTCGTTATAGATATGCGTGATGTAGACATGTGGTATCAAGTAGGGGTGATGCTTGATCAGGTGCAACCGGGTCTCTTAGCCTCTATCCTCTCCCGGGACATAATGGTAGGAGAGAAGTATTTATCTCTTGTTAGACCTGGAGATGGAGAAGAGTATCAGAAAGTTAATTTCATGCACGGACGAGTAGACAAATTCTGTTTAACTGTTCTTACCAAGATGTCTTATCCTCCTGAGACACTCTTGGATATTTTCTATACAATTACTGTAGTCACTCAGCAGTGACTGACACTATAACAAATTTTAATTGACTCATTCATTCACAGTTTTATCTGACTTTTATAAAATACAATTATCTCTGCAGTACAGTTATCATCCTTAACTCGAACCCTCAGGGGAAATGAAATTAGAGATAACCAATGTTCGAGTTACCAGATGTTAACTGTATTTGTCGTTGGAATTTCGACAAATATATACATATGACTAATGAAATTCTCTTTAATATATAAAATTGTCAATTAACGAATGTCAGGATTCACAAGTAATAATTCCGTTAGTAGTTTAACCACGAGTTCACGACCATGTGTTCAAACTATATCAATATTTAATAGCAGCATAACTTGAATCACTAGCATACAGCCTCGGCGGATGCGAATGCAAGTAGTGTTATGTTACTGAGAATCGTTTACCGCCAATATAATATGTTGTAACAATTATTGATTAGTTCATATTGTATAATGTAGATACTGACACAGCTGTATAGTTATTAACTATTACGTAGATATAACTTTTAGTTTTATAGACTGGTGGAATATAGATAGCATAAAATGCTCTGCTGATTGAATGGTTATTCAATGTTGATTCAGTAATATTCCTAGTATAGTACTTTCACCACACAGGGAGTGATTCACGTCGTTCATATAGAGATTTACAGGATTTGAAGATTACAATACATGGAATGGCCTAGATTCAGTATAATATATTCAAATTACTAAACTATCAAATATTATTGCTTAAGTCATTAAGTCCTTTAATTTATCAAATAAAACA
Source organism: Oopsacas minuta (assembly GCA_024704765.1). Lineage (NCBI taxonomy): Eukaryota > Metazoa > Porifera > Hexactinellida > Lyssacinosida > Leucopsacidae > Oopsacas > Oopsacas minuta. Next base: position 880,844 of record JAKMXF010000033.1, on the reverse strand, counting down.
GGCACTTAGATATGGCCATGTAAAATTAATTACTTGTTTCTCATCCGGAAGTTCTTCAGAAACTGGGACGGCGGACAGTATTTTATTTGTATTTTTTATAGGCCAGTTAACATGTGAAATAAAATCACCCTATGATTATCTAATCACATTCTTTCTGGCTTAAAAATATTGAATTTTAACTACACAGGTAGTAAAATGTGGATTGCACTGTGAGCAAAGAATTATGCATAAATTTGGAAAAAATACAAATAAAATCTTTCCAGAAGGGGAGCAAAATTTGGGACGGGCGGGGATGAGAAACAAGTATATTAAATTACATGGCCTAATTACATGTTAAATACTGATAGCTAATATATTTACCAAGAACAGAGGCGTAGCTAGCATTTCCACCATACGTAGGATTGCTGTGGAATTCAGGATATATAAGTGGGATTGATACTTGCTAGCAACTCCAATAATACAGAGATTGCTAGCTTCCCAAGTAATCTCGGGACCGTTACTGGCGTTGCTGGCAATTGGCCTGGACTTGCCAGCAACCGCTAGTAACTCTCTAGTTACGCCTATGCCTAAGAAACAAATCAAGAAACACATAATTTATTTGAGCACAATTTGAAATTACGGTAAACTCTAGTACGCCGCTCTGTATACCTGTTAGGCCATCCCTTTTGAGAGGAGGACTGGCAACTTATAGGTATTCGGGCGAAACATAAATTTAGACCCCTAACTGGGAGTTCACATACGTAGTTCAACTAACATGCTTAATTGGTAAAAACTGTATATTATTAGAATAAGCACATGTGAATAAGTGAATACAGTAAAAACTAACAAATCAAACACATTTTTCTAATTTATAAAGAACAACAATGAGGATTTGAATTTTATATACATGTGTGTTGAATTTCAGCTGGAATTACTTTAAACAAGTGTTTCTCAACTTTGTAGAGCTGGGCCCAAAGTGGATACCATACGAATTAAAGCCAGGGCCCTATTATGAGAAATGCAAGTTTGTTATGCCTCTTAAGTCTTATACGCATATACTTCAATGCCGGTTATAAGAACATGTTCTTATAGCGGCATAAAATATATGATAACCGTTTTCTGAAGGCGGTTCTTATATCCGGCATGTTCTTATATCCGGTGTTCTTATATCCGGTGTTCTTATATCCGGAATCTACTGTATTATAAATCAAAATTATAGATTGACATAATATGCTCTAGGGTGATACACCCTTAACATCCCCCACCCTAGATCTATTCAATAGGGGACCAAGGAGTGAGGCCAGAACAATAGAGTCTATTGTTCTTTTACCTACATTGAAAACAAGGTTTTACAAGCCAAATATGTTTGGGCCTCCAGGTCACCCTGTTCTGGATTCGCCGCGCCGTTCCATTACGTCATTAGTTTCTATTAGGCCACTGTCAGTTGGAAACGTGTTTCAGCTCCACCGCTCGCATCTGATTTGTCTACCACACGATTATTGTCATTATTTCACCATTTATCCAATGTAATTCAGCTACACGATATATAAACTAGCTAATAAGACAATAGAGATCATTTCTCCTCGTATATCTTATCAAATTTGACTTTTGTCATTTTGAATTTATTAAGATTCTACCAATTTTCCGTTGATAGACCCCGCTCTCATGCAGGCTCAGGTGGGTCTCATGTAGCTCTGAAACAAGTTTCTCATTAACACTGGCCTTATTGATATGCCATTAAGATGGAAATACTTTATTTCTTTACACTCATCATCTATACAAGCCAACTAAATGTGACGTGTTTTTTGAGATACGGCGATGTCGGAACACTCAGGAAAGTGCTATTGCGCTCGCCGTACTTGCCGTAAAGAATCACTTCATTATAACAGGAGTTTAATGTATATTTTAATTAACTACAGTAAGCAAATCTTTATGTACATATATAGCTTAATTTTGTTGTTTAATTCAGTAAAAGTGATCTCTCACAACACATTATTATATTCTGCAACTTTAGCTTTACGCTTACACGTAACTTACACTTTCTACAGATATCTCCAATTGATCAAACTTTAATTCATCACTTACGTAGTTTTACTTTGTACTTTCTAATGTATAGTATACAATTCTTGTAGTATGAGAAGGTTTTACAATTCTCATATCTGTGATATTGAAAAGAAATCGTATCTAATCATAATTAATATAACTATACACATAATATTGGTTGGTATGTCCACATCCTTACCACCTGTTATCACGCAGGCATTATTTAGTTCTTGCACACCTCACTGGATATGAATCAGTGAGGTGAATTAACTATTCAATTTGGATATTTACATATTTTAATTCTAAACGAAGATTGATTATTGGTAGTTTGATTAGCTGTTCGCGTCTGCGAGTGAGTAGGAATTTGGTAATGAGTGCATCAGCTTTAGATCCGATACAAGAGAGTCTGCTCAAAGAGGAGTGTATCTTGGTAGATCTTAAAGATAACCCCGTAGGACACAGGTCTAAGAGGGAGTGTCATGAGTGGGAGAGGATAGAGGGGGAGGGACTACTACATAGAGCATTCTCTGTATTTTTATTCGATTCTTCTAACAAATTATTATTACAACAGCGGTCTGACGCTAAAATAACATTTCCTGGTTATTTTACGAACACATGTTGCAGTCACCCTCTCTTCGTTAGTGGAGAGACCGAAGGGGAGCTAGGAGCTAGACGGGCAGCTAGAAGGAAGCTTAACCATGAATTGGGGATTCCTTTAGAACAGGTATATAACTTTTGTCTGAGTATATTATCAATTATTTACTTTATAGAATGTGACCTCTTTTACTTCAAATTAATACTTACTGTCATATAAATATAAAGGTTTACTTATTACACATACGTAATGTAGATGAACGAATTCACAATTATTTTCAGCTGACAGACACATCATGCCTGGAGAGGAGTTCGGGGTCCTTTTCTACCAATTATCCTCTGATTAGCAGTTGATACCGAATCACTAATTTTTATTATCGAAAAATCAGGCCAGATTTACTAAATTTATATTGGAAGTGTTACAAATGGAAGAAGAGGGCCCTACCAAACTGGTGGATAAAATTCACTATGCAACCAAATGGAATAATCAAACTCTTAATGTGGTAATCTACACATGATATAATTTCATCCTATCTCTTGGAAAACGAATGAGAAGATTATCTTTTACACGTAATTCATGTATTGAAATTATGTGATTGACCTAATGCCCATTTTGTAAACTTGCTTTCAACATGTGATTTAGTTCATACTTTATTCAATTCTTGATAAAGTTATCCACTATTTAGTAGTCAATGTCAGTTTCAGGATAATTATTGAAGTATTTAGCATAACTTTCTACAGAATATTCATAATTGAAAACAATTTATCCATGTCAGTATCCCTATGTACATAATTATTAATCAGCAATAATTACCTATCTTCCACTTAGCTTATGCAATCCAAGTAAAATTATATATATTTTCTAATCTCAAAGTAGCTCAGAACACCAGACAGAGCGTTAGCTTATTCAAGCAATTCTTGTTTGGCAAATTAGTTAATAATTCAATAAATCAAAGTATTTTATTAGACAAATTTAGTAAATTCTATGATTTGACAACAAATCAAAATTATTTAGAATGAGTTTAATTTTGCCTAGGGTAATTGAGAACTCAGATAAATACAATCCTGATATTTTAACAAGGAATCTACAATTACCACATGTCTATCTGCCCAATATTCGAATCCACACATTCTTTGTTATCATTCAATTATATGCTTATATCCTAGAAATTTCGTACAGCGGCTATTCAGGGACATGTACTTAATATTTCAAGTACGTAATGTATGAGCTATAATTTCTGGAATGCTACGATACTGAGTTTCTTAGTTATAAGAAATTAAATGCTTTGTTGGGTAAGTAAGCAGATATTTTGAAACTTTGCATATTTAACATAAAGAGAAACATTCTTAAACGGATATTGTGTATTAGATATCTATAATTTCTGTTCGAATTATGTTTTCAATATGATATTATTATGAAAATACTTATCCAGTGAGCGGTATACAGTGAAACTTCGTTAATACGAATTTCCGGTTAAGACGAACACAATTTTACACAATTTTAATCCGTACAATGGATATTCAATTGTTTTTACTCCGGATAAGGAGTACAAATCTCGACGGTCCCTTGGTGTACGTATTAACGAGGTTCCACTGTACAAGATTATCATCGATTTCACCAATGATAAATTTCAATAGTAGCATACTTACCAACTCATTCTAACTATTTCCTGGATATTTATCCCGAAATCCCAGGATTTTCAAAATGTTCCCTTTGGGTTTCTAATTTTATTTGTAGATGATATGATTTTTTACTATTTTATCAGAAATTGCGAGAAATATCCAATATTTTCCCCTGGATATTACGTCAAATCCCGTGATAATTCAGGGATCACGGGAAGGTTGGAAAGTATGTAGTAGGTGTTAGGTATCATTATTCCATACCTGATTGTACTTAGATATCATCAGTGAAATATAGCGATTATCGGTAGATTAGGATAGGGATTTTAATGTAATACCGATTATCACTGTATATGTTATGGGAGATGTTGGCGATATACAAAATATGACTTCAATTTTGCACTAGTATTGTTTTAAGACGAACTATATGGCTTCTACAAATTTAGACCGTAGACTCCGACACTCTTTGGTAATCTTTTACCCCGAAACGTTCATAAGAATATATTATACCATTACGATGAATGAGAAGTAAGAAATACAATTTGAAGAATATTCAAATGAGACACCAAATTGTAAACTCAATTTAAGGGACGCTGCATTTGTCAGACAAAAATCATTTGCATTTGTCACAATCTTTGCGATATGCGTTTGTCAAGATTTGACCAACAATTATTTGGTAGTAAGAAATCTGGATACATCCAGGACCAATGCTGACGCTAATCCGATGGAAAGACTCTTCACTACCAGTAAGAATAGTGAGCAAAATACACATAACTAGCAATTAGGAACAAGCGTCTGACAAATGCAGCACCTCCAAAAATTGAGTTCACAATTTCGTGTGCCATTGAATATTCTTCAAAATGTATTCTTTTACTTCTCATTAATTCGTCGTAATGGTAACAATTTGTTCCAATGAATGTTTCTGGGTAAAATGATTAACAAGGAGTGTCTGGGTCTACGGTGTAAATTTGCAGCCATGTCATATAGTTCGTCTTTAAGCCATACTAGTGCAAAATTGAAGCCATATTTTGTAAATCGCCAACATCTCCCATAACACATACATAGATAAATCCTTGTTATTATTTACGCATTCATAAATAACGAATAAATTTTTGATTCAGCATATACGCTACTGCCATTATGTATAGTGAAGTTTGCTTATGAGCAACTTGGGTTTTGGTTCTCAAACAGTTGCTATTAGGGGAACATAATTGTACAAAATAAACACTTGGGACCTGAAAATAGGTTGCTAATCACCAATTTTGAAATGATTGAGTATATATTTCAATTAGATTTCTCTAGAAGATCTACACTTTATCACACGTATACACTACAAGGCACGCTCTCATGGAGAGTGGGGAGAGCATGAAATTGACTACATCTTCTTCATACAGAAAGATGTAGTTCTTAACATGAACCCTAACGAAGTACAGTTGTGCAGGTGAGATTGTTTGTGCTAGCTACTTAGCACTTACATAATTTATGTAATATATTAATGTGCAAATTTTGTTTCGCCAACAACTTTTCCATATTACTTTGAAGCGAAGCACACTCGTTATTATTAAGTTTACTTCCAGTGGTTATTCTTTTAATATTCATAATATTGAATAATCTCAGCGTGGTAAGTCATGTATTTTTTATTTTGTATAATTTATAAGAATTTTGTTGAAATTCTGTGTTACGTAGAAACTGCAATTAGATATTACAAATATGATTGGTAAGTGAAAATAATTAGTCTGTACTTTTTAGGTCACACATACATAAGCGCGCGACTTTATTAAATGAATTATATTAAATAATATATTATAAAGTTCCTCCCTAAACTTTAATTCATTATTTCGAAGTATGATTAGTAGAGTTTACGGTAGTAACTGGTAACGATCTGGAAGCTGTTTTTATGGTCCAGTATTAGCTGTATAACTTATGATTATATTATTTTTATTGAAACTATTTTTGGTTAAATTTATAGAATAAATATGATATTTTAACTAATACGATGGTTAAGGCTGAACTCCCAATAGGAATTACGAGTTTCAAGTTTCGATAATCAAATACCAAATACTGAGGTATACTGACTACATGATAATTCAGTGGTGTATACATAACTCTATAAAGGAAGTCTTATTCGTAAACTTATCAGCCCCTACAATACATTTTCAATGAATATTAATTCTACAAGACATACTCTAGATGAGGTGGCACAGAGTGTGTGTGTATACGTTATACCCTACAACATATATTATGTCGATTATTTATTTATTGAAGTACTAGTGCAGAGTTCAGTCAAAACAACCTGTTAGCTGTTGTGCGTGTTTATCAACTCATAGTTAAGAGTGTATACCCCAAAGATCATCTATTAATGTCATAGTTCATTAATTAAGCAAACATAATCTGTTTATTCAACTCACATCAGGCTTACGTAATTTGATAATCTTAACTCTGTGTTTATTAATTAATTTCTAAAATTTATTGTGGAATCGTCGTTTTAGTTATGACATAAAATATTATTTTGTTTGTGATAATTATTGAATGTATACTGATTATTACAGAGTTTTCCTAATTTGGTTAAACTTAATGATATAATTACTTGACGTATTGCTTCTTTATTAATTGCTATTTAATTATAAGTAGTCACCTTGGAAAGTTCTCACTTAGGAAAACGTAAAAATATTATGCAATTATATCTGTAAAGTGCTAATTGTGTCATGTGCACCTTTATAGCTTAGTTTTGATTATGGAGATAATTATACATTTGAATTTGGATAGTTTTAACAGCAAATAATGTCTGATAAGTACATATATCTGTCTGACAATTGCACTATCTCATTAATATATGTCTGTATGTTTGTTAGGAAAATCCACAATAGACAATAAAATTAATATATTAACCCCATGAGAGCCACTGATATAATCCACAGACAGACCCAACGAATAATTTCCATTCAATATTACTCCTACAGAAACATATACTCTAGGAATATTGATTAGTTAGAGGTAGGAACTTAATGACAATATTTTCTTCGTAAACCGATTCAAGTGCTCATTATAATGTTCTAGCGGTTTAAATAATGTACAAAAACATTTCGAATGTTGTACGAGCTTTTGTCTTACTCGCTTGCGATGAAAAATGTCTCAGAAATACTGCGGTCCACATAACTGGCCATGACCCCGGTAAAGAACGTATTGAACCATAATTGAATACTTAAATATTATATTTGTATTAGAGTGGATTGGAATGATAGCAGTCCTGTATCTGTTCTGTATTCAGCTTAATAATTAAGATTATAATGTTGGATAATTACGTATGTATTGTAGTATACTTGTATTGTATACTTAGGATATTAATTTGTAACATTTTGTGCAGTATTTGTGAGCTGGGAGTGAGCCTTTAGTACAAATATCAGCTGTGTAAATTTTCTGACAATATTTAAACTACAGTAGACTCCGCTTAAAGGGTCACATTTTAACCTAAGTGGGATAAAGGTGTTAGCCCGATTAACCAGATTTACCTGATTAAAGGTGGCTCTATTAAGCTGAGTTACTGTAATTAATTAAAATATATTGGGAGAGGATTGTTGATGTCAAATATATAATTACTTATATTCATAAAGAAACAAAAAATATAAATACACATAGAAAATAAAAATGACGTTCGCAAAAGTGTGTACATTGAATTTAACACATCCGGTATATCTAGTCAGTCATAGTTTAATTATGAGTATTACTTTCTTAATAGATATACGTACGTGTAATACTTAAGAAACAAACGCTGATTCAAAAAATATAGAATCTACTTGTAAAAGTAATACACTAAAACATTAAATTTAATCTAACATATTCTTACGGTAAGTGTTGAAGACATATGATTACCGATCCTCAAAAGTAATTGTGTAAATTATGAACAAAAAATGTTCATAATTATGCAATAAGTTCTAGAAATTGCCTACGTGTGAATTTGAGTTTAGGTGAGTATTTTTAGAATAAAGATCTCTAATAATTGTCAGTGCTTATTTCATATTTTCTGCTCAATCCATTCATTATAGAAATTTTAGTTCAGGTAGACGTATACTATTATTTTAGTCTATTTGGTGTGACAACTTTCTCGTGGCAAACCCGTACATAACCACAATTATTCTAAGTTCCTCTAAGTGGTTGGATAAACTATTCATCTCTGAAAAGAATAGATTTTAGTCTAATACATAATTATTATAAATCTACCTCAGCTCTGTTGGTGGTTATAATTCATGATACAATCAATTTCTCCTCAAATATACTACTTGCGTTAGTGACTTAACCAACTTTATTATTGAATAAATTTTCCTTTGCCATATACTATTCTGCAGTTTCAAAATGGCTTGTATTAGTATAAATACTAATACAAGCCAATCGTAATATAATTTCTAATACGTAAATATTACAATTGTTTTAATAAATACAATAAACATAAATTCCAAATTAACAAATGGATACAACATTGATGATACAAGAAAATAACATTGCAGATGAATACACCATCCATTGGAGTAAGCCGGTAGGAAGCGGGATAAATGGGGACGTGTACTTATGCACGAATAACTTATCGGGAATACAGTATGCTGTGAAGATACTGCCTTTTTGTATTGAAGCATTGGACGAAGTAACTCTACAATGGTCTTGTAGAGAATCATGTAATATCGTCAAGATTATAGATGTATACATTAACGGATTAGGTGATGACGATGAAGAATGTATATTTATAGTAATGGAGTTGATGAATGGAGGAGAATTGTTCGATCATCTGCAACAGAAACAAATAAGTGAAGAAGAAGCAAAACAGTTTGTAAAACAGATCTTAAAAGCAATAGAATTCATACATGAGGGTAACATAGTACACAGAGATCTCAAACCTGAAAATATTCTCATGGATGTATCCACTTCTGAGGAAGAGAAAGCAGAATCTATCACTCTAAAGCTAGCAGACTTTGGTTATGCTGAAATGGATGATAACGGTCTCACCAATCCTCTCTACACTCTATACTATGTAGCACCTGAAGTTCTATCCAATGATACTCGCTTCAGAAAGGAATCAGACAAAGCATGTCCTCCTATGACTTATGACAAGAAGTGTGATATCTGGTCACTAGGAGTTATCACGTATATCATGTTGATGGGATATCCTCCCTTCTCTCCAGACGGTCCCAACATCGAGATGACAAGCACCATGTACCAATCTATCTTATCAGGGGACTACTACTATGGTGAAATGGACTGGAAGAAGTATTCAGGAGATGCTCATGACTTTGTATTCAGTCTCTTACATGTCAATCCAGAGGATAGACCATGCGCTAAAGAACTCCTTCTACATCCATGGTTACAGTCTAACAGTGTCCGATACTGAATAATTTAAAATGTTTTTCGTATTTAATTATGTTTTAAATTAAAACAGATGAAAACAAAAATCATGCAAGAATACGTATATTACAATACTTATATTACAATAACGTTTCGTACATTAAGTTAAATCAGAATATACAGTTAATCGGAGCAAGTTAATACTAATAGTGTAAGTCACCCGGTTAACCGATGGACAATGACGTATTAACAGTAGTGGAGGATCAGGGCAACCAATGTTATGAAGGCCATACCATGTCTGTATATATATCTGACAAGTTAATTGTTACAGTAAATAAACTAGTTCACGATATACTGTACCCCTATTAAATAATGCATTTTGTGAACACAGTACAGCAGAATTTTATCAAAATTCACAAATGGCTATCCATAATAATACGTATATCCTTCCGGGTATGCTATCATAAAATAAACTGACAAATACGTATAAATTTGCGGATACGGTGGAACACTAACGGCCACTCCGATATTTCGAATTCCTGACATTGTTTTAGTACCAAATCTTATTGTTTATCCCTAAATATTGTTATTTCTCATAATGTTATAACTTGGTATACAGTATTGTAGAGTTTAGGTATATAACTGTTAAAAACTAAAATAAACAAATTACTGTCGGTATAGCCTAATTATTGCAAAAAGCTAACTAAGAATAAATCAAATGTTAATGGAATAGCAATTGTTTAAAGAAAACCTTCCAAAAGCTTCCAATTGGGGTCACTTAGAAATTACGACCATTTACTCATTTTCGGAGGACCGGAATTTCCAGAGCTTTCGCTGTACGTATTTTAATCCAATTTACATAAATTAACCATATACTCCATAACCTCTTCCAAATATATTTTGGAAGAAATCGCTGTTTCGACACAACACCTATTGTCTATGTGTTCATTTTTTACTTTGTTGTCAAGCATTTTAACAGCTCCGTGGATAGAAAGATCTACTTCAACATTCTCCAGACAATATTCTGAAAATTCACTATTCAAACTTCTTAATTTGGACACTTCTACCTCTAACTGAGGTCCTTTCTCCTCTATCATTCTATCCAGCTTCAGCTTCATCCTCTCATAGAGTAGATAATCTATGTATGAGAATTCCTCTGTTTTATCGCGAAGCATAATCTTATCCTCTTCGTTTATCTTTGGAGGCTCTGCAGCTTTATTCAGAGGGAAATAGATTAAATCTTCTATTCTCCAACCTAACCGATCTTTCAAGAGAATCAAAGACTCATCAAACTTCTCACTAATTATAAAGAAATCAATATTTTCTTCTGTCCAGTTCAAAAACCTATCAATTTCCTTCATCAACTCTGGTCTACTTTTAAGATACGATTTATTAACTCCGTTTGGTATATCAAAATCATCTAATCCAATGTCATATGACATAAAATTCCATGTTCTTTTCAATATCATTGGATCGTTGATTAATAAGTGTGGATAGTTAAAGAAGTCTTCAATTGTTTTATCCATTTTTGTTAGTATTTTAACATAGGATAATCCGACACTATACTTGTTGGGATATTATATTATGTCGAATTATGCAGGGTAATTCGCAGTGACGTTCCCTCAAGTATTTGCTTGGCTCCATTTGCTCCCCCCACTTTTTAAGATTTTAGGATTTACTATTTCTTATACGAGGGTTGTCCCATAATTCCTAATACTAATTTAGTAACAAATATAAATTTAAATCATTATCAAAGTATTCATTGAACTCCCTGTTGAGTTTGATGCACCACTCCCACCTTTCTGGTAGTTATTCTATTCCTGTGGCGAAAGATTCCTTTTAGATACCCTTTTCTCACAGTTCCACACCCGAACTCATAGTATCATGCTCTTTATATCTTTTTTCACCAAGCTGTCTTTTCATTTCTCTGAACATCCAGGAGTCACTTGATGCGAGAAATGGACTATAGGCAGGGGAGGTAGACATTCGAAACCTAACCGTCTAATGGCATCTAATGGCAAGTTGTTAGAGCACTGAAGTGGAGCCTAGCATTATCAGATAAATGATAATATGATACCTGTCACGAAATATTTGATCCGGCCGGACAAAAAACCACACTGACCAAATAGTTTGTAGCATACCTTTAACAAGCATGTGTAACTAGGGAATAACATTTCTATTTACAGTCAAGGGTTGTCCCATAATTCATAGGAATAATTATTATAGTAGTATCATATTGTAACTACAGAGTTATGTGTAATTCTTTAAGCAAAACCCATTGGCTACTATATAAACTAGATAAAAGAGAATTCTAAAAATTTTGAAATCAGAAATTTTCAGTTTGTTACTCACATAAGGAAAAATCGGTGAAAGGAGAGTGTAGAATCATGTGGTTCCTCCGGAAGGAAGGGAAGTCGGGTTCGATAATTCTGTAGTAGCTGATGTCACTAGAATAAGATTTCAATATTTGCAAGATAATTTAGCTAAAATGTGTTTCTGTATAATTAGTTAGAAACTAAATTCAATAGTCGGGACAGTCAAAATGTTCATCATTTTCGGTCAAATTTTAAGCCCCCATGACCTATTTATTCGGATAAGACATACAATTGCATTGCAGGTAAAAAAAACCGTAGGAGAATACATCTTATCAGAGTTCCGCTGTATGCTTAGTATATGATTTTATTTAAAATATTATCCATTGTTTGTATCGTAAGATAACATGCTGGCTCCTTTCGGTGAAGCAATATCCTCTCAGGGAAATGAAGTGGTAGGATGGATGGAAGTATTGACGTAGCACATCGTCCATTACTTTAGAATACAAATATGAACCACTCTAAAATTAAAAAGTACAGTAAGATTCAAATCCCAAAATCTTGGGATAGGGAACGTTGTCGGAATTGCGAATATACTATTCGGGAGTAAGCTTTAACTAGATTAACATATGTATGTAAATTTAGAATGCTACATTCTCAAAGCCTCGTTCCAAATTAGCGAATTTCTATATTTATCCATCTCCTTATTAATCTCCAACATGTGGTTACAGAATTCTTCATTCGACGAATTTCGGAGACAAAGTTCTACACTCGATAAATCAAGGATATTTGGAAGATTTTGAATGTAAACTAGAAAATACTTTTGGCGAATATTCCAAGAATAACATTAGCCAAATATAACGTTCCTACAATAATTTTGGTACATGTGTTATCAAATAATTCGAAAATTAGAGGAATATAAGGTAATTCACTTTCTGTCTATATTATTAGAAAGTAGTTAGCAAATTAATTGTACTCAGCAAAATTGCATGATGAAAGTTTGATTTGTATTTTCTCATTAATACTAACTTTTAAAATGTTTGGGCTGCTGTCGTGTGCATGTAGATGCATTGTGGTACAAAATAGACCTCTAGTGCCAGGCCTTAGGACGCGAGATCTCCAAACTTCAAAAGCCTTGACTAGACAATATAGGCAATAGTTAAATTTGTACAACCAAAAATAACGCCAAACTGTTGCAAACACCACCATAGAAGTGTTTGTAATAGGTAATGAAATAGTTTACTAGCGAACAAAGAATGTTTGGCTCTAAAATCTAAATTGTGTATCTACCTAAAGAGACAGAATTCAGCAACAACTTTACTTCCTAAAATGGGTCAATAATTATATTCGATCGCTTAATTTGAATGTACAAGATTACATAATGGTTTGTATTCATCCTATGGATGTATTGTGGGGTGAACAGTGTACATTCGAAGGGGGAATACCCCCGGATTCCTTAGCCCAGCAAGGCATATACACTAAGTACTGGAATCAATTATATGATTCGAAAATCACAGAAACCATTGTAAAAATATCAGAACAATACGCTACGAATTTTTGTGAATGCTCCTTGAAGATGTGAGAATTCTGATTTAATTGGTACTAATACTTGAACTTCTGTAGCTCTACTAAAAGTACACAAACTGGGAGTTCAACACTCGTAGGCATTCTCTATCGATTTGGAATTCGAAGGGGATTAAGTTTTATTTTGAATAATGATAAATCACGTAAATACTGGCCAAACACCATTGATCAGTCTTATAAATAATTCTATCCTCCTTGTCGACAGGACAGATATGATATTTTGAACATACACTCAAGATACAATGGTAGAGATATCCTAACTAAGTATATGCGAGAAGATACGTTCGTTATAGCACCTCTTAGACACCCAATGGATCAAATGATATCAGGACTATATTACTACGGGTGGTTGCACTGTATGGGAACTAATTATTAGGTTTGAAGTTTGATAGAAGTAGTAAGTATTAATCGAGGCTAAGTATTATCCAAATTCAACCTATCAAGATTGAAACCGCTCGGACCGAATGTCAGTACCCATGAATAGCAGCCTTCCCGAATACTGATACGAATTCTGCTCTGATAATAATATTCGGTTAATTAAACCGAATGTTGAACTCAACCTTACTAAATATTTATTCAGCTAAGCAGCAATTCAAGGCGGGTTGTTCCGAGGGTGGCAATACGAATAATCATGAAGTGTTGTTGCACGTCGTGACTCGTGAAGCGACCTGCGAACGAAACATGCTAAGTTATTACGATGTACGATGTCCGTACGTGCGTGCGAATTCTAGCGGTTCGATAACATGGAAATTGTTATACATACCTATACGTATATTTAAGGGTCGGAGATTTGCACCTGTGGTAAGAATTTATAAAGTGAATGTATCACACCTTTTTAGTGATTAATCATATTTTCACACTTTTCTATGTAAAATTTAAAAGCAAGCTAGAGATTAGGTTTCAACATGTTGCATGTTGGCAGGGGTAATGGGTGCGTAGAGTCCGATTTTGAGATTTCAGAGCTCGAAACTAACTAATTCACAGATTTATCATATGATTAATCATATTTTCACAATTTTTTTGAAATATTTCAAATTATGCTAGAGATTCGTTTCAACTATTAGTCAGGTGTAATCGAGTCATGTAGATTCCAGTTTTGACATTTTCAAATCTATATCTATATGATTTGTCATATGATTAATCATATTTTCACACCTTTATGCATATTTTACAAAATGATGCTAGAAATTTCGTTCCAACTGCTAGTAATGTGTGTAGTACATATGAAGAATCATATTTTCGTACCTTTTCGCGTATATTCAAAGTGTAAATGTTAGAAATTTCATTTTGACTGGTAGTCTAAGTATGTAGATTCCAAATTTCACATTTTCCAATCTCTATCTATATGATTAATCATATTTTCACACTTTATAGCGTATATTTCAAAACGATGGTAGAAATTTCATTTAGATGGTTAGTCAGGTGAATAATTGGATGATAATTATTGGGAATTAAGCAAGGTATTATCTAGGATCGTCGGACGCTCCTCTAGCCGCATGATTTTTGACGATATTATAGTTAGGAGCGTGAAAATTGAGGATCTTCCCCTATATCGTAACACTAATTTACTGATATAGGTGTATGAAATTTTGAGAGGAGGGGCGCTAGGAGCGTGCTCTGAAGACCCTGTATAACCCCTGGAATTAAACCATTGGTTTAGGATACGACTTGAAGTACATAGGGAACAAATAGTATTGAACACAGCTAAGAATAGTTATTAAACTGAAATAATTCAGACCTATGAGCCCGAATCAGTAGGGGTCTGGTGGAGTGCGGTATCTACACAAGGGGGGGGTCATGGGGGCTGTGTGCTCCCCTGAAAAGAACACAAACAAACGAGCCGTGCTGCACTATGAGTCTGTCGGTTGTGCATTTTTCTATATAGTATCTTAAAGCGTGAGAATACTAATTTAATTATATTTAACATCCGATCAATGTATTGTGGACAACATATTGACCATTATTCGTTTGAGTATGATTAATTCCGGGATTAAAATTCATACTCCCGTGATCCAGAAGCATCCTTTTACGTATAGCCATCTGGCCAGTAAAGGAACGAGTATTGTTGCTTTGTATATTAGCTAATGTAATAATTCCCTTATTCCAGCACTCTGATTTGCAAGAACAAGATGATATTACAAGCATCCGCCGAATGTTGGAGGGTCAGGGACTCAGGTAGGGTATACCCATACTAGTCAATTAGGTACCCCCCTAACCTTAGAGACTTTCGGCGCCCATGTTAGTAGACCCTCGATTATCCGACTCTTCGGTTACATGGGCATAGGAGACAGTTTGGGTTGGTCTGGTTTTAACCGGGCCAACTTTGGTTTTGGTGCACCATATATTTGTATAGGTCAACCTAACCAATTGAAATCTGCTTGCTACGCCCTGTGGGTATTCTAACAAGTAGGAAACGGGTATTCTAGCAGTAGCACAGCTAGGTTGTGAAAATTGTTATTATTAGGGAGCTTCTAAAATCTTTAGTAGCAGAATCTGGGATAATGTCATGATATACACTAATTGGAATTAATATATATATATACTGTAAAATATTCCAAAATCAACCATTGTATTACATCCCAGAGGCTCAGAGCAGTGAATAACACATTTCAAAATACGTTACTGCACTCATCCCAACATCAAAGTTGAAATTCAAAGACAAATTTGTTGTATAACCGAGGGTGTACTACCTTGGAATCAGGGATGTCCTGCTCTAATTATAAGTATGGGAGCGGTATTTCAAATTTCAAATTCAATTGAATATATCCTAATTTCTAATACAAAATTCAAACAATATACCGGTAATTGAATTAATAAGATAAGTATGAATAATATCAAAGGTTTAGTAGTAAATCTGAAAATAGAGTTCTAACAAGTGATTGAGTACCCAAAATTATTTAACTAATAATACTGCCAAATTTCTTCTTGTTTATGGGGCTCAGAAATTTTGGACTTTAATCCATGGATATCTGTTGCTGAATTATGGTGCAAGAGCCAAGATTTAGAATATTCCAATGATCTCCAAATAGTCAGTGGTGGATCATTAAGCTGGATAAACAGCAAAGAAGAAACGTGTTCTATTGTAAGCCGGTTTCGTTTCTCATCCAATATGATATTCATTTAACTGAACCCCCTTTCGCATTCAGATGAGTTGCATGGAATAACTTCTACGATATATTCACGGCGCTATAAAGTAAACATTTGCTCTCTCAACTCGACTTAATTATATTTGGAACAAATTTCTATCGATTTCGAATATTGATTGTATGCTACTGTAGAGATCAGGTACACAAATTGTTACTTGCCAATTTGATTTGTTAAAAAACTATGGGAGCGGTGCTCCCACCCGCTCCCACAGCAGGACACCACTGCTTGGAATTCATTTTATACTTAGATTTTAATATTCTCCCACTTTACACAATTCTAGATATAAATATACTGCGATGAACAATGGTGTACTATAACTCGTGTCTTATTAGTTTACTTTAATACCGCAATTGAATAGATCAAAGCTCAATCCTAAACATAGCGATAGTTTTCCCTTACGCACTGTAATATCCAATCTAAAGCGGTCCAATCGAACTTAACCAGACCGTCTCCTACGGAAATATATGGGTTGTATTCCTTGTGACTTTCTGAAAGTCTCCCAAATAAGCAGAGTATCCTATTTATGTTTAACAAAACAATAAATAACATACAAAAGATGAAGAGAGAATTTTAAAAATTAAAATGTGATTTGGCCGCAGAGTGTAATCATAAGTCAATTTGTCGTCTCTGCTACTGTAACCATGGATGTAGAAGGAGTTCTTTAGCGCATGGTCTATCCTCTGGATTGACATGTAAGAGACTGAATACAAAGTCATGAGCATCTCCTGAATACTTCTTCCAGTCCATTTCACCATAGTAGTAGTCCCCTGATAAGATAGATTGGTACATGGTGCTTGTCATCTCGATGTTGGGACCGTCTGGAGAGAAGGGAGGATATCCCATCAACATGATATACGTGATAACTCCTAGTGACCAGATATCACACTTCTTGTCATAAGTCATAGGAGGACATGCTTTGTCTGATTCCTTTCTGAAGCGAGTATCATTGGATAGAACTTCAGGTGCTACATAGTATAGAGTGTAGAGAGGATTGGTGAGACCGTTATCATCCATTTCAGCATAACCAAAGTCTGCTAGCTTTAGAGTGATAGATTCTGCTTTCTCTTCCTCAGAAGTGGATACATCCATGAGAATATTTTCAGGTTTGAGATCTCTGTGTACTATGTTACCCTCATGTATGAATTCTATTGCTTTTAAGATCTGTTTTACAAACTGTTTTGCTTCTTCTTCACTTATTTGTTTCTGTTGCAGATGATCGAACAATTCTCCTCCATTCATCAACTCCATTACTACGAACAGAGAATTCTCTTCTTTCTCAATCTTGACTCCTTGTTTATTTTTCAGAATTAGAGCATTTCTATACAAGGCATGGATAGGTACAATATGCTCACAATTAAAGCAAGAGGCCTGAAGCTGTATTTCTCTTCTGGTAGCATCACAATCAGGTAGAAGTTTTAATGCATATTTTTGTCCTGTTCTAATCTCAGTGCATTTATACACATCCCCGTTAACCCCACAGCCTAAAGGTTTCTCCCAAAGAATGTTATAATCTTCAGATATATTTGATTCCTTAATTGCAATTGCCATAATTTGTCTGTTTTTATTTATTTAATTACTAATCCTCCAATTTATACTCTCTCAATATATTTATACTTCAGCCATGTAGTCAAAACTAATATTACTGAGAGATACTTTTCGTATGACGTGTCTTATACTAAGTAAATTCTTCTAAAATTATTAGGACATTTGAAACTTCCTCCCAAGCACTTTGAGAGACTGAAGTAAATTCAATATTGTTTGTACACCAATTCCCTAATGCTTACTATTACATATAAGATTAAATTATACCAAATTACAGATTAGGATTTATACGTTACGTTATACAAACATTACTCGATACAATCAAATTCATCGAGTTTATTGTCATTATACGTACTCCTAATTACAGTATAACCTCTGAGATCCAGGCAGTGCCGTCCGGAGGGGTGTATATCACTAACTCAATATCTATTGTACTAGTTTCAAAGTGTTTTCTAATCCTAAATTCGAGATGCAATTCCTTGCGGAATAGATATATTATTTCACACTTTGTGGTGGCTAAGAAACGTCATCATAAATACAGTTAAAATTAACTAATATTATGGGGAAATTTAGCTAGAGATTTACGGACGAAAATGAGTAGACATAGACCCCAATCTTTAATCTCCAAATGCTGGTATATTGCATAATATAATCATGCAATGATGATAGTTTAGTAGAAAATATGAAAATATCATAACAGAAATTTTTGCCCCGCTACAGGTCACTTGGGGAGTATGAGTATATGATATTTTAAAATCGGGCCTTTGGATATATTTACTACTCATTTAGGTACATATATTATTTGTTGTAATTAATGGCGCAAGCGAATGATACAAAGTATAAAATATCTACAAATCATATTCAGTCAGATTACGTAAATAATAATAATCTTATCTTTGCTTCGTCATTCTGTTTAAAAATAAATTGGAAACAGAAATAACTTAAAATTAGATTTACTAAAATTAGATTTACTAAAATTTCAATTTACCAAATTGAAATGTGAAAATTTAGTTAAGTTTCAGTTTCATCAATTTATATTCTTCTAATAATTATATTGAAAAGTATCCAAGAAAATTAAACTAAAAGGAAAATATATTATAATTTACTACTGCTTTATGTCATACACTTTAGAACTTTCGACATATCTATTTGGATCATAATTATCAAAAATAAGTAATTTTCCTAATTATGAGCTTGAGTCTTGTGTGTAGCATCAAGATCGTAAGGACCACCATTTTACCTACAAATTTCCCGGCCATATTTTTAAATAATTAATTATATATATTTAAATTACTAACAATGTTCCCAATTAGGATATCATGGACAATTATTGACAAATGGGCGTCAGCATACATTTCTTTGGTTATGACTATCTCTATTTTGCGTAATCATTGTATAAGCGTTAGGCAAGCTAATTAAGGAATATTTGCTATCAATTATGGTCATTAAGCCACCGTTGCAATCAAACACGTATGAATGGTATGTAAGTAATGCAACATAGGATATTAAAACCTCAAATTCCTCCATACAATATGACAATACCCGGTTATTATAATAATTATTATTATGGTATATTATGAATTAAACTTTTCAATTGATAACGATGTAATTAAAATATTTGCTATCTTTTTAGAATTTCATTGAGTAGATCTATTCCATATAAGGTATGTAGTGTCATGTGTGTGGTACATCTATAACAAAGACAATTAGAGTCGATTTAATAATTTTATATATACGTAGTGACGCAGTATTGTGTTATTTAAAATATAAATATAGTCCCGGTCCCTGCATTTTTGAGGTGTCAGTATGGAATTTATCTACTAATTGGCAAAGGTTGTTGATTAATAATTATTTACCATAAGCTATGAATGTACACATAATGATATAAATGGATGATTGTTATTATGATTTATTAAAATATACATAAGCGTATAAGTTACAATCATCTTTCGTAGTTTTTAAATATTCGCAATTCGATATGAGTTCTCGAAATTTATCTCCTCATTTTTCCCTTTTTGTATAATGTATACGAAAATACAGGTAGGTTCATGACCCATTCATTTATCATAGTAATGTGATTATTATTTGAATATAGTCATGAAAATGGTAGATACCAGAAATATGCTCGCATGCTCGTGTCGAATTATATTGCAATATTCATGCATTTTGCTATTATTATCTCTATGATTATTTCAAATTTCCTGAAGTGTTAAAATTTACATGAATATTGGTTAACACGTATATTATTATTTATTCTTACGTAAGGGAATAGGTTGTAATTGTCAATTTTGTAAGATGAAAATAGTGTTACAGCTGCTACATATATCGTCACAGTCCCCTAAACCCCTAGACCAAGGATACAAACATCATTCAATATATAATTAATAATAATGTATTGCTAATGTACTGATTGATTGAAATTGATTTATTGTGAAATTTTAGTTTGTTTTCTGCCGAATTTTTGGTTTTCGTAGTTTGACAAAACCGAATTAATTCTAAATAGTCACCAGGTAGCTATTGTGACTCTACAGGCGCAATTACAAAAACTAAAATTGTGACTCTATATATGGTAGTTAGGAAAATATGAAACCTCTCCAACCGAATAGTGTAAACCATTATTCAGTTCGATTGACCAAAGAAATTATGCCAAATCAAATATTGTAAGAACTGAGAAATAATAAAATTGTGTGGATTAGTAATTATTAGGGCATTAGTATCTGCAATCACGTTCGCGATCTATTTTTGACGATCGGAGGATAATCGCCGATCATCTAAAAGAGTGATCGAATGGAATATCACGATAATTTTTTCTGAGAATTTTAGATCGTTTTAAACAGACATAATTAGAAAATTTGCGAATCTAGAGCCCGAAATGTACGAATATCAAATTGTATCTCTACCAATTTTCATGCCAATCGGACTGGTAGATTTCGCATGGTCGCGCGGACGGACGGACCGAGCATGTATTAAAGCATTTCCCTATAGGAGGTGCTTATAAATTTCGGGAAAGGGATCGTGAACCTGATCGCGCCTTTTTAGCGTAAGGATCACTATCACGATCTCCTATCAATTAATAATTAACGTGATCGCGATTATTAATTTGGTGATAGACTAATACCCCCTTAGTAATAATAGAGTATATGACGCATTTTAGACTAGCTCACCAAATATTCCAGATTCTGACCACGTATAGTGCAATTAAAAGTTTGCTACAGGAATAATAACTAAGATCTTGAACATATTCGTTAACCAAATATTGGACTAGTATTTTGCAACCTTGGACTATTGAGGCATGGTTGCGTTAAATAATGAAAACTCAGTAATAAGTATTATCAATCTTCTGTCCATGACCTGACCACGCCTATTCACTGTATGGCCGGGCCTGACCACTTTATGAAAGATCAAGCCAATTGCCTGACCGTTATTTAACCCCAGCAGTTGCCCTTGCTATCAGTAATCTTAATAGTGTTCGATATGTCAGATATTCATGAATTTGTTTTTGATCGGTTTAAAGTAGCCTATATTTGATAATATACTACTCAAGTCGTTAACATATCGTTTTCACAATACTATAATATTACAGCTACACGATAAAAAAAAAACAATAAACAAATAACCGAAACAGTATTTCGGCGGAAACTGGTATTCTGGTTTCGGTCGTTCGCTAATATATATCTATAATTATTTCCTATTGCCTCTATGTACAGTTGATTAAATAGAATGAATTGTTCTTTAATAAGAGTAGCAAAAGCAATCAGAGCAAATAAAATCAAATCAATAAATAAAATAAATAGCCAAGTGGAAATATTGATAAAAATTGCAAAAAATGGGTGATGCCTTTACCACTCTACTGGTTCCCAAGAGGCCTTGGGACAAAGCCATGGATGATTCATTAGCTCCTTAGGGCTGGGTCTGTCATCGGGATTAACTTGGAGTAAGCTGAACACGAAGTCTTTTGCATTTGAGGAGTACTTTTCCCAGTCAGATTTGTAGTAGAAAACGTGTCCATTTATGATAGAATCGTAGATTTCGCTGTTCATTTCTTTAGAACCTTTAAGCAGGAAGGGTGGATAGCCCATCAACATGATGTAAGCTATAACTCCCAGTGAGTAGAGATCGCATCGCTTATCATAGGGCTTAGGACCATCTATAAGAACGGATTCGTTAAAATTTGGATCGTTAATCAACACTTCTGGGGCTACATAGTAAAACGTGTAGAGCGCTTCCGTCATTTTTTGACTCTCATCTTCCGCATAGCCGAAATCTGCTAGTTTGACTGTATCACTCCAAAATGGAGAGCTTTTAATCAAAATATTCTCAGGTTTCAAGTCTCTATGAGATATGTCATGAAAGTGTAGATGTCTGAGGCCTTGAATGATTTGTGCCAACTTTTCCTTAGTGTCATCTTCAGATAATACACCCTGGCTCAAGAGATCATATAGATCTCCTTTGTCCATCAGTTCCATCACTAGGAATAGAATGGGTGTGTTGTCATCTCCTACTTCATTCGAGTATACGTCTACTACCTCTACGACGTTGTCAATTGCCCCGCAGAGCCACTGTGTGTATGCCTCCTTTCTGTATACTTCACAATCAGGTAAGATTTTTACTGCGTATCTTGTTAGACCTTTGTCTGTACATACACGCACCTCTCCAGTAATTCCCGTACCCAATGACTCATCACACATTGTATAGTCCTCGTAGAAGCTATGTTCCTTGATTATATAAGTGTCCATTTATTTCGAATTAATTATTAATAATACTTGTGAATTGTATAGTTATTGTGAGTTGCTTTGTTAATTAACTAGCTATTCTACTATTTATACTTTTCAAAATTCTGCAAAGCTCAATTTTGACCTTGAATATAAAAATGTAACAGACAAATCTAAAGATTAATGAAGTGTAAGGTATCATTTCACTGTTCAAGATCTTGGAGAATCTGTCTCTGACTGAAAGTATATTATTATTTATCAGTCATAAAAATATAATTATTAAATTTAGCAAAGGTTTAATATATAAGTATGCAAATATGTCAACATTTATCAGATAATATTGCAAAATTACAATTTTCCCCTCTCAAGTCTCAATCGTAGAAACTACTGTTTAATTAAGAATATTTGATTATTCAGTATTAGAAAAGAACATCTTCTTAGATTTCCACATTCTACAATACAAATCACTGAGTTTTAACTTTATTATACAAGACTTAGGTATAACTTATATTATATAATATTATTCAAATTATTCTATAAATAGATAATATCAATCATTCATCCTTACAGATAGTCACTAAATATAAACTTTACATGATAATGCTAGAATGCCAGATTGAATGCATATGTATGTCTCGTCAGAAAATCCTAAGTGGACTTTTGAAGTTAGCATATTGGGTTGGTTATCATTATACAAATCCTACATCATCTACTGCCTTGAATTTGAGTCTATATTTGGTGATAACGTATAGATTTTTACTTAGTTGATATGCGATAAATTTCGAATCGAATTCTCTGGTATAAATTACATATATGTAACTTATGTCGCGATTTGCTGTAGCAATCAGTACTTAAATGAATAGAATAAACGCAAACAAGAATTATTAAGAGAAATCATTTGAAATATTCATATTATAACAAAATTGGATGGCACAATAGAATATATTGACCTCAAATGAATAATACAAAATTAAGGATAATTATATGATTATTTATCCGTTTCTACCAAAATGATTACTAATGTAATTTCCCGAGAATATTAAGTAGGAAACATCATTTGTAATATATTTAGCATTTTGTAATCTCAAAAGAATAATAATAATACAAATTATAATTATATTCCAACATTATTAATCATAATGACATAGCCCAAGGGGAAATAATTAAGATTATTTATTATGTGTGTAATATGCTGTATAGTGTATACTACAATCTATTATGTATAATGATTATCTTTATTTTACAGTTACTCAGATGCTAAGGAAGTAAAGAACTTGCTAGCTAGTGCTGAGGCAGGAGAGACTAAAGTTACTCCTTGGTTCAAACTTATTTGTGATGAATTTCTATTCCATTGGTGGAAAAACCTAGAGAATATATCAAGTTGTGAGGATAAGGAGATTCATAGATTCTGTTAGAACACCGGATACTTATAGGCTAAAACTAAAATCTCTTAATAATTATATTTATTAAATAATTTTTGTTCCCACATGTCCGTACTTTTATTAAATAATTATGTCATTTATGCGAATTTTTCCTTTTAATAGTTAAGATTAATTAAAGGAGAGTTAGAAGTTATTTTAGAAAATACTAAAAGTATAATTAACCTGAATCTGGTTGTGGGGTTTTACTATAAATAGAAAAAATATACTTTCAGTTTCAATTTCAATTTGAAATTCTATTAACATTCACTTTCAGTTCAATTTACGACGCCAGCTTTGGGTTAAGGTATTTTATTAGTATCAACATATTCAAATCCCCACAAAACCCAATTATTTGTGTTAATATAGGTTGCTACATTTGGTAGCACCATATGTTGCTATAAAATTTTTATGTAGCACATATGGTACAACTCAATAATTAATTACGTGTAGTGAGATAATTTTTAATATTACGTAGAATTCAGTACTATAAATATATAAACATAATATAAATATTTCTGTGGTGTTAGAATGTTGTAGTTATAATTCTCAAAAGAATATAGACAGTATAAGTCTGTGCTAAGTAGTTGTAGTGATGAGTCGTTTGTAGCGCCGAGCTCAAAATAGCTAAATCCATTTCTGCGTAGGATTTTGAATAAAGGAGTGCCGACTGGATACAGCTCGAGGTTTGTATGAAGCTAAAGGAGAGATTTAATTGATAACAATTTCCTAATCATAAATTATATTAATATTGCAAGAGTTATTCTCTTCCAAATAACATTATAGATATGTCTAACATTTAATAGACTTATGGTATCTACTCTGCCATAAGGACAAAGCAGCGCTATCAATATCAGGGTATTATACATTCTTCACTTATGTGACGTACTCTCTATTCAATAATTTTCTGCGTTTATGGAAATATTATATTCAGACCAATTGTTATCTCGAAACATAGCTACAATATAGCAGGGATTACCCTCAATTAATGAAGTATAACAAGATTAAAGTATTACGCACTTCATATTTGTACCCACACATTCTATGATAACAGCATATTCTCATATACACGTGTGTTATGTAATTATAATGCCCTAGACATAACTATCTGTGAGCATGAGCACCAGGCTTAAAGCGAATCAATGTCATTTACTTACTCACATATCAAGTAACAAACAAAATATTGCCCCCGGCCAAGCTTGCTATACTAATATACAGCGTATTGTTAATTAGAATGTGTATGAGATTACCTCTTGATCAACATACCGTAGTATATATGGGCATGCCAATATACTTAATTCGAGTACATGCAAATGCATTTCATAATGTGCTATTAGAAATCATTGCATGTGTTCAAACTCTATCTTTGTTACAATGATTCGAGCGTTATGGAGCAATAGTGATGCTATCTGTTACGCGAGTAAAGAGTAGAATGAACAAAGGTTTGCAGGTAGAAGATTGTAATAGTTCTGTTAATTAATTTTATTATAGTAGATGTTCTTCCAAATCTAAATCCGTAATAATTTTGATTTAGCTCAATCGGAAGTATCCTATCAATATCCGATACTAATTTATTGGATAATAATCTCTCACCTGCAGAGAATACATTTCCGTTTTTAAAAGAAAAAATGCTTCAATTCTGATAAGAAGTAAATACTTTCCTCATTATATCATCTTGATATATATTATTGTGTAGGGAATTATTCTACCAATTTATTCAATTATGGAAGTAGTATAGTTTTATTGGATATAATAGTGACATGATAATTTGGCCGAATAATGTGTGTCCCGATATTATAACAAATACAATATCTACTGTAGCAGGCCCGTTTTCCGGAAATTCACGACTTTTCAGAAATTTGTCGAGTACAATTTCCCGCAAAACTATCCAAAGAAGCGGAATTATCACCCCTTTTACTTCACAGGTAAGCTCTTGCTCCTGCTCACCACCATACTTTCAACGTTGTCCATTTACATTAACATGTAAATACGTAATTACATAGCATGAATACAAATACCAACCCTCCTGACATCCCTGAATTATTCCGGAATGTTATAGATAATCCTGGTAAATTTTAATATTATTTGTCAACTATACATTCACTCAATTGGATAAGAGATATCTCATTGATACTCTGGAGAGAGTCCAGGCCACCTGCCACCCACCCTTCTCCAATGGAATGTCTCTGTGAGGATAATACAGAATATCATATTATGACTGTGGCCATGTGGATTGAATAGGCTAGGCTAATAAAATTAAATATTCTCACAAGGCAAATCATACATAGTTGTATTATCTTATCAAATCTAGTGGGTGTCAATTAAACTTGTGGGTTGCAATTTCAATTAATCGAATTTTAGAAGAATTTACTCGTAGGTATACGCTAACGTCTGTGAGTGGTTGGTGTGAGATTTAATAACACTGGCATAATATTTCAATCGGGAACTTTAAAAGCATTAATGAGGTCTCATTTGGCTGATCACAAACCTTAATTTTGGATAAAAATACATCAATGATATATGAACAAATGTTATAATCAAACACGCGTGGTATAGAAAAATGATGACAACCACTTCCAAAAGAAACACCCCGAAAAAGCCATCAACTACTTGACTAGTTATTACTGGAAATATATTCAAAGATATAAAGAAATCTGTTGAATTATGTATAAAGGAAGAAATGATGGAGCAGGAGAATTAATAGTAAATTAGCCAGCCATTATGTATATGAATTAAGTTAAGAATGTCGTCTTTATGATTGAGACAAGTAGTTATCGCGGTGAAGTTAGGATGCATTGAAGTTCTTTAATTAGGTGTTTGTGTAATTTACAAGAACATGCTCCTAACGCACCATCCATTAATTTCACATGCCTTTTTCAGAAATATGATGTTACGGTTCAGGAATTTCAATAATTTTGCCCTCCTAACTATAATTGCCACGAATCATACGCCTATGGGAGCGTCGTACAGTCCTAGAAAAATGTGTATCATAGAATATTTAAGCAATATACCATAATAGGTCAGGTAAGATACTGGAATTGATTACAAGTCAAATTTGATTTCTTTTTGCATAAAGTTGAAACTAAAATTGACCTGTGTTGTTTTGTATTCTTGTGATTCTTACATATTTACGTGTAATCAATTAATGAAAAGTAAATTGTGATAAAAATTCTTAATAGACTTTCCTCGAGGTTGATTTAGTATAGTAAGTTTGAAATAACGTTCATGGAAATATATTTTGAATAATATTCAAAAGCAAAATTCATTCCAAAAAATTTTTGGATTTACCTGTTAAGTTATGAATTTCAGATGTAGCTGCCCATAATAACCCCTGTCCTGTGACTCCTGTCCTGTGACTCCTGTCCTGAAATATACCAAGGTAATCAGGTATATTATGTGCTACTACATCTGGTAATAACAATGCTAGGGATTCCCCAATTCTATCGGAAAATTAATTGCTAAACCTAAAGTAGCTTAGTATTGGGCTTAGTATAGGAAAAGCATGGTCAGGAATTTCCAGAGTTCTTCTTTTTTTAGAGTATCCGATATTAGCCAATAATCTATATTATTAAAACTCAATTATTGTTGGTTTTATGAATAGGCTTGCTCTAAACGGCTACCCAGGGGTAAACAAGTAAGGCTGAACCCGATTTTCGCATTTTGAGGTTCTCGTATAAAAAGATATTGTTGTTTTCATGAATATATAGTAAACAAATAGTTGAAATCTTAAAATAAACGTAGAAACTTGCTCTTAAAGGCTATATAGAAGGGTATCAAAGGATGCTGAATCAGAATTCAAGTTTCTCTTATGTAAATTCTTTGTTGTTTTTCTGAATATAGAGTAAAAATCGTTGAAATATTAATTTATTATTCAATTTTGAGGCACGAAGTGCCGAGTCCCATGCGAAAAAAGTGTTCGCAAGCCGTACAGCGCGAGCAAGCGAAGCGGCTCGTAGTATTTAATACCCCAGAAGAACAATGGAAATTCTCAAAATATTTGAAATAACTTTGATAAACCCTCCAAACTGAAGGATCAGCTTGCACGACTTTGTTGATCATCACATACGTATAGGTTCGTATAACAGTACACAGCAGCATATATTGTATTAGGGATATTTTCTAACGGGGCCTCCATATACATTTGACACAACTAAAAATAGCAAATAAAGTTACAATAAATACGTAAGCATAATTATTGTTGTCTTAGCTTAGATTCGTTAATCAATATAAGCTTGTTCTTGTAATTTATTAAAAATGAAAAAATTTTACAAAGACAAAGTTCGTTGTCTAGATTTCTGACGAATGAAATTGAATTTTAATGATTGGCTCTGTAATTGCATTCAGCAAATATAAATTCTATGAATGTAAATGAAATAGTTTAGAAGTTTAATAGTATTTCTGCCCTTAAACATGATCACATGAGTTGTAGCATAAAAGATAATTACTTTAGATTACAGGAGCAGATTTCATGAATTCCATGATGAGGAAAGAGAGGAGGGATTCTAACTTGCATAATGCTGAAAACTACATTCTATACACCTCATGACTTAATTAAAACACAATTATATTCACCAATTTTATTACATCAATCAGTTTGCAACTTCCTTAATTGTAATACGTAATACGCTTTATACTTCATAAATGCCTAACACCTTGTTTGAAAGAATATTAGAATGCTTTCTAATTCCCACATACAGGATGTAACATTGTTGCAAAAGCTTGTTGCGTAGAAATAGGGCACATGCTGTATTTTTTTTTCCTGCAACATTGTTCACAGTGTATGTTGCCTTGTTGCAGGCGGGTTGCCGGAATAAGACTCAATTTGAAGTACGAATAAGACGCAAGTTGCATCGCAAGTTGCAACTTTTCAAAAATATTAGCTTACTTGTTCTAAAATTCTAATAAATGCAGTAGATATGGAGATAAATTGACATTCAGTCATTATGTTATGTATTGACGAACGCTAACTTTCGATATCATTGAATAGTAAGGTTATGTAGTATAAATGAATATTTCATACGAAAAGATAAAGAAATGATACTAATAATATCAATTCTTTTCATATGTGGTCAGACAACTAACCATCTGGTTGAACTTGATGATCTCGAGTTTTTGTATAAGAGATGGCACAATAAAACCTGAATAAATTTACGTAAGCATATTTTAAAGTTACACAATATGTTGCATAATAAGATTCCCAATTTTGGCAGAGCTATGCACCACCACGAGTTAGGCAATTTTATGAAGATTTAAATCTGAGGAATAATTGTCTTTCCATCTAGCTCATATCATAAATAATTAAATTAGAAGATGTCTATCGATGTTGTAAATGTAGACCCAGTAAAGTTTGATTAAGAAGAATTCTCATCACTTTTCTGCTTTTAATGGAGTTTGCTATTGTAATCATATTTAAAGTCTAATTGTGAATCTTATAGACAATTATAGCTCGTGCACTAAGTCCTTCTAGTGCTGCTGAAACATACAGGTGTTCCGAACTTATAAAGACTTGAACGCTCCAAGTGAGGCTCACATAGTATATATTTCGTATTAGCTCTATGGGGTTGTAACCAAGGCAGGGGCCCTCAAGCGCCCGTCGGATTAGGCGCATATGACCTATAAAATCTTTCCCAGAGCAGAGCACCCTGTCTAATGTCCACCCGCCAGCTACCGACCGGTACTAAATATGTATGTATATATGCGTAACAAAAATAAATAACTACTAAGGATAGTATATCAAATAAATAAATAGTTATAGTATGTACTAACCAGGTCCTGGTATGTCTGGATCCCTTTGTGCTTGTAATTTTCTAGCAGTAGTCTTAAAACAAGCACTGGGTTTAGTTTGATACTCACTCTTAGATCTGGTCTTCACAGATTTGACTCTTTGAGTAACTTCATATGCTCCTGGTCCTGGAAAATCGGGAGGAGAGGGTACTGTCTGAGCTGGGGCAGATAATGTGAGGGCATGTCTTCTCCTGAAAAGTTAAATATTTTATTCGATGGCACTTAAAAACCCGATAGGACTTAAAGTGGATGAGACAAAAAGACCCGATTTTGACTGTATTATGTAATATGTAATGTATAGTGCTCGACAAACCCGGTGGTTTGATGGCTATAACCACCAGAATTTTTCCTTAAGCCACCAAAGATTCGTGTATTTTGGCTTAATTATGCAAGGTGGTGGCTAAATTAGCCACCACGGAATTTCAATTTTGTCGAGCGTTGGTAGGGTGGCTACCATATTTGGACAAATATCATACATAAAATCATATTTAACAATACTAAGAATGGGAATTAGAAAAACTGCAACTAGTATATTGAATAATTTTGTTATGTAAATTAATTGATAGCATTTTTCCTAACTATTAGTAACCAGGATGTCTCTGAGAAAGATGAATGTTGAAGAAAGCCTTATAAACTCTGTTAGAACTCTCCTCTCCGCTTCAATCGCTCTATCCTCCATTTCTCTTGACCTTCGTAACAAACAGCTGTCCATCCTATTTGTAGAGTTTGCACTACTACACAGAGTGGAATATCTCTATCTAGAAGGCAACCTACTGGCGGAACTACCCGCAGAAGTTGTGAGAGGCTGGAGAGCACTGCGTTGGTTGGATCTTAGAAATAATAATCTAACACAGTTACCTGCAGCAATAGGAGAGTTAAGAAATCTGAGAACTCTGTTGTTAGCTGGAAATAAGCTCAATGAGCTACCAGTAGAGTTAGGAAATCTTAACAAGCTAACTGGACTGAATCTATCAGGCAATCCTCTAACAGATCCTCCTAAGAGCATAGTACAGCAAGGAGTAAGACAAGTGCTCAGTTATCTTCTACAGAAACAATCTGAAAATCAGCTGAAACAAATCCCAGACTATACACCACGTAAACACGATAAATTGATTCACTCAGACAGAGACGCGTACCCCTCAGAGTATCCAGAAGAATCCCCGCCTACTGACATGCCTCCAGAATTAACACTTAGAAGAGTTAAGCTATTCGCTATGCGAGGTATGAAAAATCCTGTTCCGAAGAGATTCCCATCTCCCGCTAATTTCTCTATGTACTCAGGGGTTACTAAACCCAAACAACCATTGATGATGCTGAGTAGTTCTCTACAGAAAAAGAAGTCAAAGGAGAGATTACCTCCGATAGCTCAGAACCTTAAGAAGAAGAGATTGATAGAAGTTATACACGAGACGGCTCCATGGGTCCCTCCTAATTCTCAGCAGAGAATTGCTCCCAGGTGGTTAGAAGATCCAGCAGCACAGGCACGACAGGTCCTACAAGAAAGTAAGCCTGTGAGAGACCCAGTATTAGGGAACTCAGAAAACCTCGATGTATTCCCCAACATAACACATGCAGTAACGAACAAGCCAGAAGAGATAGATCCTACCACTGCAGATAATGAAGAAATAAGATTTACAAACATAAGAGCTAAAAGACCTAAAGAAGCAAGATTGAGGAGAGATACAACAGAACAATCAGATGAGGCTAAGACATATGAACACAAATCATACAGTCTTACTCCGTTCACAGGAGGATTAGACATTATCTGACACAACCAATTCAACTTTTTGTATATCTCTATTCATATTCCTCATACCTTCGTTACTTTGTAGAATAATTTTTTCAACTTTTTACACAAATAAATAGATATATTGAATCATATATACGTACATTACCAAACAGTCACTGTAATTTTGCAACTTTCCGACTAGTTGCAAATTACAGTAGTTAACCCGTTAGCTGTTAATATTATTATACATTTTATTTTAACAAAAATACACTGCCTTGGGTTATTGCAACAACACAATTGGTATTTTTATAAGAAAATGTGGAGAAATTTGATCAGAAAAGTAGTACGAAGGTTTTTTGGAGTTGTAAAACGCAAATATAAAAGTCATGAATAAATTCAATCCCAGAATTCTGATCAATTCAATCATCCCTGATGAAAATATATTAGATTATTATTATCAATAAGGTTAACCGATGTACAACTTGAATTAGCTAGTCTTGCATCGTAAATCTAATAGGTGGCCATAATGTTAATCTTGTTCAAACGGACGTATTTTTAAGTCTACATCTATTCACTTTTAACAATGTAAAAGAACTGATAAAGAATATCAGAAACCGTGTGTGTACCTGGAAATTAATTAATTTGAAACTATTTAATCAATAAATAAATAATCTGTAATTAGCCAGCATAATTAAGTAATAAAGTTTATTATTTGTCCTGATTGCAAATAACACCCTGCTAATTAGTATAACATAATTTGTTTATAGCTCCAGCGTTAACGTTAATTGAATACTGAAAGGTCTGAGTTTAATTTAGTAATTTGCCCTCGATTTCATTCAGATATTTAATCTTGTGTACAGAGAGGATTAGCTAATGAAAACTATTGAATTACGAGCATTGACGTTAGGTGATACCAGAAATTAACCTTAAGTATAACACACCCAGTCAAAACTGATCAAATTTCAAATACGACAACAAACGTAAATGTTCAAGTAAGGGGTGGCTAGGTGTACAACCTTAAGTTGTATAGAATTACATGTGTTTGGAGGTGTAAACGAATTAGCTAAAAACGCTTGTAGGACATAATTGTCCTCATTCAATAAATAAATTATTCGTCAACAACTCAATATTTGATAAAGTAAGCAATAATATATTTGATACTCATAAATCTCAGTAGGTTTCTCAGGCTAGTAGTTCACAATGGGCGTCTCTTATAATTAATACGCCTCGTATACATGAATATCAAGCGTGCCTTGTATAATTATTGATGATAGTATCGAAAGACAATTTGCAGTTAACAATTAATTCATTTCAGAGACCAGCAACATACTTATACAAATATTCTAACAACTAGGTTGCTAGGTGCTATCCAGCAGAAATGATGACAATCAAATAATGTCGTGTAGCAACATTCGTACAGTAGTTTATACGTTAGAATAATAATATCTATATTATTAAACCTCAATTGTTGGATTGTTTGTTTGTCTGTTGTCAAGGAAAGATTTACGGTATGCAATATGGAAATTGCCCCATAACTTTGTATTTATCGTGTTTATAAAGGAAGTAAATAGAATTCAATAAAACTTCACTAAATATATCGAACATGCTGCATCCGATTTTCACACTTTTGGATTAATCATGCGTAAGATTATTATTGTTTTTATGAATATAAAGGAAACAAATTAGCCAAATCTCAAAATGTACATAGATACTTGCTCTCAACGGCTATAAAGGGAGTTGATCTTACGAAATATTTCTATAACATATATGCCATATACGTATATTTGTGAATTACATTGTTCTGAACATATCTATATTATAATACTCAAAGGGACGGTCATTTGGAGAATAATGGATACCTCGAGGCGCAAAGCGACGAGCCAAAGACTCGTATTATGTATCTTTGCATACAACAATGTATCTTAGCCTTTTACGCGCTCTTACCCCTGATATCCTAAAGTCTACTCTCCCACCCCTGGCTTCTGTTGTACAAATGAATGTAAATATTCACAGACCAAATCAAAATTCGCTAGACCTAACCAAATTTTAAACTGTCAGTAATAACAATCATCTCTAGAACTGCTCCCAATGAATGCAATTGAATTATCAATCAGTACAACCTCGATTATCCGGACATGCCCCCTAGTCCCAGGTCCTATTCTACTAAGTATAAACTACCTCGATTATCCGGACGCTTTCGACAGGTCACAACGAGTCAGGAAAATCGAGGTTTAACTGTATACGCATTTCCTGAAAAGGAACGTTTGAATAGCACAGCTATCTAATTAGAATGCCCAGTAGGATTTCCCATCATAATCAATCTGTGTAGTATAGCAGTTACCTTTGACCAATCCTTGAGTGATTGTGAATAACAATATCTACTTGAAAGTAGGCCTACAATTATGTCAATATACCTATAGTGGCTTTGTAACAAAAATAACATATTTGTAGACAGCCCACTAATGTTATCCTAACAGCTTAATAACTGACACGGAATTATTTGCTGATTATTCAGACAGACTGTGTCAATGTATAATAACCTCAACAAGAATAACCAACAAGTTATTGTGCCTAAAGAAGTGTCCAGAATATGTTGATGAATTTGAAAACTTTATTGGTCATATTATCACGAGTTAGGATAATCAAAACAGAGCAGTTTGTGATAAGATGAGATAATCTATCAACTTACACTGTATGGGTAGACTTGTTCTGTTGTTTTGTATGAACGTATGGAAAGTAATCAGCAGGTCCCGGACTCTGTAAAAATATTATTTTTGATTAAATTTTAATCTAATAATGATAAAATTACACAAAAATTATATAATGGTTTAAGTTATAAAGAGAAAATCACAAAACTAAAGATTGTATTACACATCATATTGTATTTAATACGTGTAAGTTAATATTAAAGCTATAGTAATGATCAAAAATTATGAAATTGTCTCAATGAGTCTGGAATTATTGCATAATTAAGATAATTAACCTAACACTATCAAGAAATATATATATATTATTGACGTCATTAGGATGGATACAATCATCTCACCTATAACATGTCATACAAATAAAATAATTCCTGTATTTGTATTTGTGTGTGTTACTTAAGATAAATTTAAAATATTATATTGCATTGTTGTAATATGTAATAATTAGTGAATCAATAATCATTTCATTCAAAGCATTAGAAAAGAGTTGTAATTTCAATAATTAAACAAATAATATATTTTAAGCATCTTTCTATGAAATAGCGTAATACAAATTGTTTTACTTATAATAAAGTACAAAGCATTTCCGGGACAATTCATAAGAAATATGTACTGAATATGACCCGAGTGACCTGTATGTATAATTATTTTCTAGTCTCTGAATCACTGAATGAAATGGAAAGGATGGTATCCGTGAAATATGACCAAACACAAAGTATTACATGTTGTCCGTGCGACGACGTGTCCGTTTATCATTTCATATTCTACTATTTCGTGCTTATTGTATGAAATTTGAAATTCTATTCTTTCCTATGTAGTAGTCGAGTTAGCGATTATTATCACTACATGGCTATAATTGACAGTAACCTCTTAAAAGTATGAGGACCAGCAGTATTCTCTGAGTAAACTATTGGGATCTATGGTAATTTGTTGATCGGAACTTTAATTTGAAAATATGATAAGAATCAACAAATGTAATATAAATTATGCTAGTTCGCTTTCGCTTACAAGGCCACTTCACGGCAGACTTAAGAGTTGAACATGTCAGAAACTTTGTATGCCAAAATGAGCATAGGGTTTTACAGTTTCTTCAATGAATTCTATACAAACAATCATTAAAGTATATCCCTACACATCAATTATTTATACAATTTATAGTATAAATAATGTTACTAAACAACTTACCAACTTATTATCATGTACTCCCGCTCTAGTTGACTTGGATTTGAATACAGAAGAGTATTGAATTGGTTGTGAATGTGTTGAAGAATCATCAATATTATACTGACCTACGATAAAACAAGAATAAATTTAATGAATTTGGAATAATTATCAAATGGTAGGGTATTTATTCAAGTTATTAAACAGAACGATTCGAAAAATAAATCCACTACCACTGTATATGATCCAAGCAACCATAGCATTTTAGATGAGATCTGACATTTAAAGGTCAGTAATAATAGTACAATGATTGTCCTCCTAAACATGGTGAACAGAGAAATTGATGATAAGGATATTAAGGAGACTGTTTATCAACAATCGGAGCCCGCATATATATATATATTTAGTATCCTAAATATACTTATCATAAAAGCTATAAT
This sequence comes from Oopsacas minuta, assembly GCA_024704765.1. Lineage (NCBI taxonomy): Eukaryota > Metazoa > Porifera > Hexactinellida > Lyssacinosida > Leucopsacidae > Oopsacas > Oopsacas minuta. The sequence continues at coordinate 844,743 of JAKMXF010000033.1, read as the reverse complement.
TATATGCTTTGGTATAATTAAATAACAGAAACAATTATCCCAGAATATACACCAATTATAGGTTAATTATAGTCAGCATTATATTAGTAATAGACTACCACTTTTGGTAGTCTATTACTAATATAATGCTAATCCTTTCCTTGAGAACGGAAATTTGGGTATTTATGAATAAATTATTGTTTACTGAATGTATGTAAATTGAATATAGATTATTACCATGGATATATAAGGTTGGGTGACTTAAATCGTATAACACCACACAGGTAAAACTCTTTGACTTGTATATTGCTTATATGGTGTTGCTTTGTAACCTCATAAAGCAATCCTTGTACTTGTAATACACGGCTGTACATTCCGAGATTGTATCGAATACTCGACTCGTTTCTATCTCACTCGTGTTTTTGTGATACTACATACAGTAGAACTCGGCAAGGCTGGATTCGGTTAGCCGGTTAACCGGTTAACCGCTGCTCTATCCAGTTAACTCCCTAAGAAAATATATTCGGTTAACCGAATAGCATCATTTCCAACCTTATATTCATAATTCCTCAGGTTTTAAGAGATAAGAAAATATATACACACGAAATCTGTTAGTTAAGTAATTTTGAGATGCTACATTTTTGGCCCGTATTACTAAATTTCAGTACTTTTAAAGATACAATCGCATCACGATTGCATATATGGTAACTATGTATTGGTATTATCAATTTTAGTTACGTAACTTCATTAATTGCATTAAACAATATACTTACAGCGGTTAACCGCTATTATCGAAAAGGTTTTAACCGCGCCAGAAATTCGGTTAACCACACCCAGCCCTGAACTCGGATAAAACCTACCCCTTTGAGAAACAAAAATTACACATAGTATCCAGGTGTACGTCTTATACAAATAGGGGTTGTATTAATATAATGAGATTTAAATGTTTGGTTTGCAAGAGGTATAAGTAGAACGTATCAACCAATACAATGTTAATTTTCAAATCTTATGTCCAACAGCGGATTCCTGGGGGGGCAATTGCCCCCCTCCCCCCAGTTTTCAACACTATAATAACTGAAATTAATTAGTAAACAAGAAAGAAAATAATTTTTTGGAAATTCTACAAGAATGAAGCGTATTAGCTAGCATGGAATCACCCACTTCTTCTGCATCATCCACCTTTCCAACACATTATCTAAATTGATTGCTTTCAATTTCTCTATTCAAGGAAATTGTCATCAAATCGCTTACTCAACGAATTGTAGTTCTAGTATGTGTATTGTGTAGTATTCTATAATGAAATCAAAAACTAGCTCTGATAAGTTCAATTTTGCCCCCCCAGAATTTTTTAAAGAATCCACCACTACACTTACTTAGTATTGCTATTATTAGTACTTATATGAAACCGTCATTACCTGGACCTGGATTTGAATATACACTGTATGCTGTATCAATTATCCTAGGTGTTCTAATAATAGATTACAATATGATAAGATAAAGATCATACGGAAACACTTGTAGTACGTACTTACCTACTTTGACTTGAATATTGAATAATCTTCCGAGAATTCTGGATATTCTGTTGATCTCAGCTACAGAACAGAATGTTGGACTAATCACTAAACTTACTTAAAGTAATAAAGACAATTTTGTCACTTTCAATAAATATGTCAAATAATCAAGATTTTAATGAATTCTGAATTTGATATGCAATCTTATTACGAAAATAATGCAATATTTATAATTATATTATTAATAGGCTGTAAATTTGATTGCGTTAATTACTAAATTGTGCATTTACAAGATTCGTACATATCCGGTTAACCGCAGTAATAATTCGCTTATACAATAAATGATGTTTGTCGATTAAAATTGAAATATCAATTAAACATTTAAGCACTTACGTCATATTTATTAGGAGATGGAGTTTTGGTATCAGACAATACTTGTTGAGTAGTTGGTTCTTTGAAGAGCCTTGAGAAGGCAAATTACGTTTAAATGTATCTAATGAAATACAGTAGACTCCGCTTAAAACGTCAAAATTGGGACCAAGTCCTTTTGCCTGATTAAGAGAATTTAAAAGGAATCTACTATACCTAAGCTAATATCAGAATGAATTAGGAATTATAGACCATTTGCAATTGGATATAATAGATATTATAGAAATCAGAAGTTCCAACTTAGCGGTAACTTATCCCAACTGAAAAATATATATAATGAGAATCTCATATTTATTCTCAATTAATCTGGTTCAGTCATTGCGTTAATGACACTATTTTGTAAAACCACGTTTTAGGCAGACTGCTATAAGTACGTATAATAGAGTTACAATGTAGCGATCATGTGTAACTACGAAGCGATATTTCAAGGCAATTAAATATATTTTCTGAAGCAGTTTAGCACTGCAGTTATTAGTTATTTGACTCATTCCATAAATTTAGCTAAATAACAAGTGTTCTGATTCCTGACTTTAGTTGTATGATAAATTTGTATGATGACCCTAACCATATATGAATTATACTTGTAATAACACTAATACCTTGATACTTTGCTTTGATTGAAATCCTTCTTCAATAAAATAGGGAAGTATGAAGCTTAAAAGAGAGAAATATATAACTAAAGTTTACTATGTTTATTATAAATGATGTCTAATTCAAAATTAAATTAATTCTGATAATTTAGAATTTGCGATAATCGAAATAATTGCAATATATTGAGTTTATGTCCTCGAGGGCTGTAGGCCCGAGTGTGGACATGAAGTGTCCACAACCGCGAGCAAGCGAAGCGCGCTCGTATAATAATAATAATACCTGGTCCTAATACTGGAGTCTTCGCTTTAGAGAACCGCTTAGTCTAAGAGATTACAGTATGAACTAGTTTTGTTTAACGGGGTATTATTATATGAATTCTAAAATATCGATAAAGCATAAGAACAAGGCTGCAGAGCTGCAGTACCGATGTTGCATACTTGATCATTTTAAACGTTCAAATTACCAATCATTCATAGTTGCTAATTATGGAATGTAACTGTGCTTACGGTTCCACATGGCAACACCCTAGTACCAGATTAACACCGACCTTAGATCCAAAATTACAAGTTCCTTTTGTAGATAGAGAGGTGGTATTTCTGATCAGAGTATCATGTGTTATGTCATAAGAACCAGGAGAGGGAACATCAGTCTGTACACAAGAGTATAAATAGATTATAATGACTCATTAATACGAACTATAGGTTAATAGTTAATACGTCATTTATCGTTTACAGATTAATCGTAACTAAAGCATACTCACGAAATATCTATTAGAATCAAATCTAGGAGACTGCATCTGGAACCCCTTGTTCTCAGTCAGCTGATAGAATACTGTACGGTATTTTGAGGGGATAGAAGCAGGACATGGAGACTCAGGACGAGATCTTTGACTCAAAGCTGAGGCTAATAGAAATATTCAATATTAAAATTTGCTCGAAATGAGAAAAACATTTTATTTAAAATATAGTATACAATTCATAGAGAACAAACCTATTAATTTATCAAAGTGTATTCGTGAGAGATTTTGATAGTACGTATATATAAATATGAACAGCAATCAGTAAACATTGCCCACTCCCTACCAAGATAACTGACCTGAAACCCTCCCTGTCCTGAGGGCACGACTCGTTGTCCTTAGTCTGATGTCTTCACTGAATTCTGACTGAGGAACAGGACTTGGACTAGGGACCGAGTAGAGAGGTGTTAAGCTGAAAACTGCCATCTAATTCAAAACAATTAAAAGGTAAGTCACCTATCAAGCACGACAAAGATAAGGGCCCTACCAATCCATATTCCGAGTCTACACCCCTGAAATCGTATTTGTTGTAATCCAAAATCAAAAATCATTTTTTCAAATGTATAACTAAAAAATAATAATAATCTTGATGATCTCACGGCTAGAAATTGACAAATGTGTGTCACCTTATATGCATATCAGAACAAGTTAGAGAGTTTGAGAGTTATCAGAAGTTGATAACTATGTGAATGCAATTTGTAAATAGGATAGCATGCCTGATCTCGGATCAGTTTATTGAAGGTCGCCCAATTCCCTGCTCTACATTATTGACTAATAACAATTAGGTATAACAGTTTTTGCATGCATACTCGACTTTTAATTATATGGCGGTTCTATTGCGTTTGTTATATAGAGATTAAAGGGACCGCTCCATAATTTAACTCCATTTATGAATCAAGAGCGGAAGGTTGAGCGCCCTCCATTATTAGAGGAGCGGAACATCAAAGCGCGCTTCTATTTGATTGCAAATAATTTTCAAATATCATCGATATTCTACATAAATTCAATATTGTTGCTAGAAAAAGTGGTTGCAGAGACACTTTTTCATAATTCACATTTTAACATACGTATTTGTTGAAACTTGAAACTGGTTTGACGTTGCACATTTAACAATTTCCCGAATGTACAATGGCCCGATTCCGTACTGATTATCTATAATACAAACCTCAAGTAACCCTGGGGTTGGGAAAATGAATAGGAGTGCAATTGGAGCGGGTTGCAGCCTTCGTGGTTATTGTCAATCGGTGTATATTAGCAATCTAAAAATGGTCCTCTATCAGTATTTAGCATAATGGATTATTTTGTCTTTTTGGCAGTGCAATCAAATGGACAAAATAATCCGATTTCGACTATATTCTAAAGCATAAATTGTCCTTCTTTTGCCCATTGTTGACTTCTTCGAATAATTTGGTTATTTGGACAAGTTTACAGAGTAGTGTTAAACTCCAACTCCAAACAACTTGATTTATTATAAATACCATCCTAACATGAATGTAGTAATTCATGCCTAGAGATTGACCTGATTGATCTGGTTAAGCGGTACGGCGCTGTTGTACTAGCTGCCCATAGTTTCCGTCGATTCGCGATCCTTTGAACATATTTTACACTGCTGGACTATGGCATTGTAAAATAGAGACTGTAAAGTGTGTTCAGAAATTATTGAGACTTCAGTATTGGTATATAATTGTACAGATAACTTGGATAAAGCAGCCAGACAGATATTTAGAAACAGTGCAATTACAGTGCAATACTGTGCAAGTGTTGAAAATAGTGAGGAATAACGTAGTGTATTTTTGAAGTAGGCACATCAGTTATCACACAACACACAAATATTGGAGATGTTTTTCTTTGTAAACAAAAGAAGTTGACAAACAAATTTATTCCCAGAAAAATTCGTATCATTATTTTGTTTTACACTGATAATATTCGCTCTTTCATCAGTAATATCGAATATAGTGTTTATATTGAAGAGAATAATGAAAATCCGTCGTATTTCTTTAAAACGAATAATAGAAGAGGAGAAATATACGAAAATTCAATTACTTTTGCTGCAACAAACATAAATGAAGTAAAAAACATTACTGAAGGTAATGCACCGAAAATCACATCAAAAAGTTTCTCTAACAAACCAGAAATTCAAATTATCGCATAACGAAGAATCCACCCGATAATGAGACACACTTAGAATCGGAATTTAACTCATTCCTCCAATGTGAAAAATCTACAAGAGAGAATGGTTAATATTTCTACCTAATAAAATCATACAAAGCAGCTAGCAGCACTCAGTCTAACCTGTTATATCGTTACGGTATGAAACATTATTTGTCTTTTGTAGAGCCACAAGATGAAACTACGAACCAAATATACCAATATTCACATTTAGACACTGTTATGAAGTGCCCTTTGATACCCTCGTGTGGTAAAACATACAATTTAAGTACAAATCATAGTAGATATGAAGGGAAGAGGGCAATTGAACGAACAATGCCAAAAGGGACGATAATATATTTGGCAGTGTGCAGAATCCGTCGATCAATTAAGATCATCCTTCAATTATCTACGATTTGGAAATACACTAAGACAGAATGGCATCAATCTCAATCTTTTCATTTAAAATTTATTAGAATATTCTAGAAAATATTTAGATTTCCCCAAAGAGATAAATTATTACTCACACCCAAAAACTTGGTTTTCTGGAATCAGCAATCACAAGTTTTCGGACTCTACGATTTCAAAATCCCTGCCGGAATTGGCAGTAAGGAAATTCTTGAAAATGGTAGTTATCAAGAAGAAATCGAAAAATTCTTAGAAAGAGTAGATAGAGAAGTTGACTTCGTATTCGTAGCTGAACACTTCATAGAGTCAATGGCAATACTTAAGAAAATGTTCCAACTAGATTATAGTGACGTAGCTCATTTGAAAGTAAATTTCGCAATCCATGAAAACAAAGAAGAATTTACTCAAAGACAACAAGATCTCATCATAGAATGGTGTTATATTGATTGGCTTTTATATCAGCGAGTACTTGCTAAATATGAGAAAATCAAACAAAATTTGAATTATGACTTGAAATATTATGAAATTAATATTATAGAACTTACGAATGCAAGAATTTCAGAATTTGCACAAACCCAAATCTATATAAACAGTACAAGGAGAATTTACAAAGATTAATAAGCCAGAATTAAGCATAAACGGTCAGAATAATGTATATTGTAAGAGAATAGTATAACAAGAATGGGAGATTAACCATATTCTGAAGAAATTTATCAAAGAAAGATCAACACATTGTTAATCCTTTATCAAATATAATACATATATATTTATTAAATAAGTATACATTGTTTAATAATATCAGATATTCACTTTTATTTCGCAATCATCAATAGCACTACATTTCTTTTGAAACTGTTTTTTCACAATATTCTTGAGAATTCAGACTTGATTCTATATTTGAATTCTACTTGTCTGATTAACTCTGAGATATAAATCATGCCCTAGGTATTATTGTACTAGTTATTAGCTATTACGTACAATACAAGGTTCAGCCCAGAATAGCAGAAAAACTCTAAATAACGAACAAGGCCTTGTTCCCTAATTGTCTGTATTTTCGTAGCCCCTACTGCATATCGAATGCCTTTTCTTTATTCTTTGCATCAAATTATCCTCAATATTAGGTCTAAGTCTAGTGACTGGTGCAGTGGCGGCGGACCAGAGCGAACATGCAGTCGCCCCTTAAACGCGTTTTAGTTTTAACAACAGTAAAACTCCAACTACATACAGCTTCATTATAGTCATTTAGATAGGTAAGGCAATTTTATCTCTATGTATTGGCACTTGGCAGCCACTTTAACCGCCCTCCCCATAATATATTTCTAGCGTCGCCATGGGCTTGGTGAAGCACACTTTAATACATTTGAGTATACAAATAGAATTGTCATAAATAATGAATGGGGTTATATCAAAATTCAAAATAAATCTTATAATTAATTATTTAATAAAATAATTGAGTGATGAGTGCAATAATACACACAATGGTATAAATGAGGAATAGGATATATGAACCGAAATATTCTGAAATAACTGGACCAACCATTTGGTTAACTAAAACGACAATGTAGCATATAAATGTAACAATACCAGCTGATATTCTAGTGTAATGAGAATGTAGAATGTGACCGTACAACCACCATGCAATAGATCCCATACCCATACTGAATGACAGCCCATACAAAGCAATGAGGAGTATAGGAGCGAATTGTAGTATTTGACAAAGGATAACATCTTGTGTGTTTTGAGCACAATCAAATTTATTAATGGAAAGATATAGAGTCAAGCTAAATAGCCCATTAGTTAGTATTTGAAAAATGGTCGTTACAATAATCAACTTCTTCCACTGGACTTTGTGAATTATCCAAAGAAATATAATGGAACCAAAAAAGAGAGACACAGGGTAGAACAATGCAGCTGTCCGCGGGTTGATACTCACAGCATTGTCTAGAGTATGTGCGGCATATACTGACATATACTCATGTGTAGAGAATGCTTTAAATGATTGGACACTAATACAAACCAATAGTGGTCTCAATACAGGCCATGTGAAGTAGCTAGCAATCTTTTGAGATAGATTCGTATCCTCGAATACAATTGTTTGGTCTGGGAGGAGGAGAGGTAATAATTCTTCAGATGAATCATAGAAATATTCGCTGGCTATCTTTGCTTTATCAACGTAGCCTTTGGTTCTTAACCATTTAGGACTATCTGGAAGGAATACTAAATTCAGATTTATGATTACCAGCACCATTAAACAGATTGCAGCAAGCCAACGATACCCAATCCATATTCCTAACAAAGCACTCAATATCGTTCCTATTCGTAGAGAGATACCAATTAATGAACCATAAAATGCCTTCATGGAGGGTGGAGCTATTTCTGCATTGTACACAGGGAAACTGGATCCCCCAATTGCCGTATAGAATCCGATAAATATTCTTCCTAATATCATAGAAGAACTATCATATGCCAACACCAAGAGTATACCTCCAAGTGTTCCTAATATAGAGAATATAAGCGAAGTCGTCTTGGTACCCAACCATTCACTGACTGGTCCTCCAATCATTGAGCCAGGTATTCCACCTATAAAAATGGAAGTTGCAAACAAAGAAAATGTATTTATTGTCATGATTCCTTCTTCAAGAATTTCATCTTCAATCGGAGATGTGTAACACTCGACCATAGATAGATATACTATTCCAAGCATTGTTGTCATGCAAGCGTGAAACACACGAATTAATTTCAGATATCGCCGAAGCATAGATAGTAAATAATTATGTAATTATGTGTATTTGTTAATTTAAATCCATTAATTTTATTCAAGAAAGTAGACAATCTATTTAATATTAATAAGACTGGCATAACAATACATGCTATCAGGTGGAGGATCATTTGATAGCCTCATAATATTTTGCTCATTGAATAATCAGTATGATATTTCACTGGGATTAGCTGACAAATTTATTACAGGAACTAAAAGCAGTGATGTTCAAAGGGAGGAGCGTCCGCTAAGCTGCCTCGCTGCGACCTAGCAAGTGAAGTGGGCTAGTTATTAATAATTGGAAGCACGTCCGACAGAATAGTATGCACTTTGATTTACTTTTAATGCACAAATTACGTCTCCTAGCCTGTACATGAATCCATTCTGTTGCGGTGATTGGACATAAGATTGTGTGGACTTCACACATCGTCCATGCCAATGGGTAATCTCTCTGTTGATAACAGACACAGAAACAGAACAACAGATAGGGTAAAAGTGAAATCAGAAGATTCGAGTTATTAATTTGTAAGCTTCAAAATGATATAAATATAAATTATAGCAAAACCAACGGAAAATTCTAAAAGTTTCCCATTCTTTGAACTAAGCCTTGAGGACCATAATCACTGTAGTCTGTAATTGTTTTCCAATATGTTTGAAATTGATGGAGAGAAGTAATTATAGAACCGCCAATCCAGTTTGTATATTTTCTGTGTTGTTCATTAGCAGATAATATTTTTACCTTAAAAACTGAGGGAGCTAAAGCTGAAATCTCATTTTGCAGTCGCTCCAAAAATCCAGGAAAATTTGTGTTTCCGCCAGTTAAAACGATATTTGAGAAGAATTCTTTCCTACAATCAAATTCAGCATTCATTATAGCATTGATAATAGACTTGATAAGTCCATCAGATTGCATACCAATCAGAAAAGGCTGGAACATTGCATGAGAACAGAGACGTTCTCTACCAAGAGTAATGACTTGCCCATCTGGCAGTTGATACTTCTTTTCTATGCTAGAATCTGGAAGTAATAGCTCCTGCTGAAAGTCAACAAGAACATAAGCGAGGTTTTCTTTCATATTATTTACATTTTCCCTGTCAACAACTGTAGACAAGCAATAACCACGATCAATTAACAACTTCATCAGGTAGTCAGTGATGTCACGACCAGCGAGCTTAAAAAAGTTAACATCTTCATCGTTAGGATATCCCTCATATATTGGTAGAGTGTAAGACAATTCATCACCTGAATGAATAGTTACCCCAGTAGTCCTTCCATGTGCATACAAACCAAGAGTTGCTTTAATTTGAATTTGAATGGCAGGGATATTATATTTTTCAAACATTAATTGAGTTAAAGTTTCAGTATTTCGCTTAGGGTTGTGAGGATGTTCCATAAACATCATAGAATGATTCTCTGGTAGCACACGTAATTCTTTACGGAATATGTAATCAAATATATCCTCCATTACATCCCAGTCATGTACGTATCCATTTTCAAAAGGATATTTTAATGAGAGCATACCACGTTTTGTTTGTGCTTCGTCTCCAACATAACTATCCCTTAGATATAGAAGTGGACAAGTTTTCAAGTCAACATGACGTAGATAACCTACAATACTGGGGAAGACAGAACTCGGAGAGCTGTCTAAGGCAAATCCGGATTTTGTTGAATGAGACCCAGCATCTATAACTAAGGGAATTCCTTGACCTGTCATTATTACTCGTTAAGCTAATATTCAAACTTCCGTACTTATGTACCGTATTACCTCGAATAGTTACGACCTGGGGGAGGCCTTCTGTAATAGTAGACAATTTGGGTGAGAGACGTGATATATATATATATATATATAGTATCAGTGTGTCCAGAAAATATTGTCACAGAACTTTGTTTTGATATAGCAACAACATTATAAATGAATTTACTTATTATTATGTAATCATGAAAGTGTTCGTTTACACATTTTCTAATGTCAAATTCAGCCCAAGGTAATAGAAAGTAAAGTGACAAGAATTTCAGGATTCTCTCCCCCATGTATAAGTGGAGATAACCACCAGAATAGACTCCTTATAGTGGTGGTATGATGTTAAAATGTTTGACTCAGTATTCATTACTTATATCCGAGTTTGTCTCATATGCTACACTCGTATAACATTATCAATGATACCGTAGAGCGTTGAAGTGGCTATAACCCCACACATTTGGAGAGTAGACGCTTTAGAATGCTCTATGCTTCAATAATAGGACATGTGAATAACCAAACAACCAATCAGATGCTATCATTAATCAATAAACTATTATTTAGTTGATAATAAGTATCAAATACTATTCGTAATCCAATCAAAATGCAGATAGCTCTTGCTTCATATGAGGAGAGGTGTATATATTTATGGAATTATATCAGAAGAATAAATATATTTTGGTAAATACATAAACATGTCTAAACCTCTACACCTTGGATTGACCTCAAGGAATTCCCTCAACAGTTATATGACAGAACATCGTCTATCCTGTCTCGGCAAGAAGCGCATAGATCTTCCTGTCTTAATGGCAAAAGAGATTCTATGTGAACAATCTAACCAATACATTCCTCTCCACGACTCTCATTTGAAACATTTTCTCAAGCAGCCTTGTCATGTATGCAGACAACTCAGACGTATCGAGATGCTTGACAGACAGGGATATGTGCTAGGAACAGTAGAAGAGGCCATGCAGGCTAGACGGGTACTGAGAGAGTTGGAACTGAGAGCTACCAAACTCAGCATTATCGAAGAGAGAGAAAAGAGGAGATTGGATAGGATAATGAAAGCTGGAGAAGGGGAAGGTGAAGTTAAGTATAGAAGAAGAGTATAAACAGAAGAAAGGAGAGTTCAATTAATTGAAACCATTCAATAAGATTATGTGTCATCATTCAGAGTATAGAATGTAATATAGATTTGTATTATGATTTATTCACACAAGTAAAAATTAAACTGGAACATGTTGTTTGCAAGGCAGGGTTTCATACAGGAATTTCTTTCGGAGGGAAATCGATACCATTGGTGTATATTATTAATGAAGACTGTTTCATTGTCATCCTTTTCTTACCAAGTAATGTTAATTCAAAATATAATTCGCTCTGATTCGTTTTGAATACATAAACGCATTGTGTAGTAATATATACATATTTACATTTGAGATTCTTGATATTATCTTTCCTTATTTTACTTTTTAGCAAAAACCAATTCTAATCTTTTGATCATTGCTAAGGAATGGATGTTAGGAAATATTTTAGGGCAAAAAGGGCGCACGAAGAAAGTTCAAGTGAAGATAAAGAATCCCAAAGTAAAGAAAAAGAAGACTTATAAGGCTCGTCTCAGCTACAAGAAAATCTGGGAGTAATAATATCCTTGTACTGCGAAAACGTTGTCAACGGCACCAGATTTCCAAGAATTATTACAAACAATGAAAGAATCTATGGATACTCCGGCATTTTCAGGCGGTATTCGAGCTAATTAACATCTTATTAACTCTTCCTGTTGGTACTGTTACAGCTGAAAGATATTTGAGTCCAATGAAATTGATCAAAAAATATATTACGTAACCGTATTTCGGACTCGAGTTTGCCCCGATTAATGTGAGGATTGCAATTGAAGGACCAAACCTGGTTGATGTTGATTTCGATGCTATTTTAGATATCTTTAAGAAACAGAACAGGCGTGTTATATCATAAATTTCCAACATTTATACTGTAGAGTACCAATGTATCCTTCTCATTACTAATTAAGATAATACGTCCAATTTAGTAATTACATTACGTCACAATAAATATACTATTCCGGCAATCAAAAGGGCAGTTATTTACTCACAATTGAAGATTTAATAAAGTTGTAACGTAAAATAAAGTAAATACACACACAATCATTATATTATTAAGCATACTAACAGAATTATTTATTTAACAAAGCTTCTAACCTTTCCCAGTTGAATCTATAGTTATCTTCATGGTCTGTACACCTTCTAATGAGCTTCCTAATCACTGGAGCAAATGTGATGCTACACAAGGGTAAGCTTATTGAAAACGCATAGAGTGCGTTTGTCAAGCCAGAAAAGAGCTCGAATACTCCCTCAATTATGATGTATGAAGTGGAATCAAGACTGTCAATATTACTGCTGGAATTTGTGGTAAATAAGATAGGATATAAGAAGTGTACAATACATTTGTCGACAGAAAGGATTTGCAAGAGATCCAAAATAGACCCAAATAAAACACCAAGGATGAGGAAGAACAGTGAAACAAGCAGTATAATACGATATAGCTTGTAGAACTTAACTATAGACCTCCTCTGTTTCCGGTAGAATACAATATTGCTAGAATAAAATCGAAGATCTCTCAGGATTGAACTGAGAACACGAGAAAGGATAGCACTATCTTTAACTAACAAGATCCACCTCAACAGTAAAAGTATAGGAAATATAATAAGAAAATATGACCATGCATCGCACAGAAAGATAGCAATTATGATAACTTCAAATAACAGCCAAAGGATATAGCGAAATAGAATTGGTCTGAATGGATGCATGAGATATCTGACAGCAAGATAGCGAGTTGTTATCGAAAGGAAGAAAAATAAAAGACCAATAAGGACGAACACAAAATTATATATTACTATAAATATTGGTGACAAAAACATTTTCTCCCATATAGCATGCATAAGATAAAAGTGCTTGGAATGTATTGTTATCATGTGCGAGAGAATGATACATATTCAAACTGATATATATAATGGTGACCCATACTATACCCACTACCTCAACACAACCACCACAAACAATAAGAGCATTCTTAACAATATGAGTTTTAATGTTATATAGTTTCCTAACCTTAGACAGAGAATGTACGTCGGAATGTATCGGATGGAGAGTTGGGGATTGTTCACAAGTTTTGTAATCTTTGTAGAAATTCCAACATAGCTTGGTGAATTTCGCAACCCATATCAAGTTGAGGACCAAACTTGATAGAAGAAATATGGCAGAAATAATGTGTTAGTATCCATGCTAAGTGAGCGAATATTGGTAAATATTCCATTTAATATTTTACAAAGAAATGTCTAATTTAACCTCTGAATGAACTCAATCTATAATTTGTACGTAATCTTGACTTTATACAAAATAGAGCAAAATAACTTAAGATTTGTAATCAATAATATTTTCTGCATTATTAAATAACTATATAACAATACATTTGGTGTTGTTTGTCATTGCATGTAATAGATGGTCAGTAATACAATAGCATTAAACACAAAATATACTTTGCTATAAAGGAAAAATTCCACCCTACTGTTATCATAGGATTTGCAATAACTACATGTAATCAATAGTTTATTACGGGTGGTCCTAGTTGCTAAATTAGGGGAGCAAAACTGGGAGGGCAAGGTACAACTTTGTGGGTGACGCCCCCTCCTATATCCGCCAATAGTTCATTGGCAAATTCTCCCTCAGTTAATTGATGAAAAATATTGTGAAATTACAAATAGCTTTATACACGATCAAATGTATGAAAATCGTTGGATTATAAATAATTTCTACTCTCTCTATTTTAGTTTCTAATTGGGATAGGTAAATGGAATCATATTTGAATTGGACCGGTAAAATACCATAAGCTTAATGATGGCTGATGGGTATCAAAGTTTTTAGAAATATTCTAAAATATGTAGTTCTATAATATCAAGATAACTAAGCTAGTAACTGTAGCACAAAAAATATACTAGACATATTATAAAAAATTCAATACTCCTAGCATAACAGAACTCAAACTGAAATATACTTGCTAGGGAATAGTACTTGAGAATGATACTCGTCTCTATCAGCTATAAAATCCCATCTCAGCTTCCTATATAATTCAGTAATTTCTGAATGCAGTTTAACAGTACTTCCTGACTCTAAATTATCCATGAGCAGTTTTATAGCTAGTGCATGGAAGTTATGAGCTTTACAATGAGAAATTGATTGATCTGTCAAGTTACCAGGAGAAGACAAGTCACTCAACTCTAAATATAGTTCATCCAATTGGGTGAGATCTGCGTCAGGTGTCAACAAATTTATGTGGTTTATGGCAGAAAATTTGCATTTCAAAGCTTTGATAATTAGTTGTATATCTTCTTCATTCTTCCTCTTGATATCATCAATTCTCAATTCGTTCTTCTCTTTACTCAAAATCAGAAGATTTTTGTCATATTTAATAGAATTAACGATTTCAATAACTTTCCTGTAATTGTCCTCTTCTTCCGTTTTGAGATAAGTTTGACATAAATTAAGTTTTATATGAAAATTCGATTCTGGATACTTTCCATTCAAATCAATTAAATACTCCAAATACTCGTTAGAATCTTTATTTTGAGTTAGTAAGAATTCTACGAGCAATTCTTCTGTCGTTTGGTTGTCTTTGGGCTTGGGAGATTTCTTCTTAGAACTTTTGCCCGAACAAATACTAGACAGATTGTAGCTAACAGGTGTATTTACAACAGATTTCCCCGTAGGATCTTTTATGATAGTAAGACTCCCTGATAGAACACAGCCCTGTTTACAGAAACTAGGAATTTTACCTTCAGGAATAACACCAAGATATAGAGGGTAAAATCCACGAGAGAGATTTGATGTTTTCTGAGCAACCTTACCATCGGCTAGTATAGAAGCTTCGTAGTTGTCATAAATTGGCAGAGAAATATCTGATATCTTCTCAGAGCAAATTAACACTGTGTTAGTCAAATAATCAAGCTGATCTCTACTATCATTCATTATCAGGAGATGTACAGTGAATGTACCTTTGTAGAGATTTATCTTGTATCTCCCATCAGAAGAGAACGCATCACCAACTCCCAACAGCTGTTTATTAGAATCATAAACAAACCACATTTGACTACCAAACGGATTCTCGTATAGCAAGCTATCCAATATAGGACAATACACAGTAACAGCTCCCTTTCCATTAACTGTAATTGAATAGGTTAGACTTAATTCATAGTGACATAACTCCCCAGGGATATTATAGTGTTCAGGTAATGGTTCAATATTATACTCAGTAGGTAGATAAGTAGTCTTAGCAGAGGTTAGCTTCATCTCAGGACTGATATTAACAGGAGTCAAGTGGTTGTATAACATCAATTTGACAGGTGTTATACCATTATGTGCTATGCTGGTATTATAAGATATATTTGAAATAGATCCTCCGAAGAACTGTAGTCTCATCTGTAGCTTCA
This sequence comes from Oopsacas minuta, assembly GCA_024704765.1. Lineage (NCBI taxonomy): Eukaryota > Metazoa > Porifera > Hexactinellida > Lyssacinosida > Leucopsacidae > Oopsacas > Oopsacas minuta. Next base: position 828,888 of record JAKMXF010000033.1, on the reverse strand, counting down.
TATTACCTGATTCTGTCCACCAGCGTGCTATATCTAGCTCCATGGTATTGTTAGCAATAACAGAGAGGGATAGAGAGGTAGTAGAATTGAGTTTGAGGGTGTGAGCTGTCCGGAAATTGTTTGTACAGAATGACTGCTCAGGCAGTAACTGCAGAGCGTGTACATACACAAATGTAGATTCTCTGTCCTCTATCTCAAGAGGGAGGAGCTCTAGCGTTGCCCAGGTTACTCCCTCTGGAATGTGGATGAAATGACGATGTAATTTGGTATCACTCTTGAACTCTAAACTCTTACAAAAGTCCTGTACAAATATCTCACTGGGGTTAATCAGTGTTACAGGAATTCTGAATAGAGGGCCTATATCTCTGTTAGCTGTGTAAGCTAGTACTTCTGCGAAATTAGCACCAGGGTGTGCCTTGTCTGGGGTTACCTTTACCTTAATACTTCTTGTTTGATTGTAAAGATTAAATTTACGGGGACATTCTACCCAGGCTTCTGTCGGCTCCAAACTCAACTCTAAATCCAGATTAATCTTGTCCTCTGCAACGGCTGTCTCACTGTACATTGGTTGTACATTGACTAATCTCTCAGCTGGCTTACTCACCTCCCAGGGAGTCCTCAGATAAATTCCTCTCTTACTACCCCAGGTCAGTTTATACCAAATCTTCCTTTCAGGTCTGTCAGCTAGCTTGACAGCAAGTTGATAAGCTTTAACTGTTTGAATGAGTCCGTAGCCCATAGAGAAATTACTGAGTGGTTCAATAGGCTTAGCAGTATTAATAACAGCTGATCTTATAGTAGAGGTATTGTAGTAAGTGTTATCAGACCTGAGAGCAGATAAAATGAGGGATATACAACCACAAGCATTAGGAGATGCCATGCTAGTACCATTCATTAGACGTGTTCCTTGCTCTGTGAAGTTAGGTACAGGTGCAATAGCACCTCCAGGTGCAGCAATGGTTACACCGATGTCTCCATCAGGGATAGGACCTCTAGAGCTCCAGGTATATACGGTAGATTCAACTGAGTTAATCATGCTATACTCCTTCTCCATCATAGATCTGGTTACGTAAGCAGCTACTGATATGATGGAGGAAGTGGAAGCAGCTGGAGCTCCTACTGTAGACAGAGCAGGTCCAGAGTTGCCAGCTGAGCTAACGAATAAGATATTGTATTTATTGGTGAGTTCAGTGAATCTTTTGATAACTTGTCCACGTGCATAGTACTGTACTGATTCACCGAAGCTAAGATTGACAATATCGCAATGTGTATCAATAGCAGCTGTGACAGCACGTATCAGAGATTTCTGTGTTTCCATGCTGTCTACAAATAAACTTCCTATCTTAAGAACAATAATCTGAGCACCAGGAGCTATTCCATTCCTCTGAGGTTCGTCTGGGAAGTTAGCTGCTACAATTCCAGCTACATGAGTACCATGACTACCACTCATACCGATTATACTCAACTGATTTCCATTACAGTACACATTAACTCCGTAATTGTATAAGATAGCATTAGTTCCTGTAGAGCCTAGCTTAAATGTACCGTGTTTGTATTCCTGCTTAAATGGTCGTAACAGCTGACAAGCAGCTAGATCTCCTGTCTCACTAGTGTCAATACATATCCACCACTTATCTCCATCTGAATACACTATACAGTCGTATGCAGGTCCTGAATCGTTGTAATTCTTATCAACATCCTTCAAACACTCAACTCTCTGATTCAATTCATCTCTCCTCAGCTTACAGAAGTTAATTCCCTCACATATACCCTCGCCGGGTTCTGACTCCTTACTAGCTTCAAACTTATCTCTTTCTTCCTGAGCAATCGTTAGAGATTGTTCAAACTGTTTATCCCATTTCTCTTGTCTACGTAGCTTCCTTACTTTGTTAAGCAAATTCTTAGGCACCAATTGATACAGAGCTTTAACACCTACGTGCCAATCTCCAGTAGGATTATGCCAGTCATCTGGTATAGTCAAGTCACGTCCTGTTACCCCTTTTATAACACGTCCATTTTGTAGTTCACCTGTACTCCTTATCTCACTTGTATCAACATCTCCGTCGCCACAGCAATCCACCATACCTACTATCTTAGGCTTACCATCTGTAGTTACCTGCAAACCTGGAGCTCCTGGATCTACCCCTGTATCCATGATCCCTACAATAACCCCTCTCCCATCGTAACCAGGGTGTTGACGGATAAACTCAGAGGCCTCAGTCTCCTCTCCTGGAATAAGATTACGACAGATATCCTCAGGGTCTGTTGCCATGTATTAATACTAATCTCTATAAATATTTTAGAAGTATTGGGAAATCTGTTTCGTGTCAATATTACAAAATTATATCGATGGAAATCATGGCCAATACAGTGGAACCAGTATAATCCGAGGTTTTGCTAAAACCGGGTGTAAGCGGGATATAGGGATTCCCGTCCATAAATCGCAAGCGTTTTTGTGACCCTTGGATCCCGAAAACGCTAGTGATATTGGCCCCTATCCGAAGGCAAGTCTCCCTACCTTAGGGTGACCAGAAGGTTTTTTCCAAAATCCTGGACATTTTCATTTTTTTCTGATAATATCCTGGACATTTCTGGACACAAACCTAAAAAAACTGGACATGCTATAAAATGAAATATTGTGTTATATATGTGAATTCACAATATGATCATCTAACCTCTGAGAAGGTGGCAAACTCATCTTCATTATTTTGTCTGCTAATAAGTAACAATAACAAATATAAACGAACCAAAAAAGGTGTCAACTGTATTGGGAATCGTGTACTAATTATCAATATATGTATGTTTTTGTAGCATACTAAACTAAGCCTTTCTAAGTTGGAGTGTCAAGTCATACTCATACTTGGTGTTACTAACTATTTTAGCTAACTGGGCTTCCTTTACCAACCCACACAAATTTCACATGTCAGGTGCACAATTATTCTTGGACTTGGGAAAAGAAAAAGGTCGATTGGCTTGTAACTAAAGCATGCCAGAATGAACAGCAGTCTTATCTTCCAATAAATTTGTAAGTGATAATATACGAATGAAATAAGAATTGAAATAAAAGTGAACATAATTATCAAGAATTTACAGCATGTAGTCTAGTCGTGTGATTTGTAAGCAACATGAGGTTTCACAGTGTGTACGAGGGTAGAGAAAGAATTTAGATGTAGGATAGTGGGAGTGGATATTTTCTTGTCAGAAGAATCTTTCCACTCCCCATCAAATTCAGCCTCGCTACCCACGTGTACTTGTATATCAAACTTACACTTGTTCTCCAGGGCAGGCAGTAGATGGACACTCCCTAGAACCTGACGCATGAACACACGTATCTCCTTCTGTATCTCTTCAATTGGCTTCACTTTAGCCCTGGACTCAGTATTCATGTCTTTATCACACTCTATATCAAACTCCCAGCGTTCTATAGTCTCATCACTAACTGCTTCCTGGATAACAAATACTACTTTCTTGATCGTCTTAGCTAACAACCAATTATTCAGCTGAGCTACAACCTGCTGGAGGTAGCACTTTAAATCTTCATCGTTTGTAACTCGTACCTGGAGTCCGTATTTGGATATTGTATCAAATTTTGTATAGCCGTAGAGACCCCGTACGAATAGAATGCTATTGATTGCTATGTGAAAGAATTCAGACACCATCTCTGCACTGCCCTGGAGTGTAATGCGAGCACGTGAGACCTGAGCTACAGCCATTTGTAAGGAACTAAATACGATACTGATTACATTTGTGATATAAAATGAATATGTCTGTCTAATTAGCACTTAAGCTATAGCTATCGTAAATAATTTATCTGTGAGGTTTGTTTCGGACTTTAGGATCAGTTAATTTTGATTTTTCCATGGATAATTGGTTCTAGGGTGGAATCAAAATTTCACGTATATTTGGTCACATGGGCCAAATTCCATGAAAATTGGCCTCGGGGAACCAAAAATGCGATGGAAAATAGAGGAATAGTATCCATTTCATTATATATCACTATAACAACTAATAACTTCAATTTCCTCAGAACAATGAATAGTTGTCAAGCATTGCGGATCCAAAGTGAGGCTTGCGTATCTCTACACTCTCATATTAGCTTTTATATTTTCCTGGGGTGAAATCGAACTCCATAATATATTAAAGGTTATTATAGTGATTCATAACGGAATGCGACATTTTGGTCGGTAGATATCGGGCGTCCCTAATCACAACGGAAAGGGAGAAAATTCTTCGCGAATATTTTATGGTCCACCTTTCGACTGGATACCTGCCTCTAGCCAAGAAAAGAAGATCGAAATTAGAGGGGAAAAATTTAGGCGGAATTACTTTAATTTTGTGAAAATGGATACAAATTCCACAATTTGATTACCATCGACGAATTTGACTGAGGGTCAAATTCGTAATTCGAGTATACACACAGTAAAATATGCGGTTTATTGCAACATACGTGTATTTATAAATCATTAAAAGTAAAAAATATTCAAATTGGGTACCGGTAATGTTTAAAAGCAAAAAGTAGCCGCAAAATTTCTGAATGGTACAAACAATGATAAAATCTCTCCTAGAGATAGAGTTACGACTTACACTCATACTTTTCGTTTTTTAACAAATCCTTACTGATAGGCTTACTGACAACAGCTGGAGGGAGATGTCCATATACTCTCTTAGCTTCTTTAATCTCCTCTTCCCCCACTTCTATATAATCCACAACTTTAATATTAGGCATAGAATTAATTACATATAGTCTGTAGTCTTTGTAATCGTCTGCACTACCTCCATTGAAATAATTTGGAGCTGCTGGATTCTTTAATAAATTCAAGTATTTCAAGTTCGGAACTTTATCTGCTATTTTGTCAATAAATATTGCTAAGTTTCCTATCTTATTGTCAACCAAGCTCAGATAGGTTAAAGAATGCATTTTTGGGAGAGATGAGTGAGAATTGAATTTGTTAGAGTCTAGAATGAGCGTGTGGATGTTGTCATATCCGTCGAGTTTAGCTATATTAGTAATTTGATTGTGGCTCAGATCCAGTACTTCTACTGTTCGTTTTAATGTAGGTTTTTCTAATAGGAAATCCTCTGGTAGTTCCTTGAGCCCACGATTTACCAGGCTAACCGTCATATATGTACTGTTAATGAAATCTGGAAGAGAAATAAGTTGAGTTCGTTCGTTTTTGGGCATAGCCGTGAGAGGCGGGATGGTCACTGTTTATCCGTGAGAGTTGACATCTCTACTAGTGCGACGTTTGTGTACCATATGTTTGTACACAAACATCATACTGTCTGTACACAATCGTCACACTAGCTTTGCATACAAAAATCATACCCCCACATGACACACAGTCACAAATTTAATATTTTGTATTTTTGTTTCAATAATTATATGGATTACAGTATTTCCTTGAATAAACTCCTAGGAATAGCTCCAAAACCTGTGTATAACATTGTATCACCACCCTCTAGAAGTATAACATTGTATCACCACCCTAGAAGCATATAATTGCTGAAATTTATGCCACATTTGACCACATGCCATAAATTATCCTAATTCAAAAATTTGTATTATCGAAAATTGACAAAATATTTGGACGCACTTATATGAGATTTTGACTCTCCAAAGTTCATCTTCTATCATTATATTCATTTCCTAATTAGATAAACGTAAAAATTTTCAGGATAGGACAAATTTCCATGATAATTTTGGTCCCCTGGAGCAATTTTAAGGGGGACCAAAATTTTCGTTACAGACCAATGCATAGATGTCAACCTGGCATCTCACCAAGCTGTGAGATTGCGTTGATTTGCATTTCTGCATCAAAATGTAATAACAAATGCTTGACAACTGTTAGGATCAGATAGTTTTTGTAATGAATTGAATGACTAATAAGATATATACGGTAAACCCTTAATTCACGGAACGGAACGGACAATATTTTCTTGAAGAATTTCAAATTTGTCGCTTGACACATATTTGACTTCCAAAATCACAGAATAGTGTAGAACAATAGTTGATAAGAGAGTTGACAAACCTCTATATAGCTATTTTCAACATTTCTGTTGTTTTGCATTCAACGAATCATATTACAAACCATTATTATGAAATATTTGCTTGGTTGACCAACAAACTAATATACAATCATGCTTAGTATCTGTCCAAATTACTTTAAATGAAAATTGAGAATTTCCTTCTCCCATACAAACTCATTAGTGTCTATAGGTTCCTTTAGACTCTGTTCATAATACCAGCCTGTACCATCTTCCTCTACTAGAATCACTGAGGTTGTTCTTGTACCATATTTCACAGGCTTATTTGTAACGAACACAGAACTCAAAGGAATCTTCCAGTCATCTCCCCAATCTAAGTCATCAACAGACGGGTCGTGTTTGTATGTAACATCATTTGACATTACCTTGACTACCTCCTCAATCAGCTGCTGGGGTTCACTGTACTCTTGTAGTACTTGAGTGAAATGTTCTTTTCCACTCACCAGCTTCTGCCATGGATAATCTAATGTCTTGTTAGTGAGACCGTGTATTCCCTCATCTAGATGAACTACGTCATGTTCCACTGCATTAGTGCTGTAAATCAGATGTGGCTTATCGAGACTTAAGTCACCAACAATTAAATTGCACTTTCCGTAAGATGTTTTATTTTCCATGAATTTAGCTGTATAATCCATTGATGACATTGACGACATTAAATAATCTGTTACAAGTGCTCCTCTACCTAATAATTTCTTCTCTTTTATTAGAGACTTTACTATAGCCTTTTCAGAATGAGGGATACGGTAATTTGTGAGAGTACCAAACCGGCCATTCTCCTTATTTATACCTAACCAGGTTCCATATCCCTCTCTCTCTAGGTCGTATGGTCCTAGAATATTTGGATGATCTTTCCACTGACACAAAAGATGTGTTGGTCTCACATAATACTCATCTCTGTTCGATCCTAGAATGAATTTATATTTTCTTTTGCTAATTGCTGGGGGAGATAAAGCGAGGAAGAGAATACACATTGTATTTAGAAGACAAATGGTTGATTCACTTTCCAACCTTCTCTTATTTATAGAGTAAGAGATTCCTATTTTAGGAATAATTAATTTTGAGATTGATAAGCGTTAATTTCTATCTTTGAGATTAAATTTAGTTTTGTGTATTTTTAGTCTACTTTCCTCGTAATTTATGTAAAACATTATATGTAACAATCTATATTCTAGAGACTAAAAGTCCAGGGAAATTATTGGATTTTTCTGGATTTTTGTCAATAAAAGGGAAAAATTCATAGTTTTTGCATAGAAATTTAGAAATTTCGAGAAATGTAACCAGGGAAATATTGCCTGGCCAAAGGTATTGGGACACCCTGCCACAATTGACGCCTGCCACCAAGGGCATATCGTCTTAGTTGTACATAGAATCTTTCAACGTATTATCGCCTTGTGCCACTTGTGCCACAAGTGGTAGAGTGTTCCAATACTTTTTGGCCAGGTAGTGTAGTTTCAAAGGGTTGGTAAATATGTTTTCGTTTAGACTTTAGAGTAACCATATATTATCGGTTTTTTCTAGACAGAATGATAAGGAGTGATTACCAGCATCAGTGGCGTAACTACACCCGGGCATAGAGTAACCATATATTATCGGTTTTTTCTAGACAGAATGATAAGGAGTGATTACCAGCATCAGTGGCGTAACTACACCCGGGCATGCCCGGGTAACTGACAGTCGTGGCCTGGCAACTTTTTTTTCGTGCCTGGGGAATCTTTTAAAAAAAATATATCTTAAGCTGCTTTACACAAATTAGTTCTACTTATTAATAAACCGTTTTGCTGTGTTTTGATACTCCCAATAATTTCCATATTCTGTAATATCATCTCAATTCGTATTACGATTTTACTGTTTACACCCACTCGTATTCTTTCATTTTTATATTCTTACGAGCCTTTAGCTCGTCGCTTCGCGATGAACATTGCCCCTCGAGGTGTTCAACGGACAAACAAACAGACAAATAACAATCATGATTTAATAATATAGATTATGGCATAAATTGTGTCCATACATAATCTAGAAATTAAAAAATTCTTGATTTGATTTATCAGTCATCTTTAATCTTATCTATCTAGATACTCTGAGAATGACATAATGTAGATGTTTCCTGAAGAATGCAAAGTTCAAACCTGTTAGATGAGAGATGTACTAGCATTTAGTTACATTTGTGAATATGAAATGTGGCGCCATTGGAGTATTCCTGGCAGCTACTTAAAACTACTAAGCCATATATCGTAATTATTCCCTCAATTATGCGGTTAGAGTATCAGAACCTATTCATACCTTATTTCTGACAATAAATGCTAAGAGCTAATTATCTTAAATAATAGAAAGAGAAACCCAAGATCCTCAAGGTCTCTATTACTCAGGAACCAGCTACACTTCTCAACGTTGAGGAAGAATTACTGCATGGTGCTATTGTGCTTATAAATTCATTTTGACATCTGAATTGACAAAAACCAAATAGATATTGTAAAGGATTGTATTGAGTATAATTATGAGTGTTGGCTAATGTTTGATGCAAAAATCGGTTGGTTATTATTTGTAAGTCCATTCTTGAGAAGAGAACTAGAAGGTTTCATTGAAGTAAATCAGCTTGTGGTGTACAGGTAATTTTATATATTCTATCCTGAATTATGTGCTCTTATTATGAAAATAATTCGTGGTTGTTATGCAACAATACTCATATTATTCTCAGGAATAGAGTGTTTAGCTTGCTAGTCTGTTTCACTATAAGTATATGAGGTAACTACACAATAATTGCTATGTTGTTGTCCTTAGTTCACTTAGAACCAGCGCTTTAAATTATGGAATTTTTGAATGGATCAATTTATTATCCATGGTTCGTATGTTTTATCATTGACACCCTAAGGTATTTTGACAACTCCATGGTTGTGTGATGATAATATAATTCAACACTAAAATTGTCTTAGTCATTTTGTTGACTAAGAAACCATATATAATTTTAGGGAATTAGATGATCCTCAATTAAAGGATCTAGATCCTGATCCCGATCATAACTTCTAAAAGGATTTACGATCACTCTTCTATACGTAAGAAACCGGTATTTCCTAACAATTATTTACAGGCAAATGTAGTTAGAAAAATCTCCAACCGACAGACTGGTAGTGCAGCTCAGGGTTATGTGATATTGTTCTTTTCAGGGTGGCCACTCCTCTTATCCCTGTGTAAATGCCGCAATGCACCAGACCCCGACTGATTTTGGGCTCCAGGGGCCTTATCCACTGAACTACTGAAACTTATGTATTGGTAAAACTAAGTAAATACTTAATTTTTCAAATACTTTTCAAAAAGGTGTGAAATATGATTAATCACATGATAGATCTGTGAATTAGTTACTTTAGAGCTCTGAAATTCTCAAAATCGGACTCTATGCACCCAATTACCCCTGACAACATGAAACCTAATCTCTAGCTTGCTTTTGTATTTATATAGAAAGGTGTGGAAATATGCTATAAGTGAGGTCTCTATAGTAAATGGAGAACCTCTATAACCGGGGGGAATGGAGGACACTTTAATAGTAGCAATACCTTCACCACTAAATACGCTCTGGGAATTTTGCTATGATAAAGTTCATAGAAATATCTATTTTTGTGCTAAATTTATAAAATAATCATATAAACAGCCTTATGATCATTAGAATTATTTGGATTTCTAGGGATAATTTTTCTCCGATTTTTTATTTTCAGCAAATAATATTACGAACACTTTGTGTTAACGTGTTGCTCAGTTCTGCCTCGAATTTATCAAAGTATAAAAGGCAAAATTTCTGAAAGTAATGACAGCATTAGGAGTTCGAATTTGACTGTTCTCTGAAAGTTGGTTTACAATTTCACGAGAATATACACTTTTAGAAATTATTTCTTTTATCCAATTTTAGTGTAGCTCCTATAGGAAGATAGCCCAATGACATGGATGATGCTATATTATTAATAATTCTATTATTGTGGGGGCTGTTTGTTTGTCCACTTTGTATTATGATAATTGGGGGAGATTATCTGTGTATATAATATAGGGAATATCATATCCTTTTGTTGACGATATGTAAACGCTGAATCTGAATTTCGCATTTTTCAAGTCTCTGATTTGTAAATATATTGTTGTTTTTATGAATATAGAGTAAACAAATAGCTGAAATCTCGAAATATATTTAGAGACTTGCTCTCAACAGACATATAAAGGTTAGCAAGTACACTGAATCCGAATAGGATATGTTCAATACGTATTATGAATATTTGTTGTTGTTTATGTACATAAATTAAACAATTTTCTAATTAATCCTAGAAACTTGCTTTCAACAAAGGTTGCCGAATATTATCAGTATTTGTTAGGTTGCTATTCAAGAATACTGATATTCGGTTCGATCAGTTTCATCCTTGCTTTCAACCGTTTTACTGGGGTAATCGGGTGCGCTAATTTCCAAATATGAATTTTTCGCCAACATGTTGTGAATATGTTCTACTACTATACTTTGCTTAATTCGTGGCACAGAGTATTCGCAAGCCGCGGAGCGCTAGCAAGCGAACCGTGCTAGTTGTTATAATAATCGCTGGGTAACAGTATTACAATTGAATAGTATGTAGCATGTAGCAGGATATGTATGTTGCAATAATGTATACCTGGAAATTTTGTCATATTCAAGAAAGTAGAACATTCGCCATTTCTCTTTGTTTATTATTTAATTATGTATAAAATATTTGAAATCGTCTCCAGTCTATTTAACTAAAGTGTCATGTATATTGGTGCCATGCGTCAATTGGGAGGGTGCTCCAATACTTTTGGCCAGACAGTTAAATAGACTTTTGAGAACTGGTAAACCTCAGTCTTTATGTATGGCAATACACATTTTCTATAGTAAAAATTCTTGTAATGGATCGGAAGATTCTGATAGTCGAAATGTCTCTATACATTTCTAGCTAGTATCATATTTCAATTATTATTGACACTACGTATAATCTTAGTCTATCAATTGTGTGTTGACATTTGTTGATATTTTATTTATCAATATAACATCTGTAATTCTGTATATACATACATACAAATGTAATGAGAAAATAGGGTAACATTTCATCAAAAACAGGCTTATTAGCTGAATCATGCAATCATGTAATCATGTATTGTGTATGTCTTTATGATACTTTAATCAGAACTCTTTATGATACAATACTCACAAAGTGAGATCGTATTCATTATTTGGTTCATTGTCATTGCGTAGATGAGGCTCAAATGTATTGTCCTGGCTAATCAAATCTTCAAAGTAGAGTCTCTTCCCTTTCACTGAATAGCATTTAACCGAGTTGAATTGCTTTCCAACCGATTTCCCTCCGAAACTAATTAATTTCCTTTTCACTTGTCTGCAATATTCCAGAACTCTTAATTTTATTTCTTTCTGTTTGCTCGGAATTCTTTCTTTTGCGAATATCTTAACAGCTGTAATAATTCCGAAAACCTGTTCAGTGTTTCGCACGAAACTATCCAAATTCTCCAATACAAGTGCTGATAGAGCTGCTAATTTAGGCATCTGCATTCTCAGGCACTTTACTTCAGCTAGAATTTCCTTTGTCAGAGCTAACTGTGCTATATCTACAATAGTTATTTTGTAGCCTGATGGTGTAATAAATCTAACATCGCTATCTATATGTCCCTGTAATATACCGAATTTGACCTTTGTAGGTAGTCCGTATATGACATATGTTAGAGTTTGTGCCCAATTGTTTGCTAACGGGATCTCCATTTGTCCTACGCTCATATTCACATCATCGCTTAGGAATTTGCTTATATCTCTTGCTACTATCATGAACTTGCTGGTCTGTTCGATTGGAAATCTATTAATCTCCACTGATCCATATGTATATGAAAGAAGTTTTAGTTTCCTAGGTGCAGCTAGATGTGTTGTCACGTAGCATCTAGTGTTTGGCGATTGTTCTTCTAAGCTTTTAACAAGCTCACTTCTCTTGCTCTTGAAATCGTGAGTAGCTGGCCCTGACATGTGTTTTCCTCCGTAATCCTTTCCCTCTAGAGTTATTTTCTGTCCCGCATTACAAATATCTTTAATATAACTTTTTATTCGTCTGCTATTCTCCTCATTTTCTCTACTCGACTGTATGAAAATAACACCAGAATCGTTATCAATAACTTGCTCCATAACATCTCGCCTATTATCGTTTAGATGTTCTATTAAATCATCTGGATTCACAAGGTTCATGAAAGCATTCGGGTAAATGATGAGAGAACCTCCGTGTCTGCCTACCCAGCTTACCTTATGCCTACTCCCCGTAGATTCATTATAGGATATACCACCGTATTTTTCCCTGTCCCAAAAGTCAACTCTAACTCTTAAGAGTTGGAATAACCTCTGCCAAAGGATAAACTCTCTCCTGCTTATTTGTTGATCAGTTATGAAGAGCACATCTGCTGGAGGATCAGATGGAATATAGAATGGAGTTACACGGACAAAGCAATGATGATATTCTATTAGTTTGCCTCTTAGAATTATCTCTGTTTGTATTGGACATCTTTCAAACAAATCTGCTCTATTTGAAACTGCCAAATTGAAGGTTATCGTTACCTTACCAGCTGATTCAATGCGAATAATATCAACAAAGAAACTATCCTGGACATTAGCATCATGATGTATTGAGAATTGGTTTGTATACGGTGTGTGCGGATTTGCTATCGGAGAGAGTCTCTTATCCAGACGGACCCTCACACTTAACTGGCCCCCTGATCCTGAAAAGTTACCATAAGGTAAATTTGAAATGTTTGCAATGGTAATATCGATTCTTCCTTGTTCCCCTCTGCCCAGGTTTTCTGGTGAAGAAATATTGTCTATTTTGATAGGATACTGGACTACTAACGTGTGCATTGTCTTTGCACTATCAAATGGTCTACCAAGAAGATCCACTCTTGTTTCAAAGTGTGCTTCTCCTATGTAAGGTCCCGGTTTGTTGGGCGGGGGGACATCAAATACCCTACCATAGAACTCTTGTAGTACTGTGTGAGTTTCTTGTTGTCTTAATGGGGGAAGTGCTACCTTCATGGGGTGGAAATTAACTGTTTTTGAAGATACCATATAAGCTAGTGCACCATCTGGTAATGTCATTGAACCAATGTTTTGTATGTTAAAACTCGTGATGATGATCTTCTCATTTGGCTCAATTATACCGTCATCAACTCCTGTAGCTATTCGCACTGATCTGGGGTCTATTTCGACATCATATCTAAACGCAGACTGCTCTAAAATCCTCTGTCCATCTGGTGATAGTACTACAAATGAGAGTCCTCCTTTTAGCCCTTCATTTCCTTTTGTTCCGATTCCCCCATTCTGTCCTTGATACCCATCTGGTCCTTTCGAACCTGAATTTCCTACATTTCCTGAATTTCCATACGGCATGAATCCTGAGTGATCAGAATTTGGTCCTCCCCTACCACCAACACCCCCAAATCCGCCATTACCCCCTAATCCTCCTATCCCTCCAAATCCAGCCTTCCCCCCTGTTCCTGAGTTACCAGACCTACCTGCACCACATGCCACCTCCACCAGATGGATCAATCTAGCATCGTAACTCTGTACGGCACATAATCCGCCATTCCCTGAGCTCCCCCCTTTTCCCCCATTCCCTCCATAACCTCCTATTCCCCCTGGGCCTCCATTTCCACCATCTCCTCCGTTTCCACCGTTTCCCCCATGCTGCGATGTACCGCCATGCTGTCCGGGTCCCCCACTCCCACCATTTCCACCCTCTCCCCCTTGTCCCCCATTTCCCCCGGACCCCCCGCGCCCTCCAGAGCCTCCATTACCTCCAGTACAATCTACAAAAAGTATGTACTCACACTGCTCACCACCTAGCTGTATTGAACCCTCGTAACTGCCACTTACCTGTAGACGATGTGTATCTCCTGACAAGAAGATTGATAAATCAGAACCATTTGATCCATTACCACCTTCTCCACCATTCTGACCTGGCCATCCGTTCCTCCCTGGGAACCCATCTTGCCCCCTACTACCCGGGAACCCTGCATAAGTAGTTATTCCACCTGCTCCGTTCAGGCCGTTACAACCAGGGGCTCCATTATGCCCGTCTCTCCCTTGAGCGCCGTCTCTACCTTTCGCTATAATAGTAGCTCCCCACTGATTCTTCTTCCTGTATGCTCGCTCTGTGTGGTAATCTATTGTAGCTTGTGCTTGATTGGTTTGTATTATTCTTGGATCTTTTCTATCAGGTCCATATACTATATGTTTACATTCTATTCGTATAGGGGATGGTTTTGAAGGTCTCGGATCTTGATAATACGTTTTTTGTTGGTTGTGATCGAAAAATAGACGCGACTTTTTGACAGGATCCCACAATTCCTGAACGCCTGGCTGTAGGTCTATTTCCTGTCCGTAACCAATACTAGTAAACACATGAACTGGAGGTCCAAGTGGAGGGAGGAATGTGTCATGTTGTTGTCTGTTGTGGACAGTTTGTCCCTCTTGTAGTCTCTGTAGCTGTCCTGAAATACTTTGTTTGATGTCTTGAACTGATTGGTAGGTTGGCTCATGGATGTAAAGCATCGTAGCTTCTTCTGTATATGGCGGAGGATTTGAATCTGAACCAAAGTATGTTTTTTCTTTTGGTGTATGTACATCTACTGCATGTGTTTCATCCCATATTCCAGACCATTGTTGTTCAATTTTCTTTTCTTGAATCCCTAGTTTAGGGGAGAACAATCCCCTCCCTGTAGCGCCCAGGCTCGCCATGAACCAACGCTGCTGTACGATATCTTTCATTTGAAATGTGGCCAGCGATTTCCCAGCTTTGTTGTTAATTACCACACCCAGGAATTTATCAGGATGGTTCGGATCATCTTCTAACCATCCAACTGTGATAGTATTCCCGTTATCTGCAAACTCTAGAACCGTCTCACCTTTTGACTCAGCATTATCAACCAATTTCCAACCAACAGTCTCCCCTTCTACTATGCTTAATTTAGAGTCTGTCCATCTTCTCAATACTTTAGTTTTCCTACTACATCTGCACTGAAACGGGCTTACACTCCCTTCTCTTAGCTGCAACTTATTTTTGGTGGACATAATTTTGATTTGATGAATTCTCTATTCTTCTGCATATTTCTATCTGAGTCAACCTGTGCAAGTGAATACATATTGTGTTTGTGGGTACTTTGTTAATCTAAATTTAGCTAATGGTATCATTAGTACATAGAAACACGGCTCGAATTACTTAGCAAAGTGGCTCTAATCAAATTATTTCTTAGTTGAAGAATACCTACAAGGCATTTGTTATAACAACTCTACTTATCAGTGTGAATAACAATTAGAGTTAGACTACGCTTTAATTATGTAAAACCTTTCTATGATTCGTGGCTACAGAGTAATCTGAATTCAACCCGCAAATTTCCAAACTGTGCATTTTCAGATTACTCGTAATTAATATCTTCGTATCTTACACATAATGTATGCATAAACATATCTTATGTACAGTCAACTACCTGTATATCGAACCGTGCTATATCAAAATACCCTCTTGCATCAAAGTCTGAACTACAGATGTGGACCCAAACCGTTAAAGTTACATATATTTTATCGGTCATATCGAACTCCGCTTATATCGATGTAATTATCGCGTTCTGTTGAGCTTAATTGTTTGTAATTTGAGTTAATTTAGTGTTAGCGAACAGACAAACGAAAGACGTGTTCCTAATCAGAGGCGTGCCACTAGCCAATGTGCGGCACACGCCGTACCCACAATTTCGTGTACCCACCTCTTTATCGCACCATCTAGATACGCCTCTGTTTCTAATATCTTTTCTGAATTTTTGACCCCTTTTAATTTAATTTAATTTCAATTATAAAGTTTGTATGTTCGGAATTGGTGAAGAACCTAGAGCCCTAGAAGCTACAAAGATAATTTTAGAATACAACAGTGCTCGACAAAATCGAATTTTTAGTGGCCAACACAAGCGCAACAAATTATTAAACTCGTTGATTGATGAATCTAGAATTCTAGATACGTAGTAGTATAATTATCATTGCTAATATAACTCTCTTACAATATTACTATATTACAACACCCTAAACATATAATACAATGTATCTAAGGGACAAATATGACTTGAATGTTGGAAGAAATATTTGTGGTAACCTTATAATATTGTGGCAGAACTTATGCCCCACACTGTATATAGAATAAATAAAAAATAAGTAAATAAGAGTAAATATACTAACAAAACATACTAGTCACTTATACTGAATGACCAAATGTTATGCAATGATATGTGTATACGCAGAGGATTTGATAGTGGTCACGGTAAATTTAGACTTTATATGGATCTGTTAACAACCTAAACCGGATAAAGAGTATATACTACACTTACCAACCTCCTTTAATGCTTTCAATGAATATTTGTTCTGTTAATACGTACGAATTTCGGTGTCACCAGCGTATATTACCTGGGCAATTTGTTCTACATTATAAATTTCAAATTACCTTTTTGCTCTGAATAAGTTGAGGCTTCTTTTGTATATTGCTACGAATTTGTAGGAATGATTAAAGCCTGAATTTTTTATTTTTAACATACAAAAGATTTTGCGATACTAACTATCCTAATCTGTTGAATAGTGAAATGAGCCTTAAATTAAATTCTCCAGGAGGGTGGCAATGAATTATTATTCACAAGTTTTGGAGTGTTTTCTACCCTCCACAGCGCTTATTCAGGTAAATACGGTAATTACTGAGAAAACTTTACCTGTGGCTCTTATTATTTCAAGGAAATACGGCTTGTTCAGGCATTAAATATAATTATGTAATTTTCCATAGATGATGTATAGTTAGCCCATATGTAAACATTTTCTGAATTATTTCTCACCACTACAGTATTTGCATCTGCTGTAACACGTGATAAGAATGTATACTATCTAAATCAATTATTTGTATAGTTCCAGTTTGTTTTCTGTTTATTTCTAAATAACTTATTTATGCATAACTGAATCAACCTCCCACTAAGTATATCTAGAGATAGGCACTCTGCTGTATACAATACGTATTGATTTATTGTTGATTTCTTTTTGTGTTTTTGAATCAGGTATATTTATTTCGAATTTTCTTTCGTTTCACTCACTATTTCCTTGCGAAAAACCTCTAAATTTCCCTGAAATTTTAACATTTTCACCTTTAAGATACATGTTATCATCATAATTGTCTAATCTCTACTTCTTTACCACATATATATCGATTATATGACGTTTATAGGAATTGTTTATGATTAATGGTAACCAACGGGCCACATTTGTAATAGCTGTCACATCTTAGATGGTGTCACTGACCTTGACAATCTGGTCCACATGGTAGTTATATAGGATCATTTATCAGCCCTTATATCAGGAGTCATGCCATATTGAACTGACATAGTTATAGAGAAACTAGAGACAATTAAATCAGCTGATCACCCAGATTTCAATAGCTAGCATTATAGCAGATAAATTACACCAAGATTCAAGGATGAAGTAATCATATATGTTTGTTGAAATCTAACCTCTTGCCTCCTAGTTTCCCCGCGTATTATTTTTCGAAGGACACCACTGGAATTTCATTAGTTTCTTAATTCCAAATTTTGTATAATTTATTGTTGCTCAATGTTTCTCAGCATTTGCTCCGTGGGCGGTAGACCACTATATCTTTAGTTAGTGGACTCATAGGCGCGACTATGCTCATGAGTCGAAGTGAGCAAAGATGACGTCATGCCCACTCGCCCTATGCTATTTGTATTATGGTGGAGTTAATTCTGGGTGACCCTCAAGTTCCAGGGTGGACATGTGCACACCCAAAGTGGCCCTAGTTGCGGCTATGACTGTGGACCCAATTACAAGGCGTGGAGTTCGTAGTCGATTCTAACTTGTTACAATTCAGAAAATTCGAGTATTTCTTTATAATGAGAGTTTACTGTAGTTTGTTTACTAATACAACCAAGTTAGACACCCATAATTCAAACCAAACATCCATTTCTGATTTCTCAATACCAATCTTCCATACTTACACAATCAGATCAGTCTCCATTACAATACTGAGTGAATGGAGTCTGAGAAAAGTTTGACTTATCTCCCTATGGCCTCGGATGACTTCGGTTATCCTGATGAGAGCAAGGAGGGTTTATTCACGCACGAGGACTGGCAAGGTATCCAGCAAAAGACGTTTATCAACTGGGTAAATGACAAACTAAGAGGGAACTTGAAAGTAGCAGAGTGGAGAATCAATGATCTCAAACACGATTTGAGAGATGGACTACTCCTTATATACCTGCTGAACAACCTCAAGCCTCCAAAGAAGGTGGGCAATGGGAAGTACAATAAGAAACCTATACATGTGACTCAAAAGCTAGAGAATCTGAAGTCTTGTATTGACTTTATGAACGACAATGATATACATCTAGTCAACATAGGCAAGTCTATATCTCTATACTACATACTATAACTAACTATTCCTGTTAGTATCACATATTTTAGAGGGTTATTTTTATGGTTTTGGGATCAAATGAACCTGTGTTAAATGCATTTAATACTGTTCTATATGATATTAGCCCTTTGAATGATCTAGAAGTGTAGAAGGCTCCTATAGACGTATGAATTGCGCACAAAACATACTTAGAAACGCGAAAAATGAGTTCTTTCCCTATGCCCTAACATAGTTGACTGATTTAGTCTTATGATAATTTGACGGGAGGAGTATTGGAGCGTGCCCCAATATCCTGTAAAACTCTCTGATTGGTCTTAATGATTCTTTCCCTTGGGTAGAATGAATTTCGAGAAATCGTCTTTTATGATTCCTGCATAGCTAACATAAAGCTAGTATTCAAGTAAATAACGCGACTAAAAGTTATAATTAGGAAATAGCATATTAGCATCATTTTGAGTACCAAAAACTGTCAAATTGATCTTTTTTGAGGTTTCTTGGGACCATGAAGTTGAGAACGTAACGCTATCCTCTTTATTCCCTAGGTCCAAAGGATTTGTACGATGGAAACGCTAAGCTGATAATGGGTCTGCTATGGACTTTGATAAAAGAGTTTCAGATCAGAAGCTCCGGCAAGGATGTAAGCACCAAGGATGCTATGCTGAACTGGATCAACGGTATGATCCCTGACTCAAAGATTAAGAACTTCACTACTGACTGGAATGACGGAAGAGCTCTGTGTGCTCTGGTTGACAGGCTCAAGGCTGGTCTCATCCCTAACCACGCCTCCCTAGACAGACGTAACGGTACTGAGAACTGTAGATTGGGCATGAAGATGGCAGAAGAACATCTGGACATCCCCATGATTCTATCCCCTGAGGACATGAACAATCCTCTTGTAGACGATCTCTCTGTCATGACCTACCTCTCCTACTTCTCATCATCAGCATTTAACAGGCTGCTAAAATGGATCAATGAAGTTCTCCCTGATAAAGAGATTACTAACTTCTCTTCTGATTGGAATAACTCTCTCAATTTTGGTGCTTTCCTAGAGGCGCTCAGTCCTGGTCTGGTGCCTGAAGTTTCAGAGCTGGACCCGCACAAGGCTTGTGAGAATATTCGTAAACTTATGAAGAAGGCTCATGATCACTTCGGAGTTCCATCTGTCCTTACAGCTGAGGAATTCACTGATCCCCGAGTAGATGAACTTCTTATAGCTACGTATCTCAACAACTTCAGAAGTGCTAGGATGCTCCCGATATCTAGCAAGGTATCCTTTTTCTTATGTAGCTATAGTGGACCTGTTAATACTACCATAAATACCATGGATCTCGTCGATTTCAATTAACGGAATTTTTGCCTTTTGAATGTTACAATAGTAATTGTATCCTTCTTGAGATTAGCAGCAACTGTCCAGCCTTATACTGGCTTATAGAGTGGGTATTATTGATTAGGAAAATTTGGTATTTCTCTTTATATTCCTCGCAATATTTGTTGAAATTTCTCAAGTTTATCGAAGTTGCCGTGACTGTACGAATTTATCTATAATTAGCAACTTGTCTAAACGATACTGTTTCCATAATTTGTCTCAGTTTCAGCAGTTGTCATCTACGAATATTTTACTGTACCTTGGCTATGGAAGTTGTAATTACTATTTCTCTATTATAGGTTAACCTTGATTATCTGAACTCCATAAGCTGGCATAGATCCGCATTTTAGCCAATTGATTGTTTGTTGAAATCTGTTTCTAACGTTATGTAACCAGCTGATATTATTGTTAAATTTAATACCAACTTTACAGGTACAAGCTTCAGGAGAGGGCATAAAGAAAGCGTTTGTTGGTCGTGAGAACATATTCACTGTAGACTGCAGCAAGGCAGGAGGAGGACAGCTGGAGGTAGCTCCTCTCATGGATGCTTCTATAAAGATAGACTTTGAAATGCGAGAATTGTCATCACATGTATATCAGGTGTCTTATGTGCCTAAGAAACCTGGAAAGATAAAGCTACACATTAGATGGAGCAAGTCAGAGATACCAGGCAGTCCCTTCATACTAGCTGCTATAGACCCCAGCAAGTGTACCGTGTCTGGTCCTGTTATTACTGGGGAGTTTGGGATTGTAGGGAGGCCATCTACTATACAGGTTAGTTATTGTTATTTGGTATGTAATTATGGTGCTTTCTAAACTCAATACAGTACACCCTCGATTACCCGAACACTTCCCTGATACACTTTCAAGATTGGTGTTCGGATAAGTGAATACTTATTTTCCTATATGAAATTCACTGCTTGGTGAGAGATGAAAATGAAGATTTTTGTTCGTTTTGAGATGAAATTTTAACGATTTCTCAAACTAAATGTTGTTCCAACAGTTCGGATAATAACGGGGCTACTGTATTGAGATACTGTAGGCTCTCGTTAACACATTAGGGTGAAATATAGCGAATAATATTCCATAAAAATTTTTGAAGCGGATTGATGAATTCATATTTCTACTATGTAGTTTAACGAGTATAATATTTTGTATTGCTCAGTATGTTATTTTATAGTTTAAATTATCAAAACTCTTACTCCATACGTTAAAACGTCTTATCTATGTTGATATTTCTTTATCTTTTAATTTGACAGGTGACAGCACCAGGCAGTGCAGGAATGCTCGACATTGACATAGTAGCTTCTGACAAGACTAGACTAGATCCTACAGTAAAGACCTACACAGCCGGGAAGTATGACATCACTTATACACCTGTACGTGTGGGAGTAGATACGATAGAGCTGAGAGTAGGCGGAGAATTGACACCTGGTAGTCCTTATAAAGTATGTGTTGTAGACCCCAGACAATCCAGCGTAGAGATTGTTAATGTACAGGGAGTAGCTAAAGCCGGCAACCCAATCGTCTTACAGATAAGAGCTAACAAGATGAACGCTTCTGCTTTAAAGTGTACTGCTCTTGGAGAGAAGAAAGATGCTCTTATTCCCGTAACGCTAGATCCTAGACCTAATGATATGGTGTTTGCTTCATTCACTCCCCTCATCGCTGGGATTTATCAGGTATATATGCCTAATTATCTACAGTTACTCCCGTTATATCCAAATACCCGCTTATATTTAAGTCTAAAATTGTTCAAGTATGGTACCAGGCCATCAAAGTAACATAGTTTTCATTGGTTATATTGAACACCAATTATATCTTTATAGTAGAATTCGTATTAGACTTACACTCAGTTAATACTACCACTTACGAATCAAATTTAGCTTCCTATTTTGTATAGATATCAGTGACGTGTCCACTTGACCATGTAGAGAATTCACCTCTCTCTATCAACGTAACTGACGTGAAGTTATGCATCATAAACTCTCCTCTCCCCAACCTGCTACAGATTCGTCAGCAGCAATCCATACAAGTAGACATCAGTCAGGCAGGACCAGGTGACCTTACAGTACAATCAGCTGATCCTAGTATCGTAGCAACTAAGACTAGCAAGAGAGGGAATTTCAGTGTAGAAGTATTGTTTGATCCTATAGCTCTAGGAACGGTGAGTTATCATTTGTACATTAAATCTTGTTTGAAATTGTTGTTATTAGTCATTTAACCATGGATAGTGGATTAACATTATTTGTTACAGTAGAACCTCTGACACCCGTTTCCACCATTGGGTAATTTAATGGATCGATCGAATATACAACTTTTCACGTTCCTTATTGAAACTTATTGAACAAAAATATTGATGTACATATTCCGTATTTACGAATAGGTTCCCTAGACCCAGGACCTAGCTGAGCATTTTCATATTAACTAGGTTGTTGTTGACGATTTATTTGATCTTCATTTTTCTAGTCTGACATATCCATGGTCTGGTCAGGAGACAATCTTCCCAGAACTCCCTTTATGTGCCAAGTATTTGATTCCAGTCAAGTCAGTGTATACGGACCTGGTCTGAGCAGTAACATAGCTAAAATACAGAAAGCTATTGAGTTCACGATACAAGCCAAATCAGCTGGACCTGGTAACCCAGAGGTTAGAGCAGTAGGAGCTGTCAATACTTATGCAGGAGAAATAACAGATAACAGAGATGGAACATTCCAGGCTAGTGTGACTCCATGGGAGCTAGGAGATATCACCCTGGAGATTCTGTGGGGAGGCGTGCCTATCCCAACATCTCCATACGATATGAAAGTTATACGGGCTATAGAGACAGGAACTTATTCAGCTAAAGGTAAGAACACCTCTGTTGCCACCTTAGTACAGGTATTTTAGAAGTAGCGATGAATCATGGATGTAATTTTGTAGTACGTACCAGAATTGTTTATCATGACTGTAGACCGTAGAGTGCTAATAGCTATGTTACACTATGTAGAAATTCTGGATATTTATTTGGTGACGTCACCTATTGAATACAACCTCGATTATCTGAAGCATTGCATGCCCCGTTCCCAGTTCATATTCCATTTAGGATAAACGACCTCCCATATCCGAACTGTACAGTACGAATCCTAAAGCATTTGACCGGTCCCAACGAATTCGGATATTCGAGGGTGTACTGTATGTACACGATACAATCATTTCCATGATATTCGTATATTAAACTACGGTACTGTGTACACTATATCCTACTATATAATTATTACTTAAGTATCATTAATCCCATAATATCAATATTTCCTCAGGTGATGGTCTCAGGACTTCTATAATAAACGAGAAGGCTACCTTCACTATCAGCACTAACGAGCCAGGGCTAGTAGTTAAAGATGTACTCAGTGTATCTATCTTACCCTCCCCTACAGATCTCACAGATGAATCTTACTTTAGCGGTGCTAATATAGACGTACTAGATCAGGACAACGGACTATATAACGTATCATACACTATATACGAAGAAGGTCGATACTCAGTATCCGTGGTATGTGACGGTACTCATATCACTGGATCTCCTTATGTTATGCATTGTATAACTGCACCGGATGCTGGTGCTGTTAAAGTGTTTGGAATGGCTTTCTCTAGAGAAGCAGTACTGGTTGTTGGTAAACCAATAGATTTCAGTGTAGATACGTCACGCGGGGGAGTAGGAAAGCTTAAAGTTATCGGAGAGAAACCTGACGGAGGCAAAGTTCAGGTGTTCATGGCTGAGGACCAGGAGGTGGGAGTGTATAATGTTAAGATAGATGCTGTGTCTAAAGGTATATACACTATCAATGTGTTGTGGGCAGGCTCACCTATACTGGAGTCTCCGTTCATATTTGAGATTTCTGATCCTTCTAAGGTTTGTTTATTCACTACTTTGATACTTCAGTTCATAGATATTCAATCAACTTTTCCATACTCTATTTTCGAGATTTAGCCCCAGATATAAGTTTTCTAATTGTGTCATTTTAATTTATAGGTGTAATTTGCTTCCCTATATTAAGGCTGAGAGGTAAAACGCATACAATATAATATTATTTGTATGTGTTTAGGTTAAACTGAGTGGACTACCTCTACCCACTGGTCATCTTAGTAAAGTTAACAAAACAGTAGATTTTACAGTTAACGTTTCAGAGGCTGGTAGCTCTACTAAGCTAGAAGTTCTCTGTCAGAGAGGGAGTGGAGAGAATGTACCTAAAGACCCCATGCATCTACAAGAAGTAGGTTTCTTTATGACCAGTTTTATTTTGTGTATACTCACTCGTGTGTCATTTCATTATTACATATTTAACTAACAGATGGACATTTCATATGAGTTAGACAGTTCGGAATATGCCAGTGATTTTCTAAACCAATTTTGGTAGTCCCGGTACAATATTCCTCATAACATATATATTGTTAATATCAAGTAGTATATTTCCTATTGGTCCCTTAGGGTTTACCCTATGGACTATGTATGTATCACCTACTATACAATTCTATACTTACATCTAATAATCTTGTAGATAAGTAAAGGCATTCTTCAAGGCAGCTTAACGCCCAGACGTCCTGGTGTATTTTACGTACACATCCTACTGGCAGGTGTAGGTATAAAGGGATCTCCTTTCCGTGTTAACTGCGTGGATGCTTCGGCCTTCAAAGTTGAGTATCCTCAGGAAGAAGCATTCCCAGTCAAAGAACCATTCAAATTTCACATAATAGGAGTACCCGACATGCAGAGTCTAGCTGTAAAGGTAAAGCAAGGAGGCAGTAAGATACCAGTCAAGGTATATGATGCAGGAGATGCTACTGCTCTAGCTCAGTTTGTGCCTAAGGAATCTGGTAAGGTTGATGTAGAGGTGCTGTGTGCTGGAGAGGATCTACCTGGTGGACTGTTCTCTATCATTGTGAGTTTTAATTTGTAGAATATTCTAGAATATATTTACTGTACAATCAACTCCCTTTATACCGAACACGGATATATCGAAATACCCGCTTATATAGAAGTCTTAACTTGTACAAATATGGTCACAAACCGTCAAAGTAACAAAATTTCATCGCTTTTATCAAATACGTAATTATCGCGGTCCCTTGAACTTCGATTGACTGTATCTCTCTGTTATTCGTAACATAATGATTTTATTGAGTATACTATATACAGGTTGTGGATATGGATAAGGTATCATTCCAAGGTAAACTACCTACATCAATACAAGCAGGACAAGAACTAACACTAGCAGTTAAACACAAGGGAGCTGGTGCGGGGAAGCTGATAGTACGCGTAATAGAGGGAGGACAGCATCTCTCTGTACGAGTCAAAGACGAGACAGATTTCACTAGTTCTATCATATTCACCGGAGGAGTTGTAGGAAATTCTAAAGTATCAGTAAAGTATTGCGGAGCTGATGTTCCTGGATCTCCATTGTCTATGCAGGTGTATAATCCTGCTAAATGTATTATTAAGAGCGAGCAGCTGAAGAATGCTTCCTGTAAGATATCAGAACCTGTATTTATATTCATTGATGGAACAGAGGGTGGAGCTTGTGAACCTCGATTAGAAGCTAAAGGCGATAAAGGAACCTATAAGGTTAAACTAGAGAAAGAGGAGGAATTCAAATACTTGGCTAGCTTCACACCATGGATGCAGGGACACCACACAGTAGAGATATACTGGGGAGACCTCCCTGTAGCAGGGAGTCCATTCGTTCTTGAGGTTGTGAAGCCTGTAGACAGAGGGAAGGTATTTCTATCAGGAGAGGGACTCAAGAAAGCTATAGCTGGACAATATGCTGAGTTTACTATCACTGCAATGGAGGCTAATCTTGTTGATTCTGGTATACTCACTGTAACAATGACAGAGGATAAGGCAGCCAGTTCTCAAGAGAATTTCCAAACACATGGTGACATACCTGATGACTTGGAGCTGAAGATTAATATTAAAGATAATGCTAATGGAACCTATCTTGTCAAATACCTGGTACCTAATCCAGGTGTATATGAAGTCAACATATGTATAGAGGGTAATCCTATACCCAAGAGCCCTTTCTCTGTGCGTGTTGTCCCTGGTCCTAATGCATCCAAATGTAAAGCCTTCGGACCAGCTCTGCAGTCAGAAAGCATCGTAGTTGGAGAGCCTATTGATTTCAATGTAGATTACACACGTGCTGGATTTGGTAACTTAAAAGTTAAAGCTTCTGATCCCAATAACAACCCTGCTCGTTACTACACAGCTGATATCAGTGGAGGGAATAATAAAGTGTTGAATGTGAAACTAGAGCCTAGTCAGGTGGGACGATATATTGTTAATGTTACGTGGGAGGGTACAGTAATACCAGGAAGTCCTTTTGAATTCAATGTGTGTCGTCCTAAAGCTTGTGACGTCATGGGTCTCCCTCTCCCGGGTAAGGTTGGCAAGCTTAACGAGATAATTCAGTTCTCAGTTGAGACACACGGGGCTGGTACAGGTACCCTAGAGGTTTTCTTCGTCCTAAACGGTAGGAAGCAGGATATCGTATTGACAGGAGGTAAAGGAAGTCTATACGACTGTAGTTTTACTCCAGAGACCAGTGGAGAGTTGATTGTACATGCTAAGTTCTCAGGACACCATATAGCAGGTAGTCCATACAAGATGTTTGTACTAGACTCAAAGGATATTGGAGTAGTCGGTGATTTCTTACATAACAGAGTATTCAAGATATTCGAGCCTGTATCATTCATCATACAGGGAATAGCATACAGTAGTAAGGGTAATATAAAGGTTAGTGCATCAGGGCCTACAAAGGAAGCATCTGTGTCTCTAGCTGAGAATCCTGATGGTACCTCTATGGCTAGCTTTATACCAACAGAAGCTGGTATGCATGAAATATATGTCGTGTGTGCTGGGTCTCCTGTAGATGGTAGCCCGTTCAAGGTACCAGTATCTGATCCCCATAAATGTACCCTCCTCGGTAAGATACCCACCGTGCTGCATGTACGTAAGACAGAAGAGTTCATTATAAAGTCTGTAGGGGCAGGTAGCGGTAAATTAACAGCTGCTTGTGAAGATGCTCCCGACAGCATGTTCGTAGAGATTACACAACAACACACAGATACACATCTAGTTAAGCTTACTCCACTCAGAATAACTGGTACTCTTCTGCATATTAGATGGGCTGAAGAGTTCATATGTGGTACTCCTGTAATGGTAAGTGTATGTGATGCTAGTACATGTAAAGTGTCAGGCACTCAGCTGTTCATGGGTAAAGGGAATGTAGGAGAGGCTATCTCATTCCAGGTAAATACTGAGAACAGTGGGAAAGGAGATCTTGTAGTGAAGCCTAAAGGCCCTTCAGCTGTTTATAACGTAGAAATACGTGAGTCTCCTGTACACGAGTTCAAGTGTAGCTTCATTCCCTGGGAAATGGGAGATCATCTAGTTGACGTATTGTGGGGAGGTTTCCATGTACCAGGCAGTCCCTTCCGTATGAAGATAGACCCTGCTCTCACTTCTCATTTATGTAACGCTACAGGAGAAGGCTTGAAGGTAGCTAAACTGAATGAACTCACTCAATTCACTATAGTCTCCAGTCAGTCCGGATTACTACAGAAGAGAGAACTTCACGTTTCTATTACAGGAGTACATGCACAAGTACCAGTAGAGATACTAGACAATAACAACAGTACTTACTCTATTAGATATACTATTGAGCAAGCAGGCGCGTATCTTATCAATGTTAAGTTCCGTAAAGAGCATATCCCTGGTTCTCCCTTCAAATTGAACGTGCTGTCAGGTCCCAGGGCAGAGGGAGTCCGTATGTTCGGAGAAGTATTTAAGGAAAAAGCAGTCCTCTTGTCAGGGAGAGCCCAGGAGTTCAAAGTAGATGCTCGTAACGCAGGAGCAGGCA
Organism: Oopsacas minuta; assembly: GCA_024704765.1. NCBI lineage: Eukaryota > Metazoa > Porifera > Hexactinellida > Lyssacinosida > Leucopsacidae > Oopsacas > Oopsacas minuta. The sequence goes on along the minus strand of JAKMXF010000033.1, from coordinate 801,112 downwards.
AGTTAGAAGTACAGATATTCGGCCCTGAGAACGAGATCATTCAGCCTTATGTCGCTCAAGAGGAACCTGGAGTCTACGCCGTAAAGATAGACACACCCAAACCCGGAAAGTACACAGTTCACGTACAGTGGTCAGGTATGGAGCTACCTAAGAGTCCGTACAAGTTCAAAGTTCATCAAGCTCCTGACGCCTCTAAAGTGAAGGCTTATGGACCTGGACTACAGAACGGTGCTGTATCTCACAGAGGAGACTTTACTATTGAAACTAAAGCAGCTGGATACGGTATGCTGATGATCCGTGTTCACGGAGTGAAGGACGCATACAAAATAAACGCTGTTCCTATCCGTGAAGAAGACCCCCGTACACTTATCGCTTCATACGAGCCTAAACAGGCAGGGAAATACTCAATCTCTATTCACTGGGCGGGTCAGCATATCCCTGGTTCCCCGTTTGAGGTTATGATACGTGGAGAAGGACTAGAAGGAATCAGAAGCTCGATAGCAGTTGGAGGAGGAATGGATGATGAGGTCTTACCAGAACTTCCTTCCTCATCCTGGCCTAGTCGTCCCCCTCAACAACCCAGACGTGCTGGAGGTGGGTCTCAAAATCGCGTGCAACAGAGACAGATGAGTGCTGCCACTGCTATGGGGTATCAGCCTCAATACACTCCTCAGGGTATGTTGATGTCTCCTGATCAGCAACAGTTTATGCAGAGACAGCAACAGAGTCGTATTGTCCAGCAACAGATGCAGCAGAGGAGAAGGTCTCAGCAGCAACAGGTCAGTAACTTAATCAATTATTGATGAACATTTTGATATTGTTATATAGAGGTTATTTCATCATTTGGTTTTCATTGAGCTAGACATACATTTCAACAGTGTTGTTTCGATCCCTTGATTCTAACGAAATTTATGCACAATTTTACAGAACATCTAAAAACCCTCAATTATTACTAATTTTCAGGTCGATTCCTTGTACCTTTGAATTTTATTCAGAAATATTAATCTGTCATTTTGACTTTTGTAAACATACATTTATTCCCTCATCATCAATTTCATATTCAGCGCACTATGACTTGTTATACACATACAATTTTTGAATGTATTGTAATTTATACTGAACTAGCAGAGCTCCGCCCTTCGTGCGGAGCTCTGCTAATTCTTGCCGAATGCCCATCTGCATTATGGGGTTTGCGAACGTTGAGCATCCGCCCAACCAAAGGATTTCTGCAAGATGTATCATGCTCTAATCGAACTAGTCCTATCTTAAATTATATTGATACTATCACTCAGGAAGTACAGAGAATAATTAATTATTATGGAAATATCATGTCGAAGTATCGATGTTAGAATGTTGTACAGTAAATATTTGTTTATCATTATACAAATCCTATATCATACACTGCTGACTGAAATTTGAGTCTATATTTGGTGATAATGTATAGAGGAAATAATTTGAATATTCATATTATAGCAAAAATGGATTGCACAATAGAATATATTAACCTCAAATGAATAATACAAAAAATATGAATGATTATATGATTATTTATCCGTTTCTACCAAAATCATAAACTATTGTAATTTCCCTAGAAGATTAAGTAGGTAAGCATTTGCAATATATTCAGCATTTTGTAATATCAAGAGAATAATAATAATACAAATTCTATTTATATGAGGGAAATTTATATTCCAAAGCTTTCATGTGATACTCATTACAATATAGATTTCTAATTGTTACCAGTGCAGGAGTAATTATATATACCAATATATAGTTTCTTAGTATCAGATATACACAACTTTCCAATGAACAAATCCAGGACCAATACATTCATGAATAATAATAGTAACGTTGATGTTGAACCTATTATACCAATGAAGGTACTTGGCGGTCTCTTAGTGACAATCGCCATTACCAACTCTATTGTATTTATTTCCTCGATTGGTTGGCTAATCAATATAGTAATTCAAACCGTGTTATTAAGAAGGAAACTAAAAGATATGAGCAAGAGGCATATCAGCGACCTGGAAGAGCGTAGTGTTAGATATAACATTAATACAGAGTTGATTCGTAATATAATCATAATCTGTATATTATCCATAGAAGCACTACATCTTATAACCAAAGGGGTAGGATTCGGGATGTTCTTTATATTCGAAAATCTTCGTGAAACAGCGAATAATAGCATTATTGCACATAGTTTACTGAAAAAATATAGTCTGGTGAAAGCTTTTCGATATTTTCAAGTAACATTGATCAGGACAGCATTGACAAATTCCTTGGTATTGCTACTCATGATGTCATTGTCCATGTTAATGATTTACCTCTACAAAGCTTATAGAGAGCATAAGGATTATAGAATCTTAAAGAAGTACTTCGGGATCGGTTTAGTGCAATTCTTTATAGTTATGCTAACAGTATCTATCATTCAGACATCATTATTCGGAAGCTTCATTGTGATTCTATTGCTAATCATAAACTGCACACTATTATTCCGTTGTAGGAACAGATTAGTTATGGGACTCAAACAATGGCAATTTGATGGAGGATACTTTGGAAATATACATACCTACAAAAGTCGAAGCAAACATGTCTTAAGTTTCAAACGTTGGAGTATTGCATTGATTCTTTCGTTGATGTTATATGCTATTTCTATCGCACTCGATAGTGTCGGAAACTGGATTTTAATGATAGCTCCTAATCCTTGGTTTTTAGAACATTATTTCAGGCTAAATATGTCTGTTCCTAGCAATAATACTTTGAATGTTACACTGAATCTATCTTCTATCATATTCTCCATCTCAAATCTTGGAATGTTACAATTTGATTTATTTTTGATAACCTCGAATCTCATCTACATTATTACTACTCGTTGCTATATTACAAGCCCTAATAGGGATAGAAAGGTTAGAGAGGAAGTGACTAAGTTGATGGATTCTTATAAAGAACCTCTACTTAATCGTGTAACACAATGGCGACTGAATAATTGATTTTCATCACAAACTTTCCTATATAATATATATATCTATGTCTACATGTTACTAATAACATCTTGTACGATTATCAGTTCCTTCGTGACATTTGTTCATTTTTGCTACACCTATGATGAAATTATGACGTCATTGAACACAGGTACCCCTCAATAAGTCAAATGTCCTAATTCTGACCAAAAGCTAACTCATCATGACTGTACATAACATTTCCAGTGTCTAATTTGGATGGACCATGGATAATATCATCTTTAAATTTCTGCCATATTATACATCTAAGGCACGAAGTGAGAGTATTTCCCGTCGCGTAGAGACCAAAAGCACTAATAAATTTATCTGTTTAATACTTAATCTAACCTGAGGTACTAAGCTGTCCCGCAGCGACCTAGCAAGCGTATCGCGCTAGTTTTTATTAATATTCAATCATACTCGACCCATAGTCTTGAAGTTATTACTAATTAGTATTGGAATTGATTTTCTCAACTATTCCAGTAGATATTTCTTCAAGAACTTTACATATGGTACAAAATACCCAAATCTTCGGAGTAGGGTGGTATAACATTGTATGCTTTCTCGCTTTTGTAAAATCTAACCTTATTGGTTTTCAAAAGACCCCAAAACTGAATCTTTTGGCCTAGAGGTGAATCTTTTTCGCATCTATTGAATTGATCCTAATGTATTGACCTATGACATGTTTTCTGTATTTTGACCATCTTTGAAGTTCTTGGGGCAAGATCTACTGAAACAGCCGTGGAAATCCTTTCAAACTGTAATCTTATTACATACTATTTATTGGTATCGTGTAGAAAACATGTGGAATATAATCGACCAATAATAACGTTAATATGCATTGATTTGTATGGAAGAGCTGTGAAACTAATCACATAACTTTTAGTTAAAATGATTCGCTCTCTTAAATACTCCTGCATTTGCCTCGGCCTCGGCTTGGCTAAAATCCTAAACTCGGTCTATTCATGTAGTGCAATCAATCTATTATAACAATTTTATTATGTGTTGACTTTGCGATATTTCTAGGTACGCCGTACTCGCATGCCGGTGCAAGAATCTCGCCGTCCAACAGGCAGGCCACCACCAAGAGGAGGCAGATACGACACTACAATGATGTACTAATGCGTGCGCTATTTATCTTAATTCTTACTTATGCTAATACTATTCATGCTGAGGTTAGGCACTCTACATGCAAATGGTATTTTTATAATTTATCTAACGAATTTAGTATATTCACATTTGTGTCTGCCCATTTTTATATTCATATTTATTTATAATTTTTTGTAACTTTTATAATCTGAAATTAGTTTATGTCTTTCAATTTCCTAAATATTTCCTTTTTTATATACTTTACGTTTACAGCCTATCATTTCCGGTTATAAACAGAAAGTATATTTTGTTGATATTATATGCCCCGTCTGTAACATTTTGAATATTTGAACTCGATTTGGGTAAGATTGGACGTCCTAACTTGTATATATACAAAAAACTAATAATCATCAATGATTTTAACATATTTCATTACACTACAGTCAACTCACTTAATTTCGAACACCCATATATGGAAATACCCGCTTTTATCATCTGAAATTGTACAAAGATGGTCCCAACCTTCAAAATACCATAAATTACACCGATTATACCGAACTCTCTTGGAGTATTTATCGTGGTCCTTTGAGCTTCGATATAATAGGAGTTGACTGTATTTTGCTTCCTATTAATGTCTCCATGGTCCCAACTGCATTAAGTTTCTCATGTGTCGTACAGTACTGGTAAAACTAGACTCAATAGTACCTGGTTTACAAGTGAAAGGGGTATATTCGCCAGAGCTATATGTATTGAGTATCGAAATAATTCATAACCATATTTACCCTATCTTTATACTATAACTAGCTATATAATTCTGAGAGGGTAGGACATGGCCAGTTCATCTAGCTTCACTAAACTAGACGCAGTGGATGACACTTGGAAACAAATCCAGATAACAACATTCACCAACTGGTTCAATAACCGTCTAAGAGGGAATTTGAAAGAATCTAAGAACCAAGTACATGATCTGTTCAGTGACCTGAAGGATGGATTGATGCTAGCAGATCTTATCAACAAGTTGGCTGCTCCCAAGGTTGTACAGAAAGTAAACAAAAATCCCAAATTTAATTCTCAAAGTCTGGAAAACATCGGAGCATCTCTGAACTTCATTACACAGCAGAAAGTTAGACTGGTTAACATTGGTGAGTATTCTTCATTTATTATTCAACTCTTCGTGTGTGATTGATTGTTCTTTTAACAATCTAAGTATTTATGTAATTGTACTTATTTATACAGGAACTCCTTATTAGGATATATTCAAAATACTGTCGACTCCCGTTCATATCGAAACTCAAGGGATCGCGAATTCCTTCGCTATAACCGATATAATTTATGCTACTTTTGACGGTTAGATACCATATTTATACAGTTTCATAATTCGATATTTCAATATATCGAGGAGTTGACTGTACTAGTATACACAATTACACATACACACTAGATTTATTTAAAATAATTATAATTTATAATACCTTTAAATTTCATTACATATGTAACTGAAAAAGTAGGCAAAATAACTTAATTAACCCAAAATATGAACATCTTATTTAACCAATTAAATATTATCAAGTTGCATAATACTTAAGAATCCACCACTTACCAGCTGACATATTTAAATAGTAACTAATATTTTGGCATACTTCTAAAAATCCTTATAAACACAGACACACAGACACACAGATGCTCCTATCGTTCCCTTAAACCTGTACCTCTCTGTATTTTGCAGCCTCATCACTACTCGTAATCTCTATAGGCGGGAGATATATGTCTTCTTCTCTCTCGTACTCTTTCTCCAGTAATTTCTTATCAATACTATCTGATAACTTAACCACCCCGTATTCTATGGTCTCTTCCTTATGCACGTCTGTTACTGTCTCATACTCGTGCTCTTTCTCTTTCTCTTTATTATCACCCTCAATTTCGTATGGATTGAATACAGTACTACTAGTACAAGTTCTACCAGTATCTTCTATATTAACGGGTTGTTTTCCTTCAGAATGTTCTACACTGATTCCGCTCATGAGTAACCCTGTCCTCCCTTCTGTCTTCTGCTTAACTCTCTGTCTACTATACTTGTATATACAGAATATCAGTATTAACGTTACAACAATGAAGAAAGTGATCATAGCAAATCCTGCTATTCCTACCCCAATTGCTTGCTCTAGTGTTAAGAGACTTGGATTAGGAATACAAGTTGTATTCCTCTTGACGTTAATGATGTAGCCTATTTTACAAATACATTCAAAGCTCCCTAAAGTATTATTACAACGTAACCCCTTATCTCCATCACACAGTGTTGTGTTAGTACATTCGTCAATATCCTCACAGTCGAATCTGGTCGTTAGGTTATAACCTTTGACACAGCTGCAAAAGAAAGATCCAATTGTGTTAGTACAGTTCTGTGTACACAGGTTCAGCTCATCGCTAATGCACTCATTTGTGTCTACACAAGGTACTCCTTTGTTTCCACTGATATCCATGGTAGTATTTGTACCATTAGTACTATTCATGATATAATTGGTCAGAAATTCGAATCCTGGACTACACAAACATTCGTAATCTCCCACTGTGTTATTGCATACCTGAGTGCATTCATTGGCAACTAAACACTCGTTTCTGTCAATGCAGTTTCTTAAGTTACGTAGCTCGAATCCAGAGCTACAATTACAGTCGTAGCTTCCAATAGTGTTTACACACAGTTCTTTATTTCGTTTTCCATCTTCTTGACATTCATCTGTTCCTAGAGTACACTCATCGACATCTAAGCAGGTTCTCCTACCCTCCAATGTGTATCCAGCTTCACAGCCACAGGTATAGCTTCCTTCCAGGTTTTTACAGTTTTGATCACAATACTGAATCGAATTCGCACACTCGTTTATATCCAAACACTCAGTTCTGTTAGTCACTACATTTAACAAATCAGCAAATCCTCCAAGACACTCACACGCAAAGCTGTTATGTGTATTGATACACATCTGTTTAGTTGTACAGTTCACATCTCCAAAGCAATCATAGGATAATGCGCTGCAATTTATACTTGTATAGTCATACACTGTTAGCTCGGCCACATCTTCCCCTGTGTAATCCGGTGGTGTATCACATATTCCACCTATGAACGTAATATTGAATCTTTCCGATACATTCGCCATCCATCCAGTTTGATCGCATTCACAATCGAACATATTATCCCCTATCAGGTATACAATCCTGAGATTTGATTTCTGTTGGAAGGCTCTGAAGTCCAAAAAGAAATATTCGTTGTTTTGTAGGAATATCTCTTCTAGATTAAACATAGGGTGGAACACGATATTAGGACTGAAAAGTGGATTCGAATTCATTCGTAGAATCCTCAAACTTATCAAGTTAACAAACGCTTCTGATTGAACACCAACTGTTGTGAGTTTATTATGGCTGAGATCTAGTTCTATCAGATTTGTGAGATCACTAAATTGATTGTTATTTACAATTGCTATCTCGTTATTTTCCAACGTCAGTTCTGTGAGCATAGACAATCCTTTGAAAGCATCTCTGCTAAGAGACTGTATAGTGCTCTCCTTCCATGACAGAAATATCAAATTCTGAAGTCCTGATACAAAATTGTTATCAACATTAACATTAACATCAACATTACCAGTTCCGAAAATTGACCTGATAGCCTGAATTCTTGTTAAATCCGAATGCGTTACGAATGATGGGATATCCGGAAGCCATATATTTTCTGTATCCAGGTATTGCAATTTTGGGAAATTTTTGAAGAAATTATTTTCCTCATCTTTTAGTATGAACCAGTTTTCTTGTGATTTCAATTCTAGCCTCAATATGCTTGGAAGAATATGTGGCACCATTATTGTAATATTTTGACTGATCCTCTTGTCTATCGTAAGGTACTTTATGTTATCCCCTATATCCAGAGATATGTCTCCTGTTAATTCTTCGTTCTGTATCGTAAGCGTTATGAAATCAAGGTAAGACGGATCCTTGCTACATATTTTCAAACCGTCATTAACCGCATCAATGTTGTTCCTGTAGACCAGAAAGTTTTCCCTTATGAAATGCACATTTTCATTCTCACATACCGCGGAATCCCCCAACACGACTAATAGTGTAGATACGAGCAGTAAGATGTAAAATTTTCTGTTCATAATCCGAATTTTATGTTGTTTAATTTTTAGTTCATTGCCTATATACCCATTTGTGTGTAATCTGACTCGATTACAGAATTATGCAAGTTGTATTAGGAATGCTTACAAATCTTTAATATGTTACAACAAATAAGTTGTTGTAACATTTCAGATATTTGAAAGCATCAACTGGTTTATTGATTTCTAAATTATTACGGTTACATTTTGTGTTTTTAACTCTCTACTAAAGTAATATCTAAATTCATATAGACATTTAATGGGGACGTTTAGGTAACATAGAAATCCGTATATACCGGGAAACCGAAAGATACTAGCCATTTCTAATGCACATTTTCGAATGTTTAGTCGATTTCGTTACCCGCGCTTATTCGGAGAAATACGTCATACAATGATATTACTTTTATACCCAAATATGCTATCTGGCATTAATTCATGGGACATGTTGTATTATTTTCACCCATTTGTTGAATACAGTACTATACACTGCAACCTAGAATCATAATCCGAATTTCGATAGAAATAGTTAAGTACACAACGAATATGGACTTGGGCCAAAGTGCAGATAAAAATGAGCATTTCTGTCACCCGGTACCCGTTTAGCATTTAGTGTTACAGAATAGAAATTATTTTAACACACTTGCCTTGATTCTAAGTAATCAATCTTACTTTATTTCCTTAGTGTGTATGAATCAATAATAGAGTCAATTCCCTGATTATATCTGACTAACTTAACAATTCTATTATCAAATCAATGCATCACATCAACTAATATGCAGCTTCCATTTCAAAAGAGCCTTCTAATTTGTATCGTATTAAATACGTAGAATATTTATGTTTAATCTTCTTCTACAATGATTAGAATAAACCACCATTGTATAATCCAACTCCACAGCTGCGGAATCCTTCTAGTTTACATTTTTAATACTTCTTTAACAGTAATATTAATACACATAACCTCCTAAGCGTTATCTTAACGATATTTACACACATTGTATGTGTTGTATTCAAATTACATACTGACAATATTAACCCAATTCTCTAGGCTAGTTATTAAATTTATAATAGTTTACCAGTCATCCTGCTAATGACATAGTAGACAATTATTCTGAGGATTTATTTGGATCGAAGAGTAGAAGGGTTGCTCTCTATTTACTACAGATTATCTATGACTATGCCTTTCCAAGTGTTTGGACTATCTCGAAACCTATTTCTTGTAATCTATGCTATTAGCAAGAATGCTCTTTAGCAAGTCTCCTCGAAAAAACGGGTTTTTCCTCCCGGAAAAGGATGACCGTATATGACAATATTATCACATCCAAGAGACTGAAAATCTTGAGAAATTTTAGTCTTGCATCATAGATGTATGTCCCTAAAAGCAATTGTGTATTTAGAAGCAATATCATGTGTCATCTTACCGCATGGTTATTGTTTTCCCAGCATCTTTCAATGCGCTTTAGGATATGTTACATAATTATGACAGAAAGACCAGGAAAAACGCGGGGGTTTTTCCACTTGCCCCGGTCTTTTCTAGAAAAGGGCGGTTTCTCCGAACACCTAAGTTAAAGCAAACACTATGCTTAGAATTGATACAGAGAAAATTTGGTCGCTTTACTTTTAATGCTAAGCTCCCATGTCTCCAATTGAATATCCCACTTTATAAATCTAATAATTGTAATCACTTTTCAATGGGCTGTTGATTGCTGATTTCAAATTTATGGGGTATTACAAATAATTAGGAATATACGTATCTTACTACTATATCCTGTATATGTTAGGTCATCAGTTATACACTTACTCAATACATAAGTTATTTTATCCTTGTAATCTTTTGCTGTTAATTATACTGTTGCTCTACCCCACACACTCTATCTGCTTGATCTTTAGTACAGTCCATTAATTGTTTAGCATCACTTACACATTCATGCTCACAGCTAGACACATGTGTATACGCTCTCTCAGCATAATCTTCTGACCCATCCTCCAGTACTCCACATCCCCCTAGACACTCAACCCCTGATTCCAGTGTGAATGCACACTGAATCTCATAATGTATGAATAATATATTAATCGTCTTAGCAGTACCATTGAGACAGGATACACAGTCATACTTCAGTGATTCACAATACTTTTTACTTATTTGGTCTGAGTACTTATTCCATCCCAATCCAGCAGCACTCCCTGCTGAGTATAAGAACAATACGAATGCTATCATGAACATTATCATGGAATATACTCTAGCTCGTTGCATGTGTCCAACAGCTCTTGGTGAGAATGTCTGTAGTTTAACCATACCTGTCCTAGCCTCTACGTAACCTATCCCTGCTTCATGTGCTTGCAGTAGAACGCCTGTCAGCTGTTCTACTCGCACTTCGTACAGCTGGTTCAGTTTCTGCTGTCCAACTATTACAGGCTGTCTTAATACACGTGGTATTGTACAGCAGCTAACAACACAATGCTGACATAGTATTACTAACCATACTAGCATGACAACAGCTAGTGGCGCAGCTATGTACAGAGTTGCAACACTTGCTAGAGATACCACAGCACAGGCTAGGAAAAACCAGCGAGCACAGGGGAAGTACCAGAAACGGTGTAGTGTAGATGTACTGTAGGGCTGAGTCTCCTTTATGAAATGATTTGTTCTTGCATAGCAAGAATCTCTCAAGAAAACTGTCCTTCCTATTCCTCGTACTTCTACATGGTTCTTTCTCACCCCAGTCAAATCTGTTCCACCGTATTGCGCACGTAGTACATTCTTGGAGTTGATTGCTGTAGTCATGATGGGCCATATTTCCTATATTCTCCTGGTATTATAAGTAATAAATAGGCCTACTTATCTGCCACAAGAAGACAGCCTCCTCATTACACAATCCATAACGATATTAATGCAGCTACTATAATTACCTTTAAATATGTAATGTGAAAATACATATCAGCTACATATACAGTGACAATAATATACAAGTATATACTTTATGGAAATACATTATGACGTACATTTTCTATAAGGATGGATGTACACATATCTGTTATATCACAATTCACCCATGACCCATTGACTGTAGGTATTAGCTATTGTTTACCCAATCTTTTGTACAAAATTGTATGTATTGAGCAATAGTCAATACTTAAATTTATGAATTTTGGAATAATGGCTGACTCTATCGAAAGTGATGACTTATCTGAAATTAATCCTGTGGAAATAGTGAGAAATGAAGCGAAGAAAACTATCGTTTCTATCTACATAGATATCTTGTTAGATAATGTTCTTACACAGAGCAACCAAATCATAATCAAGAGTAGAAATTATATCCACAGACCTGTTTACGGTTCTGTATATTCACGAATATTCTTGTTATTATTTACACAATATCTCTTCTATTCTGTGTCGTATTAATCTTCCTTCATTTTATCTCTGCGATTATAGGACTAGTCTATATGAGCATTTGGTTAGTATTGAATATACAGCATTTATTCGTTATCTGTTATACTCTGCCTGTTATATTGAAACTACCTCGTATTGTATCTGATAAGTATTATGATACGTTTGAAATAGATACAGCTGATCTAACAGCTGATCTCTGTAGAGCTAGAGATATAGGGATTGGCTGTAGGATGTTGTATCCTGATTGTTATATGTTCTATGCTATTTCTGATAGAGGAGTCTTGGCTATACGTCTTTCTATTGTAGCATCTATTAGTATGATGTGTCTTACTCTAACTGTTATGTTTGGTAATGCTATATCTCTGTTAGTATTCGCAGTAGAATATTATGGAAATACTCCTGTTGTTAATTAAAAGGTAATTATATCCCTCTATACTGACTAATGAGTTCTCTCTAATCTATATGATTAAACCTCTTAATTGTATTATGCGTTTGTTGTTGTTTATGTTTACACCGCAAATTTCCCAATACATATAGTCAATTCCTATATCGGAATACCAGCTTACATCAAAGTCTATAATTATACGAATTTGATCCCAAACCGTTATAATAGAATAAATCTTGTATACTTTATGCTATTATAACGGTTTATATCGAGCTCAGCTTATATTGAAGTAATTATCGCGGTCCTTTGAGCTTCGATATGACGGGAGTTGACTGTATTTTCATGATTGCAAACTACTAACATGCTAGTACGTATATGTTAAACTACGTACTCTGATTTGTGAGAAATCTGCTTGTGTATATATTACTACACAATGTCTTTACGTATTGTCCACCTGTGGGGAAAGCCTCCACTCGAGTACATATACCTTTCGAGACTGAACAATTACATACCTTGAGATGACTCCCTTACTCATATAATACGATAGAATGTATTAACTCTACAATTATACCCTAAACAGGTCCTGAAGACGTGTATGACGGAAATCAGAAACTTATCCTGGGTCTAGTATGGACTCTAATCAAAACCTATCAAATCAAGAGTTCCGGGAAGAAGGTTTCTACCAAGAAAGCTATGCTGGCTTGGATCAACATACAGATACCTATGTACAGGATTACAAACTTCACCAGTGACTGGAATAACGGTAAAGCAATATGTGGACTAGTTGATCAAATTAAACTAGGGGTGTGTTCGGACCATATGGGTCTAGACAAGTCCAATGGTCTGGAGAATTGTATACTTGGTATGGATCTAGCTGAGAAGCATCTCAAGGTATATACAAATATTATTATTATGCGAATTCCGTTCTGTTTGAAATCCATATTAACAAGCAAGTCTCTACGTAGGTTATCAGATTTCAATTATTTGTTTACTTTATGTACAAATAAACAACAATTAATTTTACATATGAGTCATTCAAATTGTGCACCTAGGAATTGCTAAATTCAGAATCATATAGAATATCATGAATCCTATCCTTGACAACGTCCAAACAAACAGGCAGCAAGAACTGAGATTAATAATATAGATTTTAATACAAAATATTATTAGCTCAATCTTTAATTGTATTTTCCCTTATACAGGTTCCACAGATCGTATCTCCAGCAGACATAAACAATCCTATGATAGATGAGCTTAGTGTAATGACATATATATCCTACTACTTCGGACCTGCAAATGAGCGTCTGATGAAATGGCTACAAGAGAAGCTCCCTGAAAAGAAGATTACTAATTTCACTACAGACTGGAATGATGGTACTAATCTAGCTCTTCTCATCAACAGGATATATCACGATCTAGCGGCTGACTTCGCAGACTATAAGAAAGAGAATGCAGTTGTGAGTTATCTCTTAACAATAACATGTAACTACCTACTGTTTACTGAGTATATTCTCATAATTCATAGAAATTCTTATTGGAGGATTTCATATATTTGTATTCTTTTATTTTGGCCCAAATTAATCTGAATTAATTTCAAATATTTAAACTCTAAAGGAAGTTATTTACTCTGTAGACAGTCTTAGAAGAAGCTAGCCTTTTCAACAAATTTTTATTTTTAACTAACCTCGGGAAATGACCTGAGTTTACAAATCTGATCATTCCGAAAGTGACTGTTAATTATATACCACTTCTAATTTGTAGGAGAACTGTAAACGCATATTTCAGATCGCAGAAGATAACCTAGGCATATCCTGTCTGGTATCTGCTAAGGAGTTCACTAATCCTGAGATAGATGAAATAGTAGTCGCATGTCTACTCTGGTCAATCAAGCTATCAGATCGTAAGGCTAAAGGTCTGAGAATGACAGGAGAGATTGTAGAAGAAGGAGCCGTAGTACGAGTAGGCGAAGAATGTAAATTTTTCGTTTCAGGTGCAAAAAATGTACGAGAGGTTAAGATAACAATTCAAGGTCCTTCCAAAGACCCAGTTGTGAAAATACAACCATTTGATGCTAACAGTGTAGCTGTTAAATTCACTCCTCCTGACCAGGGTAACTACACTGTATTCGGTCTATATACAGGAGCTAATATACCGGGATCTCCCTACACGATACAAGCAGCTGATCCATCCAAGCTACAGCTGTTAGGACAGGTACCGACTGCTCTACAGGTGAAAGAATCCGATGAAATATTCTTCAAGTCATATGGTGTTGGTCCAGGCCATCTAATTGCTAAATCCTCTCAGGGCCGTATCTTAGACGCTGACTTTATCGATGCAGAATCTGGCTCGACCTTCCTTAAACTTCATCCTAAAGAAGTTGGTGATATTAAAGTTAACGTCACCTGGTCAGGTCTCTCTATTCCTCAGAGTCCATTCAAGTTTTCAGTCTGTGACGCATCTAAGGCTAGTGCATACGGACGTCACCTATCCACTAAGGAGGGTAAAGTAGGGGAACCCTTCGAGATGACAGTACAGGGGAGGTATGCTGGTAATGTGCACCCTCGCATAGTTGCTAAAGGAGCTACTACTACTCCTCACGTGGAGCTAGAGGAATTAAGTCAGGGAACATTCAAAGCACAATTTATCCCCTATGAGGTAGGATTCCATGAGATAGAGATCTACTGGGGGAAGGCTCAGATACCAGGCTCCCCATTTGAAGCGGACATAAACCCTGCTGCTAATGCCAATATGTGCAGTGCTTATGGTGAAGGACTAAAGAAATGTCAGGCTACTATTCCTGTACAATTCACAGTAGTAACTAATCAAGCAGAGATGGTTAAGAACAAGCATTTAGCTGTAGAAATCTCTGACAATAATAAACATGCTTTAGACTGTAATTTCAATATTATCGATCAAATGGATGGCTCTTATGCAGCTACGTACACTGTCCCTACACCAGGATTATATCAAATCAGTATTACAGTGGCTAAGAAGCCTATACCAGGATCTCCGTTTAACGTAACTGCTATTCCTCCTGCTAGAGCTGACCTCTGTAGAGCTTACGGCTCTGCTCTAGATCCAGACTTCACTCACACAACTGGACAGACTTTGGAATTCAATGTAGACACGAGGCAGGCTGGTGCCTCACAGCTGAACACCAAGCTTAAACAACCCGATAACTCTACTGGCCGTGTATTTATGGCAGATGACGGGACGGGAGTGTATTCTGTGAAGTTCGATGCTCCACAGATGGGACGATACAAGATAGCAGTTAGGTGGGGTGATGCACATATCCCTGGGAGTCCATTCCTAATCAAGGTGTTCCAGGGGCCTGACGCATCCAAGGTACGAGCATACGGACCAGGACTAGAGGACGGTATGGCTAACGGTACAGGAGAGTTCACTATTGACACTAAGAATGCTGGTATCGGTACACTGATTGTCCGAGTGCATGGTATAAAGGGAGCATTCAAGATAGATGCTTATGCAGCAGATGACACACAGCCACGTATCTTACTGGGGAGATATGACCCCTCCCTTCCTGGTATATATACCATATCTATTCGTTGGTCAGGGGAGCACGTGCCGGGTAGTCCCTTCCGTGTAGAGATTATGGATGATGACTATGATGATGAGTACGATGAAGACTTTTCGCGAGCTCAGCGGAGACGGATCGCCATGTCGGAAAACCAGGGACCTCTTAATGAGTTTGAGAATCAGGCTCCTGTATACGGACAACCGCAAGGCCCAAACTTTTTCCCCTTCAACAGATCATCTGGAATATACTCTACTCAGAGTCTGACACAGAGACAGATAGATGATAACTTCTACGTGCAAGGAGACGGCGGTTCTGGCAACGAGAAAACGAAGAAGAAAGGGTTCGGCTGGTTTAAGGGTTCCGAGCAGAAAGGCAAGTCATACAAGAAAGAAAAGAAAGGCAAATCAATTCGTGTTCGTCAGTCTAGCTTTGGTGCAGCAGATGGTCATCAATACAGTAGTAGACAACAGCATAGACGTGTTATGACTGCTCCTCAACAGGTGATGTATGGCTATCCAGCAGCTAATCCTTATATGTACCAGCAATACCCACAGTATGCTCCCCAGTACAATCCTTACGGCTATATGTAATAGATCTACGTTTTATTTGTAATCAATTTTCTACTTATTAGGCTCTGAATCTCTTCATTCTCAGAAGGCGACCCGTTTGCACTTTTATATTAACTCAATTATTTATATTTTTTAGTTATTTCTAGTATTTTATTAATATATTTCATATACTTTTTGTGTTTATTAATTGAAATCACTTAATAATGCTCTTTCTTTATAGTTTTAATTGAATGGACTATTCTTGTGCAAAGTATATGTAGCTGTTAGCTGTAGGTTCACTATGGAGCAAAAAATTCATGCCATTATGCATTAGTTTAGTGAGTATTTCACGTTTGTTCAAGTGAAAATGGTCACATACACTCGTAATCTTAATAAGTGCATGTAAATGAATTATATTTAGGATCATCCCAACGAGTTCGAATAACCGATCAGAACTTGTACTGCATCGTGCACTTAGTATCAATTTGCAAGTAATCACTGCCATTTGGAAATTTTAAAAGATACTAATTTTCGATTTCTCACTAAAAGATCCTGTTTACTAGAACTAGTTCAATCTCGTACATATTGTTAATTTTACATCTGTTGCTCGAACCAGTTCCTCAATCAGTACTGCACACAAATATACATCAATCTTTTGTATATATAGCTTATATTGAATGATAGAGTCTGAGACTATGGGGCAAATAGATTTTAAAAGAGACCGATTCCCATTCTGCATCGTATGGACTCCTATTCCACTCCTAACCTGGCTATTTCCCTTCATTGGCCATATGGGTATATGTACATCAGCTGGTGTAATACGTGACTTCGCTGGTCCTTACACAGTTAGTGAGGATAACATGGCATTTGGAAGACCTACTCGCTATCTCCAGTACTCTCCTCATAAAGCTAGGTCTGACTGGGATCAAGCTGTACACAATGCATCTGAGGAATACAAGAAACGAATGCATAACTTATGTTGTGACAACTGTCATTCTCATGTAGCCATGTCACTCAATCTAATGCATTATGATAGCTCTACTCACTGGAACATGTTTATACTAGGATTTTCTATGTTCTTCAGAGGTAAATACACAGGAATAGGGGGAGTACTCAAGACATGGCTACCATTTATTATTCTAGCTGTTGTTATCACTGTTATTGTGCTTGTCATAGCAGGAGCTACTAGCACTCAAATCAGATCTTAATTATTTGATTCTGATTATTCAATTGATATTTGCTTGTTTGTTCAGGAATAATTGAGTTATTATCGAAATAAAATTAATTAATTTTGTATTATTTGGAATTTTCTTTTTTAGTTTATTAATAAATTGAATGATTTAGATATCGAAAGTACAGCAGCAGCAGCAATATACGATAGATTAATGTGTCTAATAATATACTTGTTGTTCAAAACGAATTTATTGTATATCTCTTTAGAAGACCCTCATGACGCCAACTGCAAGTAGCAATTAAGTTATATTCTCTTCGGAATAAGAAAGACGACATGGTTATATGACCCTAGGAGCTAAACAAGCTCCCAACTAATAGTGGCCAAGATTCATTGATTACTAGAACCGCTACAACCTGATTATTCACTTTATTGATAACTAATTTCTTGCAAATACTCCTTTCACGAATCAATTTCTAACATAAATTCATTTACATGATAATTATTTATAAACAAGATAACATAACGCCTAAACTAAACACGTAAAAATATAATCAAAGTACTCAATGATGTGTAGTGATGCATTAGTGTGAGAGATGAGTGAATAAGTATGTTTGTATAAAACCTCCCTCTTTAGAAGGGATTAGGGATTGCTTTCATTTCTGTCTCTACGTCATCATCACAGAGAGATACAGAGATCTTGAGTAGCTCAGTAGTGCTAGATGTAGGGGCTGTAGTGAATAGGTCATAGACAAAGTTCTTATATTGTTGAACATGTGGGTAATCGTCTTGTGTATTGTAGCATGCGTACACACCTGAAGAGCTTCGCTTATCGAGTGACCCTACTGCCAGCAGACGGGTGTAAATGGTACAAGTGGGATTGATAGCGTATTTGGTAGGATAGGCATTGCTGCTGAATGCGTACTGGGGTTGGATCTCCTGTAGCCAGCTTAAACTGTTGCTAGATCCAACTTGTCCATGGTTGGAGATTTTGTAATGGGTGGAGGCTAGACTTTCTCCTTTTGCATTCCACTCCTGTGTGATAAGTTTTTCGATATCTTCACCTTTGAAATCTCCTGGAAGAAGGAGTTTAAAGTTCTTGGTAATAACTTGTAAGGTGATTGACTTGGAATTTTTATTGTTACCAACGTTAGCTGCCAGGTATTTCAATTCAACTTGATAGTTTCCGTATTTATCGCACATAGGTGGTGTATTAGGGCAGTCACTTATGCATGGGTCTCCACCGTTGACGTATTCTACGATATGTGAGTAGCTATTGAGGAAGCCTTGGATTCCTTCGTTATCATAATCACTCTTGGTTCCAGCTACAACTATTTGTTGCAGTTCTGGACCAACACCTTCATTGGTGGCTAGCACCGTTGAAATGTAATTGTAATGATCCTCAGTGGGGTTAGAGATGATGATAGCCCTGACCTTGTGGATCTGACTTAGTAGATAGCTACGGACCATGGATGGAGTCCAGCCAGATTGGTTGCCACTTTCTTGTCCCATATCGTGAATAATGATTTCACCACCTGGACACTGAATGAAGGTAGCATCACCGTTACCAACTGGTATAGCATAGATGTGTAGGTTTCCGTCTGGTTGAGGGAATCCAAGCATTGCTTCATCCCATTGTATGTTTTGTGGTAAGGGGCTAGCGAAACTGCTAATAAAGTTCGCTACAAGTAGCAAGGCAATTATTTTGCTATTCATTTTTGTTACGAATTTCTTTGATACTTGAGTTTGGATTTAATTTCTCGGTTTTTTCCGATGTATTTATACAAGTAGTCAACAAAGGCTTTTAAGTATACCATGTTAATCTTTAGAATTCTGATGGGCTCTTGCGATCAGGGTTTCATTAACTTGACAGGTACAGAGTGTACTCTGAATAGGAACGCATGAATAGGCCACATTTAGTATTCATATTATCCATCTGTTAGTATTGTAGTAATTGAACATCTGTAGAGTTTATTAACCGCGACATAGCTATTCTTTATTATGGAAATTCAAATATATTCAACGATTATCTAACAAAGGGGGTGCTCGATACATCTGCTGACAGTTGATTTGGTATGTAATATATTATAATGGGTACTTGTGTTGTTTTGTACTCTGCGCCATATCTCCTATCTACTGTATACGATGATTTAAATCACAAAGCTTGTTTATTAATGAGTATCTTGTAAATAATATTTGCATTCTTGCCATAGCGGCTCGTCATTCACTCTCTCACATATGGACAATATGTTTTTTGGGTATCTTAATTGCAACAGAGAACCTTGAATGTAAATGCAATGTATTAAGCAACTAATTATCTAATTTGTGTATTGAATAGCAAGATAGTTAGAAGTTAGGATAATACTCAGTACAATACTCTATCAAATGATAAATGAGATTACTTGGAATTGTAAGATGTACTGAATAAACTGGTTCTGTTATTCGTTCTATGATTTCGTTGGCCAGCAGGGAATCCTGTCATATAATAACAGTGTTTAATAATTGATTAGCTCTACCATGATAATTATTGGTTTCTTCTCACACTGAACTAGTACTTTAATTGTGCTTAGGATTGCAATCTGAATAAAGAATTCATAAAACACGACCAATGAGGCCAATGCTCTTAATTTCTTTTCTGGTATTCGCGAGTAGTATCAAGTATTTTGTAGAATTCTAGAAATTGTGTAAAATATTGTCATGATTGAACTCAATGATAATTTAGTTCTATCTAAATTACTACTGCCTTCATTTCGAAATTCTTTATTTTATTTCTAGATGCGTACTACCCGAGTGTTATTTATTTTTAGAAATAATTATTCAGCAATTCGGTCAAATTCTATAGGACCAATCTCTTAACTCATAAAAGCTAAATACGTATATATATGCCATGACTGACTCTTGGACACGTACACCATTGTACACTATTGCCATTCTTGCGTGATCGAAAGGCTTATTTTCCGATTATATTGTGGATTTCATTGATGGAACCTTTAGATATTGGATAAGTATTATAATGTAAGGAACTGATGATTGCTGTAATAATAAATGTATTTAATTCAAATTCGCAAATACGATATTACTATGGAAATACAGGTATACAAGCTTAGGGGTGTCATTCACTCTCCATCGTGTTATTTGAAATAAGTATGTTAATCAAAAATTTGAATTACAAATTTTCTATCCCAGTTATTGAGAATTCCTTTTTCAAACTCTCACTTTTGTTGGCCACAATATTTCTTTTGAACTCAATATACTCAAATCGCTATAATCATGACATATTCCAGGCCAGGGGTCATGGACTCCCATTGGGGCTTTCACACCCGCATACCCACTGTTTATTATGTGTATACCCAATTGAACAAGCATGAATATTGTAGCTAAATTCCGTAAAATAATAATAATTAGAAATCATTATCAATTGACAATTCCTCTCATTGAACCACACCATCTGCCTCTAATTGTGCTATCGGCTTCTGCTATCAATTGCTAGAATAGAAAATTATATTTATTGTTTAGGCTAAATGTCCTTTAACCTGCGATATTAAACACATCAGTGCGATACACTACCTTTGTATATGAGGTTTCTTTTTATTGACTTCCTGTCAGTGCAATCTGTTTGTACTTTCTACAAGAGCTAGTTTACCAGCAAACAATGTATTTATTTAATTGCTTCCCTTACGGTGTTATGCGTATTACATTACGATGTCGATATAAGTGAAGTAACCAAATTGGCTATAGTATAACTATTAATTAATATTAGTTTGTAGTCGACAACTGCCCGAATACATGGATCACTTCAAGTAACCCAGTGATTCTGAATTTCCTAATTTAATTATCTTCCAAATGAAGATATGAAAGAGAACCTTTTGAGGGTTACAGGCTGTAATTGCAGATATATTATTGTATAGAAAATTTTTTATAGAATTACTAGTTGGAATTCCAACAATCTGTATTTGTAAATGTTTCGTTTTAGTTGGTTTCATATTTGTTAAGACCCATTATTTTGTCAACCATTCTCTAAATGCTAGTTACCAAATAGTAGTGATAATTATGATTCTTTAACCATTCACTCATGTATGTAACTTGGCTTATTCGTAACGAGAATATTTCGTATCAACTGAGAATAAATAGATTTGAAAATTGCTAATTTACAAACACGAAATTTATAACTGTTACATTATAATTACATATACTCCTGGCTTGCTATGGAGATGAATAATTACTCTCATCCATATCCACACGCCACTTTTCTATCCATTTTCCGTAGTTTATATTTTACTATACAAATGTATTGGAACAATATCCACACACACAAGAGGTATGACGCGTTTCTTTTCTTCAACTTACATTCGTATGATTGTTGTTGCGAGATTCCTGTGCATCAAAGGAGAATTGTAGAGGGTAGACTTATCGCAGAATCTTCCAATAAAAACATCGCTATAGAATTCTATTGATAGTTTTGTCGTCAGAACTTACGTTTAGGGAACTGCATGATATTGTCATGATTACAAAAGAAATAGTATTACAGTTGACAACCGTTAATTCTAACTCTCACGAGAAAATTTTGTTCGAATTAGTGAAAGTTAGAATTAACGGGTATTCTTCTTAACTATTGTCGACTGTAATACATTGCTAATTATCGTAAATATTTTCAAAGTATAGATAGCCACAATATCTATGGATATGACCAGAACGTCTATATCCATTCATGGATACGTCCATGGAATCTCCATATCCATACTTAAGGAAAGTTTGATATACTCTCCAGATATTTATTCTAGAGAAAGTATTTTATTGAATAACCATACTCTAGCGCTCCATCAAAGTGGACCAGAAGTACATATATTCAGAATAATGTAACGACTTTAATACATACCTAATGATCATTATACTAGAATTCGTTAATTTGGATAATATTGTGTTCTCTAATATTAATTATTCTCATTAGAACGAAAATGATTCTTACCCCTAAAGCATGAAAGTAAATGATACACAAACAACATATGTACAATTTTGAGATGACGTAAACTGCATTTTATTATTATAATAAAATAATATACTATCAGTATGATTAGCAATTGCAATGGTTATATATTAAGAAAACACTAGTTTCGAGGTTTAGAAATTCTTATTTTAATGAGGCTTTCCCTGAATGTAAACTGTCTCACGAGATTTATTTCTATAGATTAATTTATATATGCTCTCTATATTAAAATTATTTAAATAATAAAATGATAATTAGTATCTGCTAATATATATATTGTGAATTTTATGTATTAAATACTAAAATGAAGTTTCAAGAAGTATTTTGTTATTTCTATATTATAAACTATACACTGGGTAGTGGGTTCCTCAGTCTCCCTTACATATTCTACAAGGCTGGGACACTAGTAATAATAGTAAGCTACGTGTTCTATTGTCTAGTTAGTTTGGTGTCTGCAATATATGTTGTAGAATTTCTTGGAAGGGTCAAGGTTATTGATAGGAGATCGCAATCAGATGAGTCACAGCCATTATTAAACAATACAGAGAGCAGAGATGATTTGTTTCTACATTCTCAAAACAGGAAATATGAAATATCTGAATCTGGCCAAATATTGTTTGGCTTCTCTGCTAGCTTGTTTATTGTGTTTATGTTCTGCTGCTTTAACATTACGTCATTGTGGGCTTATTGTGCAGTGGCTGCATCCACACTGGCTACCAACCTGCCTATTGACACAAATACATTCCTAAAGTGTAGCTCTTCTCAGTTTATAAAGAGATTACCCAATCAATATGGCTGTCTCAACTTGTACAGAGTTGCTGTAGCAGGATACGGAATTATTGTTCTATTCCTATCAGTTATAGGACTCAAAAAACAGAAATATTTGCAACTAATATTGGGAATAGCTCGCTTCATAATTATAGCCTCAATCATTGTATTCTCTTTTGTCAAAATCGTTTTTGATCAAATCAACCCTCAAATAATGAATATTCACACAACCAACTCAACTAATCTTACTCACGTACACACATACTCACAAACTATACTCAGATTCAATATAGCATACATCTTCTATGGCATTCCAATCTTCCTCTACAGTCTCCAGAATCATTTCTTTCTCCCTACAGCCTTGTTCACAGTTACAAATAAGAAACTTCTTAAGAGCTTGACTATAGTAGTATTTATGAGTATAGGAGTATTGGTAACAACTCTAGGTATATCTGTATCTCTTGCTTTCTTACACAATATTAATCCTAACTGTGTGTTGAATTGGATTCCTTACACACACGAGAGCTATCACATTTCTCTACGGATATTCTCCTATATTGTCATATTCTTTCCTGTGATTGATCTCCTTTCTTGTTATCCACTTTCAACCATCTTGCAAGCAAACCTCCTATTTCAGATTATCATGAGAACGGACACTTCACAAATAGAAACTTTCAAACAACAAATGATCTTGGTATCATTGAGATGTCTGATAGCACTACTTCCTATATTGCTATCACTATTCGTTGCTAACTTGATTGTAATAACAGATATAAGCGGTATTTTCTCAATATCGTTAATGTTGATATTACCTGTAGTATTTCAATGGAGATCTCAGAGATTGATAGAATTAATGTATGATATGTCAGGATTAGCCTCATTAGTCAACAAGAAGTTATTTGATAGAATTGGATCATTTATGTTCACAACACGAGCACACACTCCATACTCAGGATGGTACAGTGGATTTTGTGTACAGATCTCTGTTGCAGTTATTTCTGTCATTACACTACTTATTGCTATTAGTAGTGTTGTATTACAGTTCATGCATGAAACTGATTCAAGTTGATGGAACCTTTATTCTCCAATTTTGTTTTTTGATAGTAATTATTTATTTATTTATTAACTAGGTTCTTTGTTAAATTTAGAATGAATGCATGTATTTTATTCATATTGATTGCATTCTGCTTTCCGTATAATTATTATGTTCGTTGTGTTTTCATAGGTTAATTAATTTGTACACCAATTTCCTTTGAACTACACCTACATACATCTAAACTATTAAATTATATTAAATCGATAAAACACAAGTAATCGCCACAAACCAAAAAGACCACAAAACTAAAGTGTCACAATTCCCACAAACCAATCTCAATAGAAACAATAGAGATGCCAAAATACACATACCGCGGCTACAAACCAGAAATATTTATTAAAACAATACAGAAGCTATTAAGTTACAAGTGACAGCCATGTGGTTGTTGCTCAATGCTTAATGTTTGTCAAATTTGAAAAATTTTGGATATGGGCTTAACTTTAGCGAACCTCGCGTACTTGCATATTTAATAATACCATTAGTCTAATACAGCTTTCAGCAATGGTGCAAAATTACACTTGTACTCTTAGTCAATCCGTTGAGAAATCATCAGTTAGTCAGGTGAGAATTAATCAAGTCAATCAGCTTTATAAATGCATACGTGACACCAAACGCCCTACACTTTTGCACATGACATAATAATGGCAGGGAGTATAATCTGGGCTGTTACACCGGTACCTGTACTGGAAGGTAAATTTACCCGATCCCCGTACCGTTACTGTAGCCACAGACTTGTTTTATGTTGATCATAAAGTCTAATTAGGTCATCTCCATATTTAATAAATAATAATTGCTACCTCTTAATTGGTTTCAACTTTCAAGATGTCTTAGTTTGTGACCGTTTTGGCTATAAATTTAATAATCTAGGCCTTCTGGGGTAAATATAGAAATTTGGCTCGGTTTCTTTGGCTAAATTCAATTACATAATTAACCTTAGGTGATTTATCAGCTTATAGAAACTCTATGGGAAAATCTGAATAAGGCCAAATTGCAAAAATTGGAATAAGTCTGAATTTCAAGATTGGAATAAAGCCAAATGAAATGACTGAAATTGTGAAGTGAGATTTTATTGAATTAGTTAATGCTAACGCTTGTAATTGATGAAGTTGGGCATTTTAGTTAACCGTTTGAAGTGTATAGAAGAAACCCTGTCTCATTCAATTCGACCTTATTCAGTCATCTTACTCAAAAAATTTTAAAGGGCCTAGCGTGTGTAGGGTGTATGCTTTCAATATTTTATCTACCCTGACAACCATTAGATATACTGAGAGTTCAAATATGTACTAATTTCTACTTGGAAATTTCTTTTTTTCTTGCCAGTTAGTTGTATAATGGCTGAATCAGGGACTAGCCTGAGGGATAAGATAATTGAAGCTCTTGAATACACGAATAATCCTAATGTACACATCCGTGACTTAGATGCTCTAGAGAAGAAGATTTCAATTTTGAAATCATCTCCAAATCTATCAGAGGATTTACTGGTAATCAGTGATTTTGACTACACCCTGTCTAAGTATTTCCTTCCCAGCGGAGAGAGATCTCCTACTGCTTATCGTATACTGCTGGGTAGTAAACTACTGAGTGAAGAAGTGAACAAGCGCGATGAAGAATTAAGTAATCACTATTATCCGTTAGAGTTATCAAGTTCTATCAATGAAGAGGAAAAACACAAGGTCTGTAGTGAGTGGTGGTCTCAAGGCAATCAGCTAATAATTAGTACTAAAGTCAATCGAGATCTTATAGCTAAAATAGTTGAAACATCCGGTTTGACTTTAAGAGAGGGAATAGGAGAACTAATGCATATAATTAATAGCTGTAACGTTTCATGTTTAGTGTTTTCAGCAGGCCTAGATTATATTATTAAAGTTGCATTGAAAGAAAATAAACTTTTGACTCCAAATGTGAAAGTTATTTCTAACGAAATGGTGTGGGATGATGAAGGTACTATTTCACAAATGCAAGGACCTGTTTTAACTTCTTATAATAAGAATTACAATATCCTCTCTAACTACCCTGATGTTGCAAAGGAATTTGATCCGAAGAAATTTGTAATTCTGTTAGGAGACTCTCCTGGTGATTCTAACATGGCTAATGGAATGCCGAATCTTCAAGAAACACTACGAATTGGATTCTTGAATATCAAAGTAGAGGAAAAACTTGAAAATTTTAAGACACTATTTGATATAGTTTTCACAAATGACATGCCTCTTCTTTTATTTATCAAGTTACTCAAGTTAATATTGTCTAGTTAAATTGCTTTATATCTCATTTGATTTAGTAAATTTTATATCATTATCATATTATGCGTATATAAATACATTCTGGTCGCTCATTTACTTTTCTTATCTTCTTTCGACTGAAACGTCTGGGTAACATATATGTATCCTCGGTTATTCGTACAACTCCGTTTATTCGGCAGTTAAGCCTTCTAGTCTTTCGAAATAGTTTTTAAAAGAAGGAAAACGTGCTATTACATCTCCTCCATACCCCCTGGATGCGTTATTGTGCGGGACCGTGAGTACTATACCCCTCAATATCAATCTGTCTATCATTGGCATATTTCTCATTCTCAGGTGGTATAGAACAGAATCCTGGCCCATCCGGACAAACTAAGAATGTTGTATCCATAGTAAAGCAGTGCCTGATTTTTTGAATCTTTTTTTAGAAACACAACCACCCGTGAAGTGTGTGCACCCAAAAAACTGCCTTATAATAATTATATCTATACTAGTGTCTTTATAGTGAGCTCGTCATGCCATAATTATTGCACTAATCATGCTGATGTGTTAGTGGGATGTAACCATGCGTCTACTACGGTTCTATCTAGTGGTTTAATACTAAATAATATTACATCATTTAACAGAATTATTTGTATTTAACTACCTGTCATGTAATTATAATCTATTAGCATGCGTAAGAGCGTATTATCTTACTATATATGTCCACGATTCTTACTATAAGTATAATGCAATATCATTCATAAATATAATTTGAAATGGCTGAATGTAATCCACAAAATATTATCTATCCCGACATAGATCATATTGAGATTTCTATTAACGAAAAGTTCGATAGACTGGTTAACTGTATCAATTCGAGACGAGCAGAACTGATCGCTGAGCTCAGAAATAAAGAAGTGATTAGTTATCAGAACAGAGAAGTCGTAGACACACTCTAGAAGCACTGAATACAACAAAGGCCAATCTACAAACTCAACTGAAGGATAATCTACTACTATCACTGCAGGAGAAGATGACTAGGGATATTGATGACAAGATTAGACAACTTGAAGTTGTAGCTAAAGGAATTGAGCTAGATTGTGACACTCAACAGTTAAAAGAGAGTATTTCTGTATTGGGACAGCTAGTAGAGAAGGACATTATCTCTACTCCAACCTACCCTACTCTTCTACTGCCTACTCTATCGATAGGGAAGGAAGGAACAGACGAGGGAGAACTCAAGCTACCTAGGGGCCTAGCTTTTGATGACAAAACTGAACTAATCTATGTAGTTAACTCTAATCAAAGCACAGCATGTATCAATGTGTTCACTGTTACAGGAGAATATATGGATACATTTTGTTCTTCGGGCCAGTTCCATTGTCCTATTGGAATAGCACTGAGCGGTGATAAAGTATACTTAACCGATGCTCTGCTGCATTGCATATTCCATTTTAAACTATCTGACTTCCAGCTAGTGAGTAGAGTAGGTAAGGAAGGGAGTGGTAAAGGAGAGTTCTCTTTCCCTCAACAAGTCACTGTAGCATCAAATGGCTCTGTGTTTGTAGCAGACTGCAGTAACAACAGGGTAGTTGTTATGGATGCTAAACTCAATTATAAACGTTCAATTAAACATGAAAGTATGAAACAACCTGTTGATGTCAAACTGCTAGGTGATAAAGTGTATGCTCTGAGCTATATAGACAATCCCTGTATCCACGTGTTCACTCTATCTGGCAAGAGATTACGCTCTTTCATAACTTGTGGTGAGAAAGCTACTGACCAAGTCATGGAAGTATATTCTTTCTGTTTTGATAAACAGAAGAATATTCTTATTTGTGACTTTTCTGCAGAGAGTATCAAAGTGTTCTCTCAAGAGGGATCTCTCCTACACACGCTAGGAGGCAGTAAGGACAAGGAGAAGAGAATCAAGCCTAGAGGCATAGTTATCACAGAGAAGAACGAACTAATATGTGTTTCTTACAAGACACTATTTGGAGTGCATATTTTCTTTTAATTAATCGGTTTATTTACTTCATTCAATTATTTTATGAAATTTACATACTCTTATTTACAGAGGGGCCATTGTTTCTGATATTAGAGGCCTATAATATCGAAAGGCGGACAACGCCCAGGAAATCTAGTGACATTTAATTGTTCAGGAATCAAAAGTTATATTTTCTCTTTCTCTCTCGATAATTTCCCCAATTCTCCATAAGGCGTAAGCCCTGTTGTTATGTGATAACATATTAATAGGCCTTTTTATCATGAGATAAGGGTCAGAGGTAGGCTTTGCCCTTCACCCTCTCCTAGTTACCTGCTAGATATATAACTATTGGAATATTAGTATGTACTATGTAGGTAATGGTGATTATATTATCTCAATAGACTTATATGCTGCGATCAAAAGTAAAGTCCATCAGGAACCTCACAAAATATCCGCGTTGGTATGGACTAGGAGTTCTTGCAGTGGGTGTAGGCGGCGTAGGTGCTTGTCTGCTCTCCGGAGCATTCACCCTCTCTGCCTCTGATATACTGATGAAGGCACCCCCTCTCCCCTGGTCTCATAGCGGGTACTACACTGCCTTTGACCACGCCTCAGTACGTCGTGGTTACCAAGTGTATAAACAGGTATGTGCTGCCTGTCACAGCCTACAATACATTCATTATCGTAATTTGGTGGATGTGTCACACACAGAGGAGGAGGCTAAGCAGGAAGCAGCTGAAATACTAGTAGCAGGAGATCTTGATGAAGAAGGGAATCCTACACAGAGACCTGGAAAGCTATATGATAAACTCCCTGCTCCTTACGCTAACGATAATGTAGCCAGGAGTGCTAACAACGGAGCTCTGCCTCCAGACCTGAGCTATATCGTGTTAGCCAGGAAGAGGAATGAAGATTACATATTCCACCTCCTGACTGGATATGCAGATCCACCAGCTGGAGACTCTGTAGATGATGAGATGGCTTACAACCTGTATTTTCCTGGTAATAAGTTAGCTATGCCACAACAGCTATTCACAAACAGTGTAGAGTATGATGATGGTACAGAAGCCACTGTATCTCAGATGGCTAAAGATGTAACTGTATTTCTACGCTGGGCTGCTGAACCTGCACATGATGATAGGAAACGTATTGGGTTCAAAGGAATGATAATTATGCCTCTGTTATGGCTAGTAGCTTTCTACATGATGAAGCATAAATGGAGTGTAATGAAATCTAGAAAGCTAGCATTTCTACCAGCTGTTAGAAAGAAGTACACGTTTGCGGGGTATGCTCGTAAGGGACCTCCAATTTCGTAACTATAATGTAGTCGTATAGTGTAATGAATATGCATCCGAAGTGGTAATCAGTTTAATAATAATGTTAATATTATTTAATCATATCACCTACTTAGTGTTAATTACGTATTGGTATTAAAAACAGGTACCTACATATGGCGAGGCTATTTTAACCTGATTAAGCGTAATAATGGTGTTGGCCCGATTAACCAGTGGCTCTATTAAGCAGAGTCTTCTGTATTTCATTATTAACGGAAAACCCCTGCCTATCTACAGCACACACAGAATACCGGGTTAACAATCGATACAATATTGTTGCATATTATATTGTTGGAGTATGTACTACGTTCACACTTTGATCAACAAAGATGTATCCGCCTTGCTGACTTAATTGTCAAACTGGGAATAGCTATAGCATTTCAGAATCATTTATAGAATAAATATTATTGTTAATATACTTAGGAGAATTAGCGAATATTTTGTAGGATTCATAGTTAATTACCTAAATTATTAGCCAACTGTAATACAACACTACTAATAGCAATAAGTAGTGTAATGACAGAAATAACTGCAACAGAGATCTGTACACAAAATCCACTGTACCATCCTGAGTATGGAGTGTGTGCTCGTGTTGTGAACATAAATGATCCAATTCTATCAAATAACTTCTTGTTGACTAATGAGGCTAATCCTGACATATCATACATTAATTCTATCAATCTCTGAGATCTCCATTGAAATACTACAGGTAATATCAACATTAACGATATTGAGAAAATACCGCTTATATCTGTTATTACAATCAAGTTAGCAACGAATAGTGATAGCAATATAGGAAGTAGTGCTATCAGACATCTCAATGATACCAAGATCATTTGTTGTTTGAAAGTTTCTATTTGTGAAGTGTCCGTTCTCATGATAATCTGAAATAGGAGGTTTGCTTGCAAGATGGTTGAAAGTGGATAACAAGAAAGGAGCTCAATCACAGGAAAGAATATGACAATATAGGAGAATATCCGTAGAGAAATGTGATAGCTCTCGTGTGTGTAAGGAATCCAATTCAACACACAGTTAGGATTAATATTGTGTAAGAAAGCAAGAGATACAGATATACCTAGAGTTGTTACCAATACTCCTATACTCATAAATACTACTATAGTCAAGCTCTTAAGAAGTTTCTTATTTGTAACTGTGAACAAAGCTGTAGGGAGAAAGAAATTATTCTGGAGACTGTAGAGGAAGATTGGAATGCCATAGAAGATGTATGCTATATTGAATCTGAGTATAGTTTGTGAGTATGTGTGTACGTGAGTAAGATTAGTTGAGTTGGTTGTGTGAATATTCATTATTTGAGGGTTGATTTGATCAAAAACGATTTTGACAAAAGAGAATACAATGATTGAGGCTATAATTATGAAGCGAGCTATTCCCAATATTAGTTGCAAATATTTCTGTTTTTTGAGTCCTATAACTGATAGGAATAGAACAATAATTCCGTATCCTGCTACAGCAACTCTGTACAAGTTGAGACAGCCATATTGATTGGGTAATCTCTTTATAAACTGAGAAGAGCTACACTTTAGGAATGTATTTGTGTCAATAGGCAGGTTGGTAGCCAGTGTGGATGCAACCAATGCACTATAAGCCCATAATGTCGTAACACATTCGCAACATATAATTAAGACAACTAACATGTTAGCCCAAAAACAAAACAATATTTGGCCAGATTCAGATATTTCATATTTCCTGTTTTGAGAATGTAGAAACAAATCATCTCTGCTCTCTGTATTGTTTAATAATGGCTGTGACTCATCTGATTGCGATCTCCTATCAATAACCTTGACCCTTCCAAGAAATTCTACAACATATAGTGCACACACACAACCAACTACACAATAGAACACGTAGCTTACAGTTGTTACTAGTGTCCCAGCCTTGTAGAATATGTAAGGGAGACTGAGGAATCCACTACCCAGTGTATAGTTTATAATATAGAAATACCCTTGAACTATATTAATGTTCATTTGATAGTTTGAGTAATATTGTTCCCTGTTTAATTAATATTTATGGGTTTTAATACATATACATATTTCGCTTGTTGAAATGTGTTTCTTTTATGATATATGCAAGTTTTGCATTTTACATTAATAAAATAAGGTTTTGCAATAATAGCTATTTCGATTTTAGTCTTCTTAAAATATGTAATCTTTGGAATATGTTAATTAAATGTTTCAAAGGGTTATTCTATCTTTTGAGGGCAAATATGATATCATTATACGTAGTGGGTTCTGGTATAGCAAGCTCGACTATAATCCTTTTAGTAATCAATCTATATTCATATTTAGCATAACGATAATAATACTCATATAATCGAGACTTGGCCACATGATTAAGACTGTGTACCCACTAGTCAGATCTTCAATATCACACACACACCATTTAACTATACCCATACGATACCGTGTTATACGAGCAGGACTGACACCTACAGTTGATGAGAGAATTGTTCCTATTAGAAAGATACTAGAATGTCCTCTCAATTGCATTTGTTCTAAAGAGATCGTAATTGATTACAAGAATGTAGAACTACTCTCTCAATTCATATCTCCAGTCACAGGTAGGATCCTGTCTAGGTTTTCGACTGGAATATGTCTTGGCAGACAGAATGAAATTGCTAAAGCTATCATAAGATCGCGCGTAGCTGGACTAATGCCTTATTCTATTAAATTCCCAGCGTACATATCTCCTGACCTATTACCTACTACAAACCAGATTATTACTACCCTAGAGACCAACAATAAAGATGAGCAAATTATCAATTAGCCAAAATATTTGTATCATAAAAATGAAATCGTCCAGTATCGCTTAATTAATAATTTTAATATTAGCTTCCTATATATTAAAGCTATCGGATATAGCGTTATTTGGCCATACAATTACGTAAATAGATTTGTAGAACCTCGCATTCAATTTTTGCCCTGCAATTGAATTCCTTTATTAGTTTTGGTTGCATTTTGTGTATTCCTATTCTTGAGATTTTATTTGGTGTTGGTTGTATTCACATATATATTCATACAAATATGTGATCAATTATTAGCAGATAGAGAATATTGGAATAGAATTAACATGGCATCCAGCAGGTCTAGCAACTGGCTATGTTGTTTTTGTGTAGTAACATTTGACCTTGAGATAGGACAGGCATTGGAGTCCGTGTATCCATCTGAGTTTCCTCTATCTGAGGATGAGAAAACTAACATATGCTATCTGGCATTTCCTGATTCTAACGCCGGCCTAATTGGAGACGTGCAGTTCCATTTCCGTATCCCTGCAAGTGGTATCAGGAGAGAGGGGTGTAACCCTAAACCAATACCCTACTCCTCTTCATTGCCTCTCGTGCTCAGACAGGAAAACAATCATTATTTTGGATTTGTTTACTTCAGACAGACAAAAGACGCGAGTATTCGTCGTGGATATTTCCAGAAATCTGTAATTCTGATAACACGGCTTCCTTTCTTTAATCTATTCTCTACCCTCATGGGTAAGGTAGCACCCGAGGTATTCAAAGTTGGTAACAATTTCTTGGAAGTTATTTATCAAGAAATCTGTCACTGGCAAGATATGAGGCCAAGCACCTGGTTACAACTTCCAGTCATGGGACAAGTGCTAGCCATCAAACTACCAACGAAAATGCAGAAAAAGGACACTGCCCCTACATTCCAATTCCCCACAGGTATCACTGCCCTAGCCTCAGTTAACGAGCTTAACCTAACATACATACTACACAGTGTATTACCACAAGCTGGTTTGCTATGGGAGCTTGTACTGACTAACGAGCCTATATTTGTTGTGGGAACTTCACCTAAACTCTGTTCTGACTTTGTACAGGCTTTGGTATCACTGATACACCCGTTAAGATACGCAGAGGATTACAGACCTTATTTCACTGTCCACGACACTACATTCTCTGAATACAGTAAGAAGACTCATGTACCTCCTGGTGTAATTCTAGGAGTGACTAACCCGTACTTTGCTAAAGTTCTAGAACATTGGCCCTCTCAAATACGAATAGGAGACCCTAAGTTTATAGAAGGGAAGGTGAATAGCACCATGGCTAACAATTCTAATGGACAAGAATCTAAGTCAGGAATATTCACAAAATATAAATGTTTCACTCAGAAGGATAAGAGTTTCATAAAACTAATCGATAAACCTCCTACGTCACACGGTAAACGACCTATTGAAGCACAGAATCTTATTATCAAGAAATATTTTGAGGATTTAACTTCTAATTTTCTGATCCCTTTAGAGAGATACCTAGTTTCTCTTATTCCTATCAGTCGGGACATTAATCCATGGTTAACTACACCAATTTTAAAGCAATTTATTACTGAAGATTTTATTAAAACTCTCGCAGCAAATGGCCCTCAACAAATTGTGGGTATAAAAGGGAACTGGGAAGGATTGTATAGGAGTTTTATATTGTCACCGAATTTCAGAATTTGGTTTGAAGAGAGAAGAAGAGAAGTTAATTTGAATTTACATAGAATATATCTTGATAAGTTAAGTAAAGTTGATGTGAACTTTTGGTTACGAGAAAAGACAGAAGTAGAGATTGTAGATTTTTATTTGAGAGTTAAGTCTGTCTCTGATGAGGCAATTAATTTGTTTCCTACTGGACACCCTGTGTTATTAGGCATACAGAAACATCTGTCACTACTCAGAGCTAAGATTCCTATACATTTGCAGAATCTATTCACTGTTAATTGAAATAGTTTTTAGGAAATATTGTGTAATATGGAGCTACTGTTATTTCTATATTTGGTGCAAACATGACATATACATTGCAAATTAAGTAATTCGTCCATCGCTGTTTTCTCTTATGATACACAGTGGCACGAAATGGTCAGAATGTGGAAATAGGCATTTTGATGGCACATAGGTCCTCAAAATGTATTATTGTCATATAGGTTTTCGACCCAACGAATCGAATGGTATACTCAATTTTTCTCTCTCCCTTCAGGTGACAAAGTTATGACGTCATTGTCACCTATCTGAGGTGTGAAAATTCCCCAAATTTTCTATTAATCGATTGAGAGGTTACTTTTAATCATCATTATGATCTTCATGATCACGAATAAGGGTGTTCACTAAAATATCTTGGCTACTTCTAAGTCCTTGGCTAGATGGAGGCTTTGGAATAGAAAACTTGCGATTCATTAACAGCATGGGATCACTGTGAGAAATCAATCGAACAAATACATCCTTTAAATTTTCTTCAAATGAAAACTTGCGAGCAAAACGATCTCTGTATCTCCGAATATATTCGTTAGAAGCCTCTAGTCCTTCTTCAGATAAGTTCTCTAGCCCATGTCCATCATTAAACGTTGAGATGATTTCCGGTGCATGTGCTAACAGTTTGTGTAACGTCGGGGAAACATTAGCCCAAGGAAATGCATAGAGAATTGACTGGTAGATATTACTGCAAACAAGCGCTAGTTCTTCTGTATCCACTCTTCTGCAACTATTATAGACGCGTAGGATTGCTCCTAGGCATGTGTGAATTTCAATTATGTGGGACTTGAACTCAGACGGGATCACTGTCAAAACCCAGTAGAGGAAATCTTGATCGTTGTCATTCTTTCTTATCAAGCATCGTCTTACCACATTACCAGTAGTCGTTGTGCCACCTTGTGTTGAAGGGATGTCAATGATAATATTGAGATTGTCCTTAATTAATCTTGTAACGAAAGTTTTAGCATCTGAGACTCTCTTAGAAGTTGGTGACCACTTAAATACTCCTGCGTGCAAATGGCTAATTAGATGTAAAAACCAGCCAAAACATCGGAGATATGCATGCAAAGGCGAACTGGGTATGATTTCTAAGTCAGATATTGGTCTGTGTGTAACGTTGAATCTGTTGTCAGAAGATAATGATAGAAACTCCTCTTCGTTAACTTCATCAAATATTACTTTGAGGTCTGTGATGGATCGATTAATTGGAAAACCGTCTTTTACGATATCCGGATCATGGATTTGTTTGAATGTCGCTGTGCAGAACTGGTAACATGCACCCCCAGCTCCACTAATAATCTTAGCCATTTTGCCATCCAATTGTGAACGTTGAATTTCAACTTCACAAAATCCGCTTGTTAGTTCTAAACCCTTTACCGTTATCTCTGTGGACTCCTTATTGATTAGTGTATCCATAAGATATCGAATATTGTCTTCGTTCTCCTGTAGAGCTAGTATCGCAACGAGTCTAATTGAGAAAGGAAAATTTGGTAGAGGGTTTTTACAAATCAGTTTGTTATCGATGTCGGATATGGAAATCACCTTAAATCCGAATAAAATAAAATTTTTTGTTGATATATTGGAGTGAGTCGCCTGCTGATAAATTGGGTAAGCGCCAGAACCGTCAAGTCCATCTGAAATTCGTATCTTTTAGGATTGCTGGCGCTTGGAATTTCATTGGCAGAAGCAGTCAATATTCTGTTTACTGTATGAGTCAGAAGCTTTTTGTAAGATACAGCAATGCCTACCCGATGTTCTCTATCAACTGAGAAGATGTCACTAGTCAAGCAAATTTGAGATCGATGGGTAGCTAATCGATTGTAACCTGGAAGCTGGACATCTGAAAGCAATAATCGTCTTAAATCGATGTATTTCTTCTTTCCAATTTCTAAAGAATCCATCAAGAACGCAGCTTTATCGGAGGTTAATTTATTGCAGACTGGACCGAAGCTTTCCATAGCAATAATTTCTTTACAGAACTTGGTAGTAGTAAAGTCGTATTCAGTCTGTGAATATAGCATCATCAGGTAACAGGATAGTTCTTTACCGGAAACATTCTCTTGTACAGCAACTTTTTCAAGATGTGTTAGTAAAGAGGACAATCGGCTGCGAAGACCTTTAGTTGATAATTCCGTCCGAGGCTTGCGGTTGGGCTTACTAAAGTCTTCTTCGAAAACAGAGGTTGATTGGCTAGAAGAAACACTCAATCACCATGACTTCACTTCCTGACATCGTAATTTAAAGTGTATTTTGTAGAGGACGAAAAGAGCTATTAGGAAAGCGTAATGGAAAGTTCCGCAAGTGAAGGCAAAAAAAGTACTAGAGTTTTAATGAAACGTATTTCTATTTATTGCACTTGCACAAACAAGCTTGTTTAAAATGAGAATAGTAAATTCCATCTGTTCATTGGAGCCAAGATTAACGTGATTTATTATTCAGCAACATAAGAGCTTTCTATTGGTATACGATAAATAGCAGTTATTTGACGTGGAGAATCCATATTATTCAAAATTACATCATGACCAAAAATTGAAACCATAAATCAATCTTTCGAATTTCAATTATGCTCTCATTGGAATAGACGTGGGAGATAAATGAAAAGTCTATTGTAGAGATGTTAAATGTTTTTCGAGGTTTGTGGGGGTGCTGAATTCAAATATCAACATTATAAAGCAATTTGAGGTTATAAATTTTCACCTATTTCCACATGCCGTGCCACTGTGTGATAATTATCACACAATTATCCTATAAATTAGAGTCAGAAATAATTAACTTAACATATCCCATTTTCTTAGTAAGAACTCGGATAATACGTATCCCCTCAGGAAACAAAAATAGTACCTACTAACCGAAGCACGTCTTATCCAAATATTTTCCTATACAATTAGTACAAGAATTGGTAATCCGTTTTTGAGAAAAATACGTACTAACCGAGTTCTACTCTTTATTGAAAGATTTGTAGATATTACAAAATAGGATGAGTTTCGATCCAAAAACTGCCCGCGGATTTTTCCCTGGCTTCTCAATTGGTCCTATGTCAGAGAAAGAGGGTCTCTTAATGTTAGAGAATGCAGGAGGCACACTCCCTCCAAAATTTGTCATATCTAGAATGATGCACCAATTAACACATGATCACGTCAACATCGGTAATCCCTCTCGCCCCTCAAAGAGTGCTGAGAATACACTCATAGAAGCACGCAAGATTATGGAGATAATCCTCAATGCTACTCCACAGGGGAGGATATTATTTGGACCATCTTGTACTGCTCTGATATACTCTATGGTTAATGTGATCAGTAAACAAATGATCAAAGGAGATGAAGTTGTATTATTCACGGCTACACACGAGGCTAACGTGTCTCCCTGGCTACATATGGGTGAGACAGGGGTCAAAATAGTAGAGTGGAACCTGACCGGAGACAATGACTACTGCTGTATTACAGAATTACAGAAATTACTCACAAGTAAAACTCGTTACGTAGTGTTACCTCATGCTAGTAACATGACAGGAGCTGTTTCTGATCTGTCAGCTGTCATAAAATGTGTCAGAGAAAATTCCCCAAATGCACGTGTGTTCGTAGACGGAGTAGCATATGCTCCTCATAAGCTAGTAGACACAGCTTTATTAGATGTAGACTTCTATGTAGTGTCTACTCATAAGATGTATGGTCCGCATTTTGCATGTATGTACGCTAAGCATACAGCTATTGATGAGTTACCGCGTATCGGCCTTGTGAATCTTCCTGCAAATTCTCCAGCTCACTTTGAATACGGAACTCTACAGATTGAAGGTCTGGCCGGCATTATCGGGATGAAAGAACTGTTCAATTCTCTAGAAGGAATACCCCCGGATTCTGAGCTAACTAGAGAGACCCTAAAATCTATGTTCGACAAGATAACTATACACGAGTTAGCCTTAGAGAAGATCTTAATGACTTTTCTAAATTCTAACCCCAACTATATGATATACTCTCTAGCTAATTCTAACAACAGAAGAATACCTATTGTATGTTTCAGACACAAATACGTTTCTCCCAAAAGATTATCTGAGAAGATTAACGAACTGAAGATAATACTGAAGAGTGGTGATTTCTGTTGTACTCGTCTACTGGATCAAATGAAATTAAAGGTAGATGATGGTCTGGTTAGAGCTTCATTTGCTATGTATAATACTGTAGAAGATGCTCAGCATCTGTGCTCTATCCTGAAGCAGATTGATTCAGTACCTTTCTAGACTTTGAATACGCAATTTATCTCTATTATTCATTTGTCACTTATAATATAGATTCTAATATAAAGTGTGTGATAGATACCGACATAGAATTCCTATTTTCGACGCGACAGTTCCTTTTGTGTAAAAAAATTGTAAAATTTTGATATGTTCAGAAAATTGAATACGAATATTCCATAACAAAATAGCATGAATTCACAAATCTACGATTTGTACGGAGCTAAGCCTCAGACATTCGTCTTGAACCCTGAAGAGGGTGAGCTAATGCTGGGTTCAGAGGTCAGTAACTATCTCCGAATATTCAGAGGTACACTATACAAGAAATTCCCCAACCTCTGGAAGCGGGGAGCCTCACAAGATGAACGAAAAGTGCTACGAGATCTAGGTTTTGAGTATAGCGTACATACACCTTTTCTAGCTCTAGTAAAGGCTAGTGAGATAGAGAAAATTATTAACGGATCCGAGTTGGAATTCCTCTCTCAAACAGATATTCCTCTTCCTGAAAAGCTCCCAATTGCTCACGCTCACCAAATTAAAACAAAACGTGGTACCTCCCTCCTATCCGCTATGCCTAACATGTCATTTCATTTGGACGCAGTGCCTTGTCCTACTGTAGTGTCTCGTACACGGAATAATTCTAAGCGTGTAAGGACGTATCCTAATGCATTTGATGATCTGAGTATTACTAGCTATGCAGAGGCTGCTGAACAGCTGGAAGTGCTGGTACCGATACGACTTGATTTAGAGCATGAGGGTATTCGGGTGAGAGATACATTTGTGTGGAATAAGAATGAGAAGATTGTAACACCTGAGAAGTTTGCTGAGATTCTCTGTGATGATCTTGACATTCCATTCCACCCATTTTGCTCCCTTATTGCTATGTCTATACAGTCTCAATGTGAACTCCATCCTATTGACAGTGTAATGAACGATCAAGATGACAGACGTGTGCTAATTAACCTAAACATACATGTAGGTAATATGTGTCTCAGGGATCAATTCGAATGGGACCTCTCCAATCCTGATAATTGTCCGGAGGAGTTCTCCAAGAGTCTGTGTGCTGAGAAAGGTCTAGGTGGTGAATTCATGACAGCAATAGCCTACTCTATACGAGGACAGCTCTCTTGGTACTACAGGACTTATCCATTCAGTGAGGCTAGAAATGTAATAGAGAATCCGTTCAGAAGTGTACAAGAGTCTGAAGAATGGAGTCCTGTAACACAGGCTCTGAGTGACACAGAGATTGACAAGAGGATGAGAGATCAAGACAGGAATACAAGGAGGATTAGAAGGCTTATAACTACCAATCCTGCATTCTAGGTTATCAAATTATTAATTGTGTTGTTGTATTTACTTAATATTCTGTAGCTTATTAATTTTAAAGTTTTTCAAGTGATCAGGCCAGATGTTCCCAACTTAAGGTCCATGGATCCTTGGTAGCCCACGGACGACATCAGGGGTCTATAGGATCTCAAATTTGTATTGCAGTACATTGGAGGGGGTCTACAGCATTCGTTGAAATGGTATAGAGCTCCACGGGTGAACAAGGTAGGGAACCTGGATTAGACAATTTCAAAGATAAATATTTTCATAAATCACTCACATATTAATGAATATTTTAGTAAAGTTTTGTGAGAGTAGAGAATATACTACCAGACCGGGCAGAGCCAGAGAACCAGGTTATTAATACACCACCGTTATCTGTTAAAACAATATTTATTGGCTCAAATGGCCACGACCATGTAGAGAAGTTATGAATAGGGAATATGTTAGAGTCCCCTATGTCTTGGCATTTTTCACACTCCCATATAATCTCTTCTCTCTCTATCAATCCGTTCATGCTGAACATTCTGAGTATCAATTCGTGATTGAAGAATCCACGTAATCTAGTGTAAGGCACCAGTATCTTATTATGTTTGTAATCTATACAGTAAGTCGAGGAGATTAAGTTCGCTTCCATTTCTTCCGAGTGTTTGAATTCATTTACTAATTGTAAGACTATTTCTCTACCAACAGGAGACTTGTTCTTCAAACTGTACAGTTGCAGGATTCTAGGTCTATTACCATTCTGTTGTAAATAAAACAAGTCATCATCTATTATGAGCGGACTATCGTCTTTGCTAGGTTGTATATTTAAACGTTTGTCTTTCAAACAGCATTCGTACCAAACTCTCTCATTCATTAGGATCAGTGTACTACCAGTTGTAACACGAACTCTTTCTAGTTCTTTAGAAGCTGACAATGAAATCGTTTTAATTAATAAACACACAGATTGTGAGTCAGTCACGAAGCTAGCGTTATTTATTTTCCAAGCTTTGTTTCTTGTACCAAATTCTGTTATATTTTTAGTAACTATCTCTCCGTTTAATGTTAATATGTAGATAGATAGAGTGTTTGGATGTTGATTCTGTACAATTAGGAGATATACGAGGTTCC
This sequence comes from Oopsacas minuta, assembly GCA_024704765.1. Taxonomy (NCBI): domain Eukaryota; kingdom Metazoa; phylum Porifera; class Hexactinellida; order Lyssacinosida; family Leucopsacidae; genus Oopsacas; species Oopsacas minuta. Next base: position 760,048 of record JAKMXF010000033.1, on the reverse strand, counting down.
CGTTTAGGATAATATCAACAATTTTTATATCATTCCAATCCTTATGTGTTACACTGAAATTACTCCCACAATCAAGACCTCTCACATGTAATCTTTTCTTTTCAAAACTGTAGTCCCAATTTCTACCGCTCTCAATCTTAACCCCTCTGAAATCTGACAATGCTATATAATCCTCCATTTTGTACATATCTGACTCACCAATAACCTCCTGCTTGTCTTTATCAGATTGGTTAGGATTCGCCAGTACTTTATATTTTCCTACACTTTTAGCCATCTTATCCTAAACTTTTACTATATTGAGTGCTTTACAATTAGTTTATTTTATATATATTCTGTATAATAGGAAGAATTGTATTGTATTACAGGGCTCAATTAAACGCTACTTTTCTGATATTATATATACTTAATACAATGGTATGGTTCATACACCTTATTGCTTTCTATAGTCAAGTAACCAAATATACTTAATTATTAATTAATTGGATATTACTATTTGAAGTCAATAGCACCGCGTAAACTTCGCCAAACTCACAGGGTGGCACGACACTTTGTTCATTCCCTAGTTATATATTTTTCTGAATAAATATTTTATTGTGTGAGATCATGATGCTGCATCGTTAGTTTGTAATATCTGATAATTTTGTTTCACTCTAGTTCTGATTTAGTGATCATTAGTTTTCGCTCTCCACCTGCTAAATTGAGTTTGTGGGGTTAGTTCGGTGTGAAAATGCCAGGGTGATAGGCACCGGCGCACACCACAAGTTTACGCCCCTAGTCAATAGAATTTAATTTCTGTTTCAGTTCACAAACCAATATAATGTCAATATAATGGAAAAATTAGCGCATTCTATCCGAGAGTCTATCTTATCCAAATAGGTATTAATTGTATTAAACATTTAGAATCAATGGGAATTATACATACCTATATAAAGTAGCGTGCTTCGCTTGAATAATATTTACATACTTGCTAACCTTTCGGGATCCCTGGGTTATCCCGGAATTTCACGTTATTATTGAGTGGAATATTGAAAATCTCTGTCATTTATAACTGAGGTTGCTGTTTGCTATATGCTATGTATTTAGTACATTATACTTTAAATCTGAATAAATATGGTATTCTTAGCACGAAACTAACAATTACCTTGCCAATCTAAGTAATTATAAAGTTAACAAATAGATTATTATACTAGTTGTAGTAATCTCTGATAATCAGCAGCAGATAGCAGCTCATTAATATCCTTGTCTTTATCTTGAACTTTCTTATAATATTGTCTCGGTGGTTGTAGCAGTGAATTCTTAGTAGCAGAATTTAGATACGATTTTGTATGTTCCCTACCGCCTGTAAGCTGTAGATCCAATTCTTTTATGAAATCTGGATAGTCCTGAGGCTCTTTTATTTGGAACAGTGCAGAATTTAGCTGATGTTGCATGTACTGCATGATAACAATACGTCCATGGTATGTTTCATTGATAGGCAAGAATGCACTGAAAATCTGATTGATTCCCTCTATGGAAGCTCCTTTTAGAGCAGCTACGAGAGAGACGTACACGACCTTTAGGATAGCAGAGCTGCAGGCATTACCTACACGTTCTGAGCAGTGAGGGTCTCCTGAGATACCCGCGGGATCGTACGTCCTAGTACCGGGTATGAGCAATTGGAATTTGAGGCCTGATTGGTGAGAAACTTGTACAACAGCTGCGTAGTTAACTCCTGACCGATAGACGGGCTCATTGGTTAGGTTCAATACAAATGTAACGGGTTGTACAGCTAGAGGAACTTCACATTTAATAGTTTTAGAGCTAGTCTCTTGCTGTCCATATGCCACACCCTTCTCAGTGTAACTGAATTGCAATACATGAGGTGAAGTAGTGTAGAGATCTGCTACTGAGTCAAGATTGAATGAAACGAACCCCTCTTCAAATAGGGGTGCATTGGTCAAGGGTTCCAAATGAGATGGGATTATTAACGATTGGTCATTCTTACTCGAAAGTGAATCCGAAATTAATTTGATTGCAGCCATTGTGAGCATCATTTTGAAACCTGAGAGAGTCTTATATATCCGATAATAAGAAGGCCTAATTTTAATTGAAAGGAAATTAAAATTCCTTATATTTATAAGATTGTGCTTAGATGTTGTCAGTGTTAGTTATACAATATGTAAATGCGAAGCGAAATTTCCGGGGCCTTACGTATAAATTGTTGTTTTAAATTTCAAATAGGGTAACTGAGAGATAAAACAATAACAAGAGATTGAATAATAAGATTTATGGTAACATACAATTGTAATCATGTAATGAACAACTTTATCAACTTTAAACTATTTGACTATATTTCCCAATGTAGTTGTCCTAAGTAAAATAGCCTATATTACTTATATCTATGTTGACCAGCTGCCTAGTATAATATTGGTATCTCTCTCCGTTCGAGGGGGCTACGTTCCTGTAAATTGCAGTGAACGGCGAGACTAAATCCTAATGAGAATAGTGGGGTTACGTTCCTAGATTTCAGGACAACACATACACAGAGTGCTATTAAGGACTCTACTATCTCTCAACACAACTAACCAATTGATTACGGAAAGTATGGGGAAGAGTAGAAAAGATATAATAAAAGTATAGAGTGTGGAGCAGACAGATTTTGTTCCCATGATTACTTTTACTGTGATAATCTCTCACTGGATTCAAGTAAACTAGATAGAATTTGTGAAAATGCAATCTTCCTATCCGCTCTGCTATGGTTATTTTGTTGACATGTATATGTTATAGGAAATGTTGTCAATCAGGCGATTTGATAGTATATGGCTTCAATACTGTACTTTTATAGTTTCTAATACCATCAGTAAGCAAACTGATAATTTAGCCAAGTATATTACGATATATCTAATGTACTTATTTAAGAATGGTACGTACTAAACACCCTCAATGCTTGTATTTGAGGTCAACTAACAAGGAATAGCCAAGTATACTGCAAAATTGACTTTCATGTTTCGTGGTAGATTTGAATCTTCTTCAGATATTATTTTCTTGTTTTCATTCCATCGTAATGGTAATGATTTTTTTCAATAACAGTTTTTAAGGTAAAATGATTACTGAAAAGAAGTGTATACCCAAGGAGCTTAAAGTGTTGGAGTTTTAAAATTAGTAATGGAGACAATTGGATAAAATCTCCTATTAATTGTATAACTTCATTTTGACGCTTGCATATTTTACATAAGAGTGTGGTAATCTTACTTTCGATGGTAATTTTCAGTCATTTTAAGTATGAATAAATAAAAAACATTTTAGGTTTACTATTTATTTGCGGAATCGTGCTATCGTACGATCGTACGACGATTGAAGCATGTCAGCTATAATTAGTTGAAGTCACACAATTCACTTAAAAACTGTATTGAAGCCATATACCATCAGATCGCCAACATCTCCTGCAGGAGATGTTGGTTATTCGACAACATCTCCTGATTGACAACATCTCCTATGACATATATTTAATTCCATCTTTTTCAATATATTATTTCGATTCACATTCCTATCCATCCTGACTCGTTACCTAGCTGCTAGATATGTGAATCACACTTTTAAGAGAACTCTCATTAAATACATAATCTGGTTAAGTGTGCAGTTACTTATTGCATCTGTCTGTTCCACTCTCTATACTTTTATTCTATCTTTTCTACTCTTTCCCTTACTTGCTGTAATCAATTGGTTAGTGGTGTTGAGAGATAGTCTGATTCTCACTAGAGTCCTCCAATCAAACTTGAGAGAACTCAAGTTTCATTCTAACAATAAGGTTCTATATAGAGAACAACTACAGGCATATAAGTTCTATCGATTCTTTCAGATAACTCTTCTCTTCTCGCTTTTGTTTCTTGTTATCGCAGTCATGATATACATATTTGTGAACTCCCTAGCTTATTTAACTCGTTCTGTTTACTAAGAATTGCTTATGGGTTTAAACATGGAATAGATATTCAATTTCTTAATTCCACCGATACTGAAATACATCCCTTCTAAATTTGTTATCGTTTTTTTACAATCTACACAATATCCAATTTCTTCCTCATATTAGTGTAACCTTACTCCCTCTAATACAGGAATGCATTAACTCACCAATTTACCCTAAACTGAAATTGAAACTGAAAGTAAATTGAATTTCAATTGAAAATTTTCTATTGATTGTAAATTCCAGATGCTATCGTGGGTTAAGAGGTACAAATCACTTTAAATGGTTTCCAGATACAAATTATGACAATAAACAGCCTGGAGACACGACTAATCCCCTCGATAACTAATTTTCTTAGATATTAAATTGTGTCAATGTATGTACAACTAGATATTAATAATACATCCTAGGATGTTATGTTGTATGGAATATACTAATATTTGTAAGAAGGAATCAACTAAATTTATTGAACCAGAAGCTGATTTAAATATTAATACGTCTTTAACTTTGTATAAATCCTGTAGTGATATGGCTCAATGCTTCCATAAACCACAAGCTACAGTTTTAGATTACAAGTATATCCCCCAATCATTTATTCAGTGAACAATTCATTTTAATCGTCTACAAAACAATCGTGGAGATATACTATGTAGCTTATAAGGGTGGTATAGTTGACTGTTGGACAGACAGTTCTTTGAGTGACCATTTAGACAGGCACAAATATTACTAAAGTTTGAATTAATTTGTTGATACAATATTTATGTGCTTAAGAAAGAGAGTTAATTCAGAATTACATAATATAGACTTGATGGTAATGGTAATACCTTTAGCACGTAGAACCCAGATGGTTCTAAATGATTAATTAATTAACCTACGTCTGCATGTTATTGTATTATATTGTTTACTACAGTTACTACAACATTACCTTGAGATAATTAATAATATGACTATATGGAAAAATTCTATTGTGCGTTTGTGCTAGCACAAAATATTATTAGATAAATAGGAGTAATAATGAATTCATAGCATATAACATATACGATAATGGCCACTATATGCTCTAACGCAGAAATAACACATACACTTCTTGAGCACAATATACATTCAAGCACTTCTAATGCTACAGAAGAATTGGGCTTAGAGTTAGACCGTTTGAATTTAGTTCCTAGAGATGTAGAATCGAATTTGGATGAAGGTGTTGAATCGTATAATTCGGTTGAAGAATACGTATCACAACTATTAGATGATGTTCTGAGGAAAGCAAGACAACGCCCAGATATAACAGGTGTTGACATAGACATAGCCATTGATTCTAACAAAATGAACCGTTATCAGGAGCTTACTGATACCAAAACCTCAACCCCAGGGGATATCACTGTACTCCCTATTCTTGGTATAAACCGCCCCCAATTAGCAAGGGAACGTAGAGACCTGAGAACTAGACACCTGCAGCAGGATCAGAAAAGTTATCGAGTAGAGTTTAAGAAGAAGTGGAATGTGTTTCAGATTGTGTTAACTCGTGTACTATCATATATGGTATTATGGCGTGGCGCTATAAAGTCATTAGAAGAGCAATTAGGTTCTACTGTCGGTACTTACTTCCGTTTCATCAGGTTCCTATTTCTCATGAGCATCCTTCCATTTCTGTTGACAGCTTCATTCATTTTTATTCCGCAAATGATCTATAACTACGGTTACAATCTGAATGATACTCTAACTCGTCGATCTAAGTTCTCATTGCGAGGAGATCTGTTGGGATTCATATCAGGATATGGTTGGTATGGACAGACAGAGTTTTTCTACGGAGCATACCACGTCGATTCCGAAATCACTGAATTTCATCATAATATCCCACTAGCATACCTCCTGACGTCATTCGTAGTTCTACTCACGTATCTTGTGTCTATGACTATTCAGTATGGATATCAGTTTAACCAATCTGTGACTCCGCTACTCACTTCATCTGATTTACATGTTTCAAATATGACATTCGGAGCTTGGGACTTCGGTATAACTAAGGATGTAGCTACATCGAAGCATCATGACGTCATTTATAGACGTTTTCTATCCGAAATTAAACGTAGAAAATTCATTGGAGATACTTGGAGGGGAATCCTTAAGATCGTGCTGGTTAGGATATTCTTCAATTCTCTGACTATCTTCTTGCTGTTACTATCAGCTGTCATTGTGTTATTCACAAATATATGGGCTTATTCTGCACGTTGTGGGTTTACCGTTGGATTAATTGGTATCAATATTCCTGGATTAATCAATACAGTTACTGTATTCGTTATTATTAAAGTATTACAGATTATCTTCATTCAATTCTCAGCGTTAGAGTACTACCAGTCAAAGAGAACAGAGGTTAACGTAACGCTGATACGCTTAATATTAATCCGCTTGGCATCACTGTTTACAGTAACAACAATATTATTTACAACTTCTAATGCATTGGATAAGAACTCAAAATTTCCACAGAACAATACAATCTTTTTCGGTGATGAAACGGTTAATGATTGGATAAATTCGTTTGGATACTATAATACTACCATACCAGATCCTGATTGTAATTCAGAGATGTGTTGGGAGGAATATATAGGAAAGGAATTCTATCGTCTAGCTGTTACATATGTAGCGATTACCTTGGCAGTTGAATTACTTCTAAACACTAGCAGGCATTTTATAAATAAACACAAAATTTCTATCCACAATACGCTAGGACTGGGGAGATCTGGCAAAATGGTTAATACAGTATACAACTTGATAACAGTTCGACCTACCTTCCAGGTTATTAAGCATATACTCGATTTGATTTACTTTCAGGCATTGATTTTCCTCGGTTTCTTTTTCTGTCCAGTTCTTCCACTCTTCGCCTTCCTTGCCTACCCGCTCCTGTTCTATTTAAAGCTGGTTGCTTGTAAATATTTCAAAGACCCCTCTCTTGGCACTGTTTCAGATGACGTCACCAACAATAACCTGTTTTACACCTATCTCCTGATTGCAACTTATCTCGCATCCATGTTAGGAGTATTATTCGCACTCTTAAGATTTCAGCCATCAGGTAATTGTGGTCCCTTTGTGGAATACGCCTATTTCCTTCAGCCAATTTCTGAGCTAGCGGTGAGTAGCAGCTTTGTGAATACATTTTGTGACGTATTGACACATCCGGTATTTCTATATTTTATCATTTACGTTCTAATACTGGTTATCACTGCATTGCATTTCATCTCCAGATCTTACCTCAAACAATCTCAAGTGTATAAAACTATACTTGACATTGTTATCAAGAAGGGGAATTTGTTTTCACAGAATAGAGTTGATACATGGGGTAAGCAAGACAGTAAGATCAAGAAGACAGTGAAAGAATAATAAATACAATTTTTGGTAGTGTTGTTAATGGATAGATAGTTTGTAGCTTTGTACTAGTTCTTGTAGTTCCATATTAGTCCATCCATAGCGCCAAATATGGTCTGGACGGTTTATCATTAGTACGCCATGATGAGCAAAGTGCAAACTGTAAAATTTCGGCTCGCTTCGCTTGCATCTTACCCTCAAAATATGTTATATCACCGAATTATCAATGATATATCTTATTAACCTAAGAATTAATTTTCAATTTTACGATGAGCGGATGTATCCACCATAGTCACAGGCATATACACAAAGTCATTCAAAAAATAATATTAGCCAAGTGTGTATTAAGCCTACACGATGCTACTTTGTTGCGTGCAAGAAAATTGCATGCAACAAAGTTACATCGTGTTTGGCGGGCTTAACGAAGTTATGAGAAATTGTTTCAAGATTCCAAGCTACGTGACAGTAGAAAGTTATTTAATGTTGTAGCAGCATGGGTGCCGTAAAATTTTGCAGGGCCGGAAACACTATTTTGAGCCGTGGAAAACCCCCAGACTAGTGACGGATTTGCCATAGGGCTGTTCGGGCTAAAGCCCTAGGTCCATTTCAGTTTTATGCCTATTTTAGGTAAACTGATCTGGAAATGTGATTGATAAGATAGGAAAAATAAGCCTAATAAGGTGCTTTCGTAACTCGCGGATGAAATTTATTGGTCCTCCTCTGGCCATACTTCCTGTTAAATCCGTGAAAAAACCTTACCCCTCGTAACGACGTCCCTACTTTATATTAGTAAATTAATAAGAAATTACATACTCAATTACAACATGATGGAAAACATGGAGCGTCAAGATACTTTTGTGTAGGACGCTATATAATTCTAAATTACTGTGTTTTCATTCTCTTTGATTTATATTAAATTTGCACCAAAAATTCCTAGAAAAGTAGAATCCTGTGGCAAATTCAATATAGATTAAGGAATACAGAATATAGTTTATTGCCACTATTCGATTAGTATATTTAGTGATGGACTAGGTCATAATTTCTACCGGCCTCGGTAGCCCTTAGAGCCTCTTTAACTAAAGTCATTTTAAGCAAAGTAACGAAACATATATATTTAGTTTTTAAATGTATTAGTATACATACATACATAATGAATGACGTCAATATAAATTTATAATAAAGCAAATACATAATAATTCTTATCTAAAGGACATCCGATTTAATATATTTCTTAGGTCTTGCCGGCTAATGGCCAGTGGAACCAGTTCGTCTCTGATTATAGTTATACGATATAACATATAATTTGGAGGCGATAACGAGTGTTGATTAGAGAGGTCTTCTCAGCAGAGGCTGTATGTTATCATAATTGTATCTGTACACGATATAACGAGATTTGTATCTCTTAATACATTCCAGAATTAGTGGCAGTAAGGTTACACAAATAAGAGGAAGTAAATTGGATATTCCGTAGTTAATAGAGCTAAATCTTTCGATAATTGTTAAAGTACTGTGTATCATTGGAGGATTCAGCGGAAATTTATTATGATGAGTATATCCATAAATATAGTTTAGTGAGCAATACGAGTAAAATATCAACATAAACAAAGTGCGAAATTTAGCTATGACAATACTAATAACAATTAGAAGAAGTGAGAAGAGAAGAGTTATCTGAAAGAATCGATAGAACTTATATGCCTGTAGTTGTTCTCTATACAGAACCTTATTGTTAGAATGAAACTTGAGTTCTCTCAAGTTTGATTGGAGGACTCTAGTGAGAATCAGACTATCTCTCAACACCACTAACCAATTGATTACAGCAAGTAAGGGAAAGAGTAGAAAAGATAGAATAAAAGTATAGAGAGTGGAACAGACAGATACAATAAGTAACTGCACACTTAACCAGATTATGTATTTAATGAGAGTTCTCTTAAAAGTGTGATTCATATATCTAGCTGCTAGGTAACGAGTCAGGATGGATACTAGGGTGAATTTAAAGTAGAAGGCGAAGAAGATAAAATGATAAATGAAAATAATCCAAGGATATGCTAATATATGTAAAAAGAACGTATGAATATTGCAGGATGGATAGGAAGATTGGAAATTTCTGATTTGATCAAACACAATATTATAGCTTGTAACCTTTTCAATGGCTGCACAAATATACATAAAAGTTCCCACAGTTATCTCAACACCCAGACACATAATTACTAGAACATACTTTATAATGTGTGTCTTCAGATTGTAGAGTTTCCTCTGTTGAGATAAATACTGTACATCTCTATAGATGGGATGTAGAAGAGGATTCCGTTTACAAACTCTGTAACATATAACTACATTACAACACCGTTTGATGCATATGATTAACCAGAGTACATTCAGGCATAATGTAGGTAACCAAATTATTGCAAGTATTAAATTAAATATATGAAGAATCTCCTTATATGGGTCAATAATAATATTCATTTTTCCTGCAATTCTCTGCTAAGTATTTGTATTGCTATTATTTGCATGAGCTAGTCTCCTACACATGTATATATATATATATATATACATATATATCATTTATTATCATAGCCATCGCGAGGATGATTATTTTGGGGGAAATTGCAGTTAATTTGGGTTACTGCATCATTTATGTAATCATAGATGTAATTTAGTTGAATATTATGTCATTACATGACTGGATGTACACTAATGAAATAATATCAAATAATATTAGGGATTAATTAATTATCAGTAGGAGTTACAACAGTTGCAGCTGGAGGGATATAATTCTAGAAACTAGAAACACTTTTATTCTTTGAGGCATACAGTTATATGGAAATTCTCTCCAACTGGAGAGTCTTGAACGGCTTATGGGATATTCCGTATAGACGTACCGTATTTCCCTGAATAATGCTGAATAATGCATCGGGGCTAGAAAAATGCTCCCAGACCTCATTTGACTATGCAACAAATTAGGATAAATTAGTTTTCCAAATTCAGTGAATTTTCAAAAATTGTAGAAAACATTACGTATTACGAAATACCCACCAAAAGAATAAGCGCCGTACGATTTTAAAAGGATTTTGCGTAAGGAGCGCGAATTTTCAAACATTTAGCGATATCCATGGTCCTTATCCCATGTCATAACATAATTTTGTTGATTTAGGCGTATAAAAGATACAGAAATCAAGAATAGGACCGCGTTCTGAAAACTCTGTATGATTCTTACCCTGATGCCGCCCTAAGCGACTATATAGCTCGCCTAGTGGAAGGACCGGTCCTTATAGTTAGGTATTTATGAGTTGCTACATTTTAGGTTCATATTCTCAGATTTCAATTGTTTTATTAAGATACAATCTCACCACGATTGTATATATATAATAAATATCAATTTTAGTCACAAGACATCATTGATTTATTAATTAATAATTACCGCTCTTATCGAGATGGTCTAACCAACCCTATGTCTATTACGAATTCAGCTATAACATATTACCTAATCCTATTATATATATTTGCCTTTCATTATTTGAATTTGATTATTTAGTTTCTTGAATATTGTGTACTTTCTATGCGACTTTCTTGCCTTGGAATTAATCTACGTAGGTTCTATCATATGGCTACCATGAGGACAGTATCACAGGGATTGAAAATAGCATTAGTTCAGAATTTGGTAGGGAAAAACAAGCAAGAAAATATCGATCACTCATTTTCATTGGTGAGGAAGGCAAGAGAGAATGGAGCTACAATGATATCGTTACCCGAGTGCTTCCAGAGCCCTTACGGTAATCAGTACTTTGGGGAGTATGCTGAGACAATCCCTGGATACACAACAGAGCAATTGAAAAGTCTTGCTAAAGAATTAGGAATATATCTAATAGGGGGGTCGATCCCAGAACGAGACGGAGATAAACTATATAACACAACCACTGTATTCAATCCTAGCGGTGATATGATACTTAAATTCAGAAAAATTCACTTATTTGACATTGACATTCCTGGCAAAATTACATTTCTCGAATCCAATACTCTATCTAGTGGATCTAAAATAGGATATTTTGATACGAAATATTGTCGTGTGGGTATTGGTATATGTTATGACATCCGTTTCCCTGAGTTAGCTATGCTAATGAACAAACTAGGATGTAAGGTTCTTATATATCCTGGTTGTTTTAACATGACTACTGGTCCCGTTCATTGGGAGCTTTTAATTCGTGCAAGAGCATTGGATAATCAGTGTTATTGCTGTGCTGTTTCTCAAGCTAGAGATGATAGTGCTAGCTATGTAGCATGGGGTAATTCTACTGTTTGTGATCCTTGGGGTGAGGTTGTTGGTAAAGCAGGTTCAAAAGAAGAGATAATATATTCTGATATAGATTTTGAGAGGATTGAGATGATACGTAACCAAATTCCTATTGGAAAGCAGAAGAGGAATGATATATACGAATTAAAGTATCTTTCTTAATATTTATAAATCTTCTAATTATTTTCATAACTGTTTACCATAATCTTACATAGATTTTTGTCAATACAGTACAGTACATGACGGTTATAAGAACATCATCGGGATTGCATATACTGTCCTTATTTCCGGGCATGTTTTCTTATAATTGGTATGTCGTAAGTACAATGGCTATCTCTTATAAGAACACCCTTGGGAGTACCAAATATGTTCTTATAAGCAGAAGTGTATGTATAACCTGAATAAATAAATAAACTAATCATACATGAAAATATATGCGAACCGTTTTCCAGACTATTGTGCTCATAACCAGTCTGATCATATAAGCGCTATATATTCACTCTCTAAGAACATGTTCTTCAGATTTATAAATTATTTCTTAACTGTATAACTAAATTTCTTAGATGTTGTTAAGATGGGAAACAATTTCCAGACCACCTGATCCTTATTTAGAGAGGAATTACACTATTAGCAACTTACTCAAACATACTCTCAACGAAGTGGTAGTTGGACTGATAACCCGCGTAACTAAAGAGGAAGAACTGCACCAGATAATCTCAGAAAGGAGAATTGTCTTAAAAGTTCTCAAATTTCAACAAATACATTAATCAGAACTATTATAAAGATTCTAATCTCCTGGCATAGCCTTATATGGTAAAAATATACTAGCCCCTTCTTCCTGTATAATTTCTATCTTCTCAGAGATAGGTAAATTCCAAAATACACAATTAATTAATTCCTTTGCATGCATCCCATAACGTAAATATATTATACTTACTGTTAAATGAATTATCTTAATTAATTGTACTTCAGCAGTTACCGATTGGTGCTCATTGCGATTCATGTAATCTTACTCATTTGTTTTTTGTCTAATCGATATTCAATGTTTGTAGTTATACGCAATGCTACGCAGAGCTAACATTAGCTTAGTAAATATATTGAATGGTAGTAGAAATGTTACCTCTCATTTCCCCTATTATTCAACAGAACCAGAACCTGCTACTACCAACAAATCTCTATCCCCTCCCAAACATCTTATTCCACACGATCTCAGACCACGTATAGCCAAATGGTATAACAAAGCTTATCTCTGGGTGTATGGAGAGAGCATGAAGCAATATCAACTGGAGAATACTTGTATACGGATCTATGACGTATGTTTGAAAGAGGTAGAGTTTGGAGAATTCTTCTCTCAATTGAAGCTACCCGATACACTTCAATCCTGGTTTCTTATTATGCAGATACATATGTGGTTGTGCTTAGTCAGGTTCAAACAGGAAGAAGAGAATGGAAAATTAATTAATAACGGATTGATATCTCTCTTCTGGAAAGATGTGGAGTATAGAATGAGAGAACTGGGTGATCTTAGTTCTATGCAGGTTAAAAAGACTCTATATATGATGGGTACTCAATTCTTAGGGCTTATAATGGCATATGATGAAGGAATAATGTCTACTGACTCTATTCTAGCTTCTGCTGTGTGGAGAAACTTCTTCAAATCTGATCCTGAATGTGTTCTGCATGTAGAAGCTCTGGTGCAGTATATTAGGCGTCAAGCTAGGCATACAGAAAGCTGGTCTTCTCTGAAAATAATCAAAGGAGAAATCAGCTGGTTACCATATGATCCATTGAAGGTTAAACCTAAATTTAGTTATATACACACAACAATATAAGCTTTGTTATGTATTTATAAGTAATATTATTCATATAAGTTGCTGAGTAATTAATTCTTGTAAATTATACAGTGTTATTTTCCTAATAGCAAGTTCGCGTATTAGCAAGGGAAATTCGTACAGAATCCGACTTGGTAATAGGCAAACTGAGCCTGTACTTGTTAGAAATTCTCAGTTCTCTCACTCTTGAGATTTATCAATTTCCCAACCTAAGTACAGTCTACTCAAGATAATTATCCAGAAAGAAGATTTTTGGCATTCTTCCAATCCGTCTTCGTATATTTTGAAAGAAATGTCAGATATTGTATACCCTCAGAAGAACAAGTACAGAGAGTACTTCACAAACCTATTTATCTTATTGACAAGGATAGATATAGTTCTGTCACTATATCAGAGATTAGAGAACTACTTCTAGGCATGGGTTTGTATACGAATTACAAAGAAATAAAGCCTCTAATGAAAACTGCAGACGTTAACAATAATGGTAAGATAAATTAGCCGAGTTTATACAGCATATGGAACATAAGGTAGCCATTGATAACTAGCAGACATCAAAAGATTCTAAGATTCTACGAATGTTTGCTGTTTTCGACAAGAATGGTGACTGATATATCGATCATGATGAGTTAAAAAATTTTAGAAAACGCTGGGGGAAGTTATAACTGACGAAGAAGTAGATGCAATAATGAATGAGGTTGATGCTGATACAATAGTTCTTGACTTTGAGGAATTTCAACAAATGCTGAATCTAATAATAGTTTGTTCAAGAGATATGATACGATAATCCTGATACTCATATTCTTATTTTAATATATTTATCCATCTATTAGATTTATTAATAAAGATGGGCCACAGGGAATACCTTCCCAGCTAATTGCATTGGTATTTGAACCACTGTATTCTGGGAACTAATATGCTCGTATATACTCATCTGGCTCATAATTGTAGAACAATCAATATTTCCTTCTATATATGGAAGGATATTGAAACATTTTATAAGCCGCGGCGGTGTACTAAAGTGTTAATACAAGTAAACCTCCGAGATACGACATAATCGGGACAATACTATTGTGCTGTATCTCAGAGATTGCCATTATACGCACTTATTATATTTTTTAAGGCCGAATTATCGGATTCTGACAATAATAAGTATTACTAATGGTTATTGAAAACCGATTAAGCCAGGAGCAAGTTTTGGCCTAGAGATTCCGTATCTATTGTCTATAATCTTTATGGACATAAAATTGATAAAATGAAGGATGTTGTGGCTACCCAGCCTTAATACGGACACCTCTAGTTTCTTAAATTACTACAATTAGATAATATAGAATATAAATGTTGGAGGTGTCCTATCTCAGAGGTTCAAGAAGTGCTATTTGTATATAGGAAAATCAATCGGTGGAATGGGATTGCTGTATCTTATATACAGGTAAACTTCCGCTTTGGGAAGTTTACCTGTATACGTATAAGAGATAAATACGTAATTATAATTAGTTAGTTAACAATTGGCACGGATATTAGAAGATAAACTTGATTGAATTTCAAATTGGTTTGACCATGCAGAATAGCCATCCTCAACGTCTTTCAGCTTACATAGCTATGATAAATGATTCGGTATTCTAATATTTGTAATACTTTTCTCTTAGTTTTGTTTTCATATGGAAAAGATAAAAGTTGCTATCCGTGCACGTCCTATTATAGAACGAGAGGAGCTAGAGGAAGGTAGGAACAATTGGCGAGTACAAAACAATACCATCTGTCAGTTGAATGGAGTAGGTAAAGTCCTACCTAACACTAACTACTCATTTGATTACGTATATGATCACACAGCCCCTACTACTCTCCTATACGATCAGCTAGTAGCTCCCATCGTACAGTCAGTGGTAGAAGGATTCAATGGTACTGTATTTGCATACGGACAGACTTCTTCTGGTAAAACCTATACAATGATGGGTGCACCTGAATTACCTGGTATTATCCCATTCACATTCACTGGTCTATTCAAGCATATTGAATTATCTAATAATTGTGAGTTTGTATTACGACTATCATACATGGAAATATACAATGAGGCTATTGTGGATTTACTAAACCCATCAAACACAAACCTTGTCATCAGAGAAACTGATGATCGTATACCTTATGTTGCTAACCTCACTGAAGCACATATTACAGACTATTCTAGTATTGATATATGTCTGATAAATGGAGAGAGGAATAGACACACGGGGAAGACTAATATGAATGAACGTAGCTCTCGTTCTCACACACTATTACGTCTGATATTAGAGAGTAAGATGGGCGATGAAGGGACTATCAAGGTGTCACAATTGAATATGGTGGATCTAGCTGGCTCTGAGAGGGCTAGCGCTACAACTGGAGATGGTGCGAGATTCAAAGAAGGAACATTCATAAATAAATCTCTCCTCACACTTGGTAGTGTGATTAGAAGATTGACTGAAGCTAAGAAAGATTCTTATGTTCCGTACCGTGACTCTAAATTAACTCGTATTCTAGAATCTTCTCTGGGAGGTAATGCTAAGACAGTAATAATATGTACCGTGACTACAGCTAGTATAGAAGAGACACATAGTACTTTAAGGTTTGCTAGCAGAGCGAAGAGTGTAGAGAATCATGCTATAGTAAATGAGTACACAGATGATTCTGATGTAGATATCATGCTCAAGAGGCTGAAAAGGTTAGAGAAGGAGAATTTAGCTTTGAAGAAGAAATTATCTGAAGATAATTCTTGTCGGTCTCAGATTCAAAAAGATATGGAATCTAAGATTTCTAGTCTCAAATCTCTTGTTATAAAATCTAATACTACCCTGACAGAGGTTGTAGATAATACACACCCAACTAGGAGGTAAGTGTTTAGCGTCGAAAAAGTTTGTTATTTACCTCATATGTATATAGGGGGCCACTCAGACGTTACGTTACGTAATTTCCCTAAATTTTACTCCCTCACGGATGCAACTTTATTGCTACATGCAGCAAGGAAACAAAGTACATCGTGTACGTTAGTTATACATATTTAATTGCTACTACTTATTTAGATACACTATGGGTGCTGTACCTGAGAAGCGAGCAATGGCTCTAAAACGTAGAGACATAAATGAACATGTGTTGAGTCCTAACTTAGACATAGCTAGGAGGATGATGAATAACTCACAGGTAGAATTCAGGAGGAGGGAAGGTAAGCTTGGGCCTCTGAGGATACAACTTAATAATATCTTTGAGGAGAAAGATAGTTCTATTGGGACAGCAGAAGAAACCTCTCTCTCTTCTAGAAACAGTGATTGTACTCTAAGATCTAGTGTATCAAGTAATGATAATGATTCTATTGAACAGACTGAAAATCCTGAATATTCAAGTCCTATACATCCTAAACATAGTTATCTTAAAACTGCTAACATAACAACCGTAGATACACAATCTAGTCCTTTTCCTGTATACACACATTGCTTAACTACAATAGATACATCTATGCAAACTGAATGTATTGAGGGAATACCCCTACATGTTACGAGCATACAAACAGAGACTGATGATCCTATTCATTTCCTTGAGTGTTGTACACAAACTGATTGTGGTGACGTCATTACTCTAGATACCTCTATGAATACTAGTATTATAGCTAATACTGACCCTGTAGATGTATTAGAACAGCAGAATGTGTCTATACAGACTAGTCCTTATGAGCATCAAGCTATTCCTCTTATTTCTATCCATTCACAAACTGATTGTGATGACGTCATTACATTAGATACATCTATGAACACTAGTATACCTAACAATGACTGTGTAGATGTACTAGAACAACATGATGTATACATACAAACAAGTCCTTATGAGCATCAAGTTAACCAGGCTACTGAATGTGTTCCTCTTTGCTCTGATATTATTTCTACTCAATCACAAACTGATTGTGATGACGCCATTACATTAGATGTATCGATACAGACTAGTCCTTGTAAACATCAGGTTAATCAGGCTACTCAAATTAGCGCTCTTAACTATCCATGTGATATTATTTCGACTCAATCACAAACTGAATTGGAGATTTCTGAGATACTGAATGACCCAACTTCCCTCCCAAAAGAAAACAGATCTTTCATAGACAAGTTTGAAGATATTCTCACACAGACAACAAATAGTTCTATACACACAGAAAATATACAGCACTGCTCTATAGCTACCAATACAGATATTCATAGATATGACAGATACAGCAATTGTACACAAACTGATGTAAACACAGCTAACGATTATTCTGCTTACTTAGATGAGACACACAATGAAACTATTATATTTGGCCTCAGTTCTAAATTATGTACATTAGAAGCAACGAATGAAGAATTAGTGCTAGAGCTTGAATGTTCATTAATTTCTAACTGTAATCTAATGCAAATAAAGAAATGTTTTGAAAATGCAATAAACGATATTCTAACAGAAGACGAATATAAACTTGATGTAGAATCGATTAAACAGCTGACTGAGGAATTACATTCACCAGAAACGACAGTTCTTATTGATTCTTTAATAAAGAAAATTCTCAAATACAGAAAGGAAATTTCACAGAAACAACTTGCTAGTTTGAATGTATATGGTAACATAGAAGAAATAAGGCACATGGTTAATAACTGGTCTCAAGATGATATTCAACAGCTACCCCATTACCTAGCTTCTATACAGACTGAAATACAGAACATGAATACTGTCATATCCAGTAAGGACTCTTGTATTGCTGAGCTCAGGACTCAGATTGAGTCTGTCACGTGTCAGCTGGCTGATAGTCAGTCTGAGTTATCTAACATACATAATACTCACTCGCATATACAGCAAGATGGTGATACTATAGAAGAGATAGAACAACTGAAGACTAGTAACCAGGGTCTTAGAGCACAGCTAAGTCAGTACGAGGTTAAAATAAGAGAATATTCTTTTATCTTGCTAGAGCAAGATAAACCTATCGCTAAAACAAATGCTACTATTATGACAGATGAGATTGCTATGTTGTCAGTTGTAGAGCGTAACAAAATTGATAGTAAAATGAATGAGATAAATTTCATATTACATCAGCTGACAGAGATAAGAGAGAGAGCATACAAAGATATAACGACAAAACCAATTGATACGTTCGAAGGATTCTCAAATATTTATCCATTCCTCGAACAAGTGACTGATAATCTCAAAGGCTATATCGGTGATTTAGAAATGTTGATTGAAGTAAGAAACAAAGTTGAGAAAGAGAGAGAAGCAAATAATTCCTTTAGAGCAGAGGCTTACAGACTTAAAAGTGAAATTGAGCATACGCTTAATCGTCAAATCTTACAGCAGAAGGAACAAATATTAGAATTTAAGAATCAGTTAGATACTGAAAAGATTCATAAACAGAAAGCTCAATCTAACATGAATTCTGCCTTGGATGAAATAACAGACTTATTTAAAGCTAATGATCTACTCGAGCAACAGGTAAAGATATCAGAGAAGGATAAACAGAAGAGAATCATGGATTGGGAGAAAGAGAAGTACACACTAGAAATCAGGCTACAGGATGCTAATAAAAATATTGAAGAGCTGGAAATTAAGGTTAAAGAAGCTACTAGTCTATCTACACAACTTAGTACTGAATTAGCTGAGCTGACAACAACGCTAGACCACTACACAGATCATGTACCAAAAAGTTGTATAGAAGAAATAGCTAACAGATTAGTAGAAGTAGAGAGAGACAATTCTTCTCTACAGAGTGAGAATCAGACGTTATGGGCAACACGATCACACTTGGATGGAGTTATATTACATTTAAAAACACAGATAGAATCAGATAGATTGGATAAAATGGCCCTACAGAAAGAGGTAGACAAACTTAATCAGAAGCTTCAGCCGGCTATAACTAAAATTACAGAATTGAGACATGAACACAGTTGCAATTCCAAAGATGAATCACAAGAGACACAATTACTAAGAAATACAGTACTAGAATTGGAAACTACATTAATACATTGCAAGGAAGATTACAAAAAAATAAAATCAGTTTATGATGCGAAGGCTGCAGATTTTGATAAAATACATAACAATCACACAGAATTAGAGAAATATCTCGAAATTATACCTCACTTAGAAGAGTGTGTTAAAAGACTAGAAACTGAGAATGAAAAGTTGTACAAATCCGAATCTTCTCTACAAATACAACTCGAAGAAGTGAGGAGAAATTTAAAGTCTAAAAATGAGGTCCCTATTGATTTTTCTTTATCTAATGATAAATTAAATGTCTCAGAATTACAATCTAGATTGAGGTACTATGAAAAGCAGAATGGAAATCAACAACGGAAGATTTCCTTCTTAGAAGAGCAGTGTAAGAATGTTGAAAAACGCAGACAATTGGAAGTATCCGCAATGCCAAAACATGATTATTTGTCTCTACGTGCTGAGAAAGCAAGCTTGAAAGCAAAAGCCCGAGCCACCAGTAAACCATCAATAGTTAACAGGGAGAAATTGGATAACGTTTCAGAGCAAAATGATCCTGCATGCAACCAGCAATAAAGCATCCTAATCTTGACCTTCTCGTACCTTTTTAGGAATTAATAGAATCATTACCTAAAGAATTATTGATGTCACTTGCTAGAATTTATAGTATTATGGTTGTTAGGACAGACACGAATTACACACAGTTTTTAGTAAAAATGTATTCGTATTGGAATACTTCTCACTACTGTCTTTGGTTCTGAAATATATTTATACGGCCAGTTACATTTCACCGACGAAATTCAGAATCCGCGAAATTGAGATCTCGACCAAGTACCGGTCGAAACTTAAATTCGCGGATTCTCAATTCATTTTCGACGGTAACAACAATTACACGTTTATATCGTTTATAACACTCAGACTATATTTTTGAGCTAATAATTCCAAACTTTTCACTCAAAAATTGATATTCGGATTTAAGGTATAATATATAATTTGAAGCAAGTGATGATCTATGCGAAGATGATCTACAATTAGTAGCCAACTGCATACCCACGTCTATAATCTTGAGTTGTAGTTACAGTATAGAACTACTACTTGTAAACTTGACGGATAATAAGAGCTGTGTTCTACCACTATAACTTGATTAGTTATTAGTTGAATCAGCTCGTAATATCTTTCTGCAGTTGCTACTAGAGTTGTAGAATGACGTGTCTTTGGTAATCTGATGCTCTGCATGATACTAACACAAATTAAGCCCTTTTGAGTGAGTGATGATGATGGTATTGAATAGAGTTTAAAGTTCAACAATAGCTATTTTTAATTGAAAGCATTACGTATTTGTAAATATTAATTATCACTCGATTGTTATCTGTTTATCGTCCGATTTGAAAACCTAATTAAGATGATCAATTACTAGGTTAGGAATTGCCCATAAACGTATGTGTATATAACGGTAGATGAGCGTTATAGAGGTAGCGGCCACCATTTTTGGTCCCTTACTGACGCTAAACGTGTCTATTACGGCTTAGTCCACTACATATGTACAATCTCATAATTCAACTTATAGAAACTGCAAAATCAGAATCAATATTTTATTTGAATGTATTCAAAAACGAACAAATGCTGAATGAAATTATATTAAATTATAATGTTCTATCAACACAACAACATTTATTTACTTAACAAATTCCTGAATAAATCACATAATCATAATGTGTATAATCTTTGCCTGTAGTCAGTCAAACTGTTAGAATAGTCATTCATCAGCTGTCTCGTCTCATCATTGATGTTCTTTCTTGAAATACGGGTATATATCATGTAAATTATGTTTCCAGCTAACAACACAATATCAAACTGGAATATCGCGACATAATCCAGTAGCCATACTATGGAAGCTACATTAGAAATTGTATCTACTTGTGTATCAGTCAAGACATAAGGTATGTTGTAATAAGTACTGAAGAAGCATGGACTCACAGATAACCAAATAGCTATGTGTGCAAACACTATTCCAATCAAATATAGCATTAATGATAACAGGAATATACCTAGCCATTGGAATTTTATTAGTGAGCGTCTGAATGTGGAATACTTCTCTGGCTCGAATTTTAAGTCGAAAAGACGCATATTTAAGATGGCTAACAATCGCCGCGCTGCTTTTACTAAGAATGCGAAATCTAATATTGTAGATAATGTGAATATTATGGATCCGATAGGAGCCATATAAGGAATGGATAGAAACACCCAAACAGCAAAGAACTGAACTATTCCGATTACCAACCACCTTTTGATCCATTTAAATCTCCTTTCATAGTAGCTATAGCTCTCCCGTAGATATAGCATTGTTACAATTAAACTAATAATCAATGCTATGGCGAAGCTATGTGATAAACCAATCCATATGAACTGGTAAGGTTGTAGACGTTCTATGAAATAATACGCACTGTAATTTCCAATAATGTGACAGGTTGGTTGGCTTGGTTCGTGAGGAAGAAAATCAAACGCTGTAAAGACTATGTAAATGACTAAACGCAGAAGAACATGAATTGCTTCTATTATCATTACAGCTAGGTATAAGTAATATTTGATTACCTTGTTCCGCATTTCATTTATCTCCAAGGTATTTAATACATCTACCCTCTTTAGCTGCTTCTTGATTTTCTCTAGCTTTGACCATACGTAGATTACCCAGGAAATGGAGAAGAGGACACCCACTACATTTGTTACTATGAGTATAATATGAAATGTGGTTACTGCAGTGTGATTAATGATAACATCAGGTATTGGGGTATTTGTGGAGGTATGGTGAAGGCTTGGAAAGTGGTCCATGTATATGGAAAATTCGAAAGTGGTTCATATACATGAATTAATGTAATATATATGTAGGCAGAGTGTTGAACAAAGTAGTTATGCCTATTAATGTTGAGGTTATTTGAATTTGATACGCACTAAGATGAACACACACCATCAATATTTGCTGGATGATGGCATTGTCTAAATTCGTTAATTAATTAATATTACTATAGCCAAAAATGGATTAACTATCCATTTATGAATCAGGGGCCTAGCCAGTACAAGAAGAAGGGATGGCCCATGAATTTCCAATGACGTAATAAATATTTATAAATATATACATATGTTTGTGAGCTGACATTATGCATTATTGATTGGTAAGTACACAATACTAACACCCTATTTATTACATACACAAACACCCTATTTATTACATACACTAACACCCAGTTTATTACATTTTGCTTACGGTTATGTAATGCTTAGATAATTGTATCCCTAAATATTTCCCCATCAATATACTTACACTGTCATTTCTTGTATATATTTAAGTCAAATTCAATATTTATAATTATCTCTGATTAAATGCATTTCAATACTATAAACCTCATTTACATTGGAGTAGGTGGTTTGGTGTTTCTACCCTGTTTCATCCTTGCAATATTCTGGTTTACTTTTGTATTATTTCGCTTCCTAAAATTCTACAAGGTTTATAAGAAACTATCTGTGAGTAGGTATTACAATGAGTTTTATATACAATTCTATAACAACAAGATGAAATGTATTATTTACTTCTTCTTTCTTATGATTATAATCTTGGAAATTTTGTGTGTGATTGCACAATGTCTAGGCACGTTAATTTTCAATTTCACCCCGAGGCTTGGTAACTATCCAATCTTTCCTCTTGATATTTCCATTAATTGTACAGACAAAGGTTTTGAAATTTGGGAGATAGAGCTGATTAACCCACTGATCTCTTTATTCTTTAGCCTAAGGGATATGATTCTATGTGCTAATTCTATTTTAGTCATAGGGCTTATCAAATATATTTACTTGGCTTATCAAATGAATACGGATTTGAGTAGTGTGAAACTCTTTTTAATCAAAGCCTCGCTTCTCCTTCCCTTGCTTATGATTATTTCCGTTATCCCACACACTCAGATCTTATCAAAGGCAGCTGTTCCTATATATTCTATAGTCTTAGTAGTCCTACTTTTTAAGCACAAAAAACTGTATGTTATGACTTTAAAATGGCGATGTGATGATGCTTTTATATTACGGGATCTTCCTAGTTATGGATATCACAGGAAAGTTAAGCGAAATTCCATCATTTTATTCAATTTATTGCTGTCTTCTGTTTCTATATTTGTTTTTAATCTTACCCTACACAATTCCTCATCTTTGGCTTCGATGTTGTTGACTGAAAAATCTAAATACGTTACTGCACTTTTTCACTTGAATAGTAGCTTGTCGTACCTAGATTGTGAGCACCAACAGTTCATATACAAGTTCCAATTCGCTATTGACTCTATAACGCCAGTTATTAGTTTTGTATCCACTGTGCTGTACTTTATGCCTTACGTCGGGATATCTTTGGGTATTTTAGCATTGAAGATATACAAGTATTGTAAAACTCCTCTCCAAACAAGATTTGAGGGAAATACTAATCTATTTCCACCTCTTAGAGTTTAATTTTGTATCTTAAATATTTTATTATTTTGCTTATTTTGTATGTATTGGCTTCTGTTTTGACAATTGTAAATTAATCTTATCCTTATTAATAAATTTCTTAAGCGAACCATACAAGATGCAACAGGGCAACAAGGCAACATACACGGAGCAACAAAGTTGCATGAACATTGAAAATGTTCCTATTTCCATGCAAGTTTCTTGCAACAATTTTCCCTCAAACTTCCAAAAACAAAATTGCATCCAACAGTTGTATCGTGTCTTGTGGGCATAACAGAAATGACGAATAACTTACCCTATGTTTAATTGCAGTTTCAGATTTAATTTGGTGGTAAGGACATACTTCATTATAGAGTAATTTGAATATTTAAACAAACTACGCGCTGAACTAAATACAATCTCATAAAAGTAACATTTCTTGAATCTCAGGCTTAGATAAAATGGCTACAGAGGGTATCCCAACAATAGACATTACTCACTTCATAGCAGATACTCCCATCCTAAGAGATGACGTCATTAAACAATGGGACTTAGTTTTCAGGAATTACGGATTTTGCATCATCACAGGGCACGGAATTAATGACGAGTATATCGACAATCTTTACAAGAAATCATTAGATTTCTTTAGACTTCCAGAGGCAGATAAAATGAAATTCTATTTAGGTAAAGGTTACGGAGTTGGAGGGTATGTTCCGAGGGGAATTGAAATGGTTAGTAAGTCGGTGGATAAGGAGGCAGTTGGACAGCCAGATTTAGTTGAGAACATTTGTTTTACAATGAACACTATACCTACACATACTGATGTATGCTTAGATGAAATTGTACCTGAATTCACAGTTACAATGCACAATTATTTCTTGAGTATCAGGCAACTAGCACAAATTATCATGAAAATATCTGCACTAGCATTAAACCTGGATCCTAGCTATTTCTCAGAAATAGTTGAAAAAATTGAAATTTCCCTGAGACTAGCTTACTACGCTAAAACAGAAATAAACGAATCTACAAAGAATGCCCAACGATATGGTGCACATACTGATTATGGAGGTTTTACTATTCTAAAAACAGATGATTATCAACGGGCAGATAAATGTCACTCATTAGAAGTGGATCATAATGGTACGTGGCTGCCCGTTATATCACCACAGAATAGTTTTATTATTAATTCAGGAGACTTAATAGAACGATGGACTAATGGTATTTGGAAATCAGCTACTCACCGTGTGATAAATAACAACCTTGACAACGAACGTCTCTCAATGGTATTTTTTACTACTCCTCATCATGATACTATTATAGATACTCTCCCAGGCACGTATAAAGATGACAAAGATAAGTTGTATGAGCCTATAAGTGCTGGTGAGCATTTGAAGGAGAAATTAATGAGAACTACTGTAAAGAAATGAAATATACTTTCAAAGAATATTTGTATAATTGAACATTATAATATATCTAGTTTGTGTTTAATAATTACTATCTTTGTTTCAACGTCGTTGGCACTCATATAAAAGTGTGTGTGTGGCATTCTAAAACAATATTTAGCATTTGAAGGAATACAGTAGAACTTCGTTAATACGAACACTAACGGACCTTATGTTCGCTTTATCCGGATTTCGTATTAACCGTGTTCGTACTATAAACCTAAGCCCCTGGCAAGCTAAGCCCCTGGCAAGCAAATCGCGCTAGTAATTAATATTTCATTCTACAAATGGAAAATCACATTAATGTAATACAAGGCACACATGTTATATTATTTACAGCTTAAAGCAAGACCAATTATTATCAAAATATTACAAATGTTAAGTCAGAGGTTTAGGATGTATGCTTGAGCGTGCCTGAACATTCCAGTTCTAGACTCTCAGTTTCAAGACGTTCTCTGCGCCCTGGTTTTGTTGACTTAAATTTTTCAAAGCATCTTTTGAAAGCTCGTTTCCACAGACTGCTGGCCTCCTTCACAGATACGGCACTTACTGCTACAATCCCCCAAGTACAAAATGATACATTTGATAGAAAACCAGTAAACGGATAGTAATGAGCAATATATGCGGGTCTACAACATTCATTATTATTGTCAAATACTGTCAAACAATGCCAATAGTCTGCTAAATATTCCGCAACCTCCTCACGACCGATCGCTAAACATGCGAAATGAATGAGAACAAGAATGATTAGTATTGAAAACGAAGTGCTAAATACCGATATATGACGTAATCTTTGCGAATATTCATTGTTTGTAGAGACTTTAGTAGTTCGTATGTGTCTTTTATAAAGTATAGTACATATTATGGTGAAAATAGTCTGTGTTAGTAAGCTAAAAGCTACGCCTGGAATGAATAGCGTACTTGTAGTTAAGAAAACTGGCGGTAAACAGATGGCAGGTGCAGATACTATTTCATAACCAGCTGTTGCACCGATTGTGATAACAATAATACAAGGTAACCCCCAACTTAATATTGATTGAAATATGTGAATCTTGTTTCTGTGTATGATTAAGAGGTCAGATTTCAATGGGAACAGCACGTAGAGGATGTTACATAGGTCGCATACGTACCATAGCATGAAGGAGAGCAGAAAGAATTGGAATATAGCACCTAGTGGAACAATGTAAGTGATACTCTTTCAAATGTTATTGAGGTCCCCTTTTGGAGCAACTTAGATTTAGGACTTACCTTGAATGTGACAGGGGATAGATGGATTCTCTCTGGACTTTATGAGATCTATACTGGTGCAGTAGAAATTAGTTGGGGATAAGCTTCCAATAAATATCATTGAACCTATACGAGTAACTTGTATTGAAAAAAACTCGAAAAGTAACTTAACAGTTAATAATAATAATTTTCTCTGTGGTAATAATTTTAATTAACGTATTTATTTATTTATTTATTTATTTATTTATTTATTTCTAACCATTGCTAAATACTATGGAACCTGTATAATCCTCTGCTTGAAAGTATACGATACCTGTGATTTATTACTCAAATACCAAAACGAAGTGAGTTAACTTACTCTGTCCAATCACGGTGATTAAGAGGTACAGCGAAATAATGTGCGGAAATTTCCATCTAAATACAGAATTTATTATAAGCTTAAGTACATTCTATAATCTAATTTGTAATTTGTTTACTGAAATAAACTCGAAAGTTGTACAATTGTCCATTTTACTAATAGTTTACTACTATTTTGCTTGTATATGTATTATATTATTTTCTATCTTTCAAACTACAACTTTCCACTAATCTTTCAGTACATTATTTATGAGAAGGTAAAACTTACAATCTCTTTAAGAATAACCATGTTGAAGCTCCAATAATTCCGGCTACTGTTGTAATACATGATAACACCGGTATGCTATATCTGTATAAGTAGTAGTACAGATCTCCTCCTGGATTCCACAACAGGCATCCTGGAATACACTGTGTACCGTTACTGAAGTACGGAGGATTACAAGTAAAGTTTGTTCTAAAGTTTCCTACAAATAATTTTCATTGAGTATTTCATATAGGATGCAGACAAACAAACAAACAATCAAATTTGATAATATATATATTAATATTACCTGCAGCTATTTTCCTTATTGATGTGATAGCTTCTTCTAATGTATGATTCTTACAGGCCTCTGAATCAAATACAGCAGCAATTGTACCGTTAACCTGAAAATACAAATATTGATTAATTATATTGATTATAGTGACATTTCTTGGAGATTCGGAAAGCACGGAAACATTTGCTCATAAAGGTACATTGTAACCTCCACAAATGGGGAATTTGGAAGAAACAGGGACAAGGTGCATTTTCCGGCGTCCCTGACATCCCGTTTGTTGAGATTACACTGTAATACGGTCTTCTATAATTTCAGTAACGTATACATATCGATTATTGTCAATACATAATTTACATTAGGGGAACTTACAGATGTGTCGAATTTTGGATTACTGTATCCAATGTATGCAGCCAACACCACTATGATTGGTGTAATGAATAGAGTCCAAATACCAGCAATCACTAATATACAAACTAAGTTTGCTAAAAATAGTTTCGTTCTGGATTTCATTAATAAGAGGCGAATAATTGTACAAAACCTTAATACTACTGTTGATTTTATATTAATATTCTTGTAGGATAATTTGTCTAATTCTTCCTCTCTACATAATCTGCTAATAAAAATTCGGATATTTTAGGCTAATTTTCTTCTGATATAATCGAAATTATGTAACTTATGTATAAGCATTGAACTTCCACTCAACAAGATATGAATCATGATAAAAGCAGAACTACATTACACTAGACCCTCGCTAATCCAAACAGGGCTCAGAGTTTATGTAATCTTTGGAAACTTAAATACATTAGTATTAGTGGGCTTAAGATGAGTAGTATTTGATATTGTACACTTAGAATACCTACATTTGATTTATTAGTTAATTATTTACAAAATAACCAAAACAAGAATTAATAATCAGAGAGCAGTAATTATTTACATGTAAGATTATTCAGGAAATACTATTTGTATCTAGCTAACAGAGGCTTTTTAATATTGTCATAATTATACCTATGCACATCGTGTAGATATATATATATCTAGTTATACAGCTGCGGATAAGTTACACGAATGTCAAACAGAAAACAGGTAAACTAGCTGATAGAGAGTAGGGAAGAATGATGAAGCTATCAGCGATAGCGGTGTAGTTTTTGAGAACGAATTCAACTGAAGAAGCTACCTGGATAGTTAGGTCATAATTAATACCATATATTAAATTTAATAGACATAATCCAACCGTCATTTCAAAGATATATCTTAAATTGAGTAGAAATATTACCACGATAAGTAGGAATAAAGAAAAGAGAAGAGTTATCTGAAAGAATCGATAGAACTTATAAGCCTGTAGTTGTTCTCTATACAGAACCTTATTGTTAGAATGAAACTTGAGTTCTCTCAAGTTTGATTGGAGGACTCTAGTGAGAATCAGACTATCTCTCAACACCACTAACCAATTGATTACAGCAAGTAAGGGAAAGAGTAGAAAAGATAGAATAAAAGTATAGAGAGTGGAACAGACAGATACAATAAGTAACTGCACACTTAACCAGATTATGTATTTAATGAGAGTTCTCTTAAAAGTGTGATTCATATATCTAGCTGCTAGGTAACGAGTCAGGATGGATAGGAATGTGAATTGTGTGAAGGAAATTGCATATTCAAAACTGTACATTATAATGAAGAATGGATGGTAGTACAGCTTTTTCATTGTGTACTGAATACTACAATAAGGGTATTCAAGTTCTATCGTTGCTAGAGGATCAAAATTTGGATTTAGATTCACAGAAATATATGCACTCCAAATTCCTATCCAAAGTATAGCTCCTATCTCAAGACCTAACCCTACTATTGCAAGTAAATACTTTACAATATGCGTTTTCAGATTGTATAATCTCTTTTGTAGAGATAGATATTGTATATCTCTATTGATGGGATGTAGGAGAGGTTTTCGTTTGAAGTAATTGTACAGTTTGATATTATTCCTACATTCTCTAATGCAATATATCAACCAACATAAATTCAGTAAAGTGAATACTAGCAAATTACTATAGCCAGTTAATTCAACTATTCTTTGAATCAAATCGCTCTCACTAAAAGTAAACATATCCAAAATAAACTCGCTTAAAATTCAAATTATTTATTTGTCCAATTATTATCGTTTGTTGTTCACTGATCGTTTTATATTAGTTTTTATTGTAGATTAATTATCTTGTTAAGAGATTATCCATAAGTAAAAATATAAACATTTTGTGATTCAGGTAAGAATATGTGTTCAGCATTAGATAATCCTGAAATTGTAGATTGTATTTTGTATAATATTTGTTAATGAAATTTTATACTTATACTAACTATGTCATCATATTTATATTCGGATTTATTACAATGGGGAAATAACAAAATTTCTTATAAATATTACATAATTATCTGTACAAGTATTATCAATGATTTGAATCACCCTTTTTTTAAGATCAAAGAGACTCGCTGATCCATTGAGTTTGTCATGATCGAGATCTTTAGGGAAGAGTAGACAAGGGGAGGAGTTTGATGTGATATAATTATTAAAATGGCATGGACAATGTCCTTCCGTCTTTACGGTCGTGCAATTCTAGAAGTTGGATTAATATGAAATTGGTACACATATACATTTGGGGTGGAGATTTGTACCTGGGGCATGAATTTTCTGAAGTGGAATATTCATACATTTCTATGTAAATTCAAAAGCATGCTAGAGATTAAGTATCGATGTGTTGTCAGCGGTAATTGGGTGCGTAGAGTCTGATTTTGAGATTTCAGAGCCTGAAAGTTACAAATTCATAGATTTATCATCTAAGCCTAACATTTGGGGTGGGGGGGGGGGGGGCGGGCAAGACTAGGTATAAAGGTATTAGGTCCTGAACATATAATACATGTAATAAGCTTTGAGAGGGCATGGTACAACTTTGGGGGTAATGCTCCCTTGTCACCTCCTAGATCCGCCTACCTATGTTAAAAATAGCGATCAATCTCTGGAAATATTAGATTTAACGAAATAGCTCAACCCATTTGGATTTAAAATTCGGTTCAACCATGACCTGATCTACTGGCCTTGGGTACTTTTTAATACTCTCATTTTCTTCCTAACACAGCTAAATCACAATGTCTACCACAGACATAGAAGTTAGTTGTAATTTCGAAATCTTCACCACAAAACTCAAATCAATTGATTACAATGGTTTGATTTCTGTTCTAGAAGAACTCCCCACTTTCACATCCTTACTAACCACACAAGCCGACCTGTTATGGAGTTGTATACCTTCCTCTCATCTCTCTCAGCTCGCATCTTCCTGCCTCCAATTTGATAAAGATTCTAATATCTACATAAATGTATTCGTGACACTAATCAGCTGTATGATGTCTAGTCCTAATGTACTACACTCTATCTCTTTTATCAACTATACCCCAATTCTTATGAAGATAGGTTACGGACCTGATTCTGTTGTCAAGGAGATGCGACAGCTTTCTCTGGAATGTGTGGAATGTGTGAGTTACATTCCTGAGTGCCAATCAATATTATTACATAACAACGCACTTAGTATTATAGTTAGAACTAAACACAACTTTTCAAGTACTATTCTCACTAACTTACAGGAAAATACTGCATTTTGTAATTATTCCCAACAAATTACTGATGTATTACAAAACGAATTATGTTCTTTTAAAGACTTGGACAAATACGAATATTGTGAGCATATACTACGGGTATTGAGTTGTTTTGAACCCTTTCATTTCCCGAATACACACAATCTATTGCTCCTATTGAGAGACCTATTTCTTCTACTCAGAAATAAAGTTAATTTGGAAAGACAGTTATTAGCATTGAGAGCATCTTCACAGTTACTATCTCTATTCGATATACATTCTCTATGTGAATATTTGAATTTTGAGAAGAAGAGTGTATTATCTCTGAATGAATTGATAACATTCTTATTGCTAGTAGCTAACTTAATTCTCGTTAATTTCAAACTATGGCTAGATGTATACATGCATTCAGGACATGACCATTACTCTCATTCACTCTCTATGATATCGTATACATATCAGCTGATGAGATTGCTGGAACAAGTAGAAGAGAATGATTGTGTAGTATTGAGGGGTAGTGATAAATGTATTGATTTTATTTGTAACTCCATATTAACGATAGAAGATATTTCTATTAATCTATGTCATTTAATGGTGTTTGCAGATGAGAATTCTAACAATTTATCACCCTCTCTATCTCATGCGGTTTTAAGACTACTGTCAATTTATCTGGCTGATCATGAACTGGATAAACACATAGATGTATTAGCAAAACTATGTCCTGTTCTGATAAGGTTATTGTGTAACCTTTCAATGGATAAGTATTTTGCTGAGATAAATAAATTTGATATATCACTACTGAAGGATTACTCAACTCTTAATAATTACTGTGTGAATTTAGAAGAAAATCTCTCGAATTGTATGTCAGAATTTCTTCCAGCTGCCTTGAACTTGTCGCAACACACTCAAATACCATTGGCTCAATCTGGTTACCTACATTTGTTGATCGTCTATTTCTCTAAGTTATACGTAAGCCCTATCATTGGTGATATTACTTCTGAATCTAATCTCGAGAATAAGAGTGTAATATTTGATTTAATACTGACAAATATTACTAATATTCCTGTAGATTATTCTCTCTATAAGCTAGCTGTTTCACTTATACTCATTAATAAGAGTAACACGACACAATCCACTAGTCAATTGGAGAATAAACTTATGAAAGAGCTGATTAATGGTTTGTCCGGTTGTGAATTTATTTCCTATTTACCTCAAAACCTAGCTGCAACCCTTCAACATATCGTCACTAGCCCAGCAGCTACACCACTCAGACAATACATGAATCACTAAATATTCTTTTATCATATATAAGAGTGTAATAGAGCTTTTGAATAAAACCTTTGTTGAATGGTAATTGAGGTAATTATTTCTAGATTGTATTATATTAACTAAATTTGTTTAAGTTAATATCTCAAGCATACTATTAGCCATCATCGTTCTTACTCAAGTAGACGGTATAGACATTCTTGTCCAAAATAGATTGTACAGTAAACTCTCGTTAAAACAAACTCTTAGGGAACCCCGTTCATTTCATTTGGTTATAAGCGTAGTAGAGTCAATATCATTTAAGCCATAATGGGTAAAGTATTCTCTTCGTTATAAATAATAAGAGTTTCGTTATATCTAACTTGGTTATAACAGGAGTACTTAAAGTCAAATTACATATGTCTTATAATATTTCCTCTCAATTCACATTACTGCTTTCTTCTTTAGCGTAACGATAATTATATAAGATAAGAGAGTTTGCTTATCATGTTTGACTTATTTGCCATCTTTACAAAAGGAGGTATTCTCCTATGGCATTACCAGCAACATGCTGCAGTGAGTGTAGTACGAGTTGTTAACGAGCTGATCAGTCAGGTCATACTATTAGAGAGATTCCATCTTGCTACTTTCTCTCTTGGACAACTTCTCCTCAAATTCAAACTGGACAATAATTTCGAATTGATATTTGTGATTGCCTACCAGAAGATTGCTAAGCTAATGGAAATAGACAGACTTATAGAAAATCTGTTTTCGGAATTCAGGAATTTATTCGCAGAGAGATTAAAAACCAAAGCTTATTTTGATGCTATCAGTTTTGATACTATTTTCAAGCCAATTTTGAAAGCTTACGAGATAGAAAATTCTAATTCCATCTCTTCTAACAGAACAATGAAGACATTCACTGAATCTAAGAAATTCTCTAAACTCAGTGAGACACAAAAGGAGAAGACAATATCAGCTTTGGAACATAAAGAATCTAATTCAAATGAGACCATTGATGAAACACTTAACTTAATAGATTCTAATAGTTATCCTGAAGATACCAGTCACATACAGACCTCCTTCCCTCGTGCTATACAAGGTGATAGAGTTGGAGGAGCGAGAAGAGGGAGGGGTAGGTCAAAGAATCACGTAGAGTCTAAAAAGATTGTGCCTAAGAAACACATAAAGGTAGGTCGTACTTGGGATGGACAGATTTCTCAGGTAGAGAAAGAATCACTTAATTACAATAAAGAAGATGGACCACCTGACCAGACAATAGATGTAGCTAGTTATGTGGATCCTGTAACAGCTGTTGGAGGTATGAGAGGCGATCTGAGTGGGATTGATACCATGAAGGAGTCTGATACCAAACCAACACCTAAGGTATCCCGCTTCATGTCCATGTTAGGAGGACTGACAGGCTCTAAACCTGTCGGGAAGGATCGTCTCATCCCTGTGCTAGAAGCAGTTAAGGAGCATTTGATAACAAAGAACGTAGCTGCTGAGATTGCTGAGAATCTCTGTGCATCTGTCGGAGAGCAAGTTGAAGGAAGGACTCTATCTACCTTCACTACAGTCCGATCAGTCGTACAACAATCTCTAAGAGACTCCCTCTCTCAGATTCTAATGCCTCGTAGGAATATTAATGTGCTGAGAGAGATTATAACCAAGCGTAAGACAGTAGCTAAGCCCTATGTAATTACATTCTGTGGTGTAAATGGAGTAGGTAAATCTACCAGTCTGGCTAAGGTCTGCTTCTGGCTGCTTGAGAACGATTTCAGAGTCCTAATCGCGGCTTGTGACACCTTCCGCTCCGGAGCTATCGAGCAGCTCCTCACTCACACCAAATGTCTACAGAGCTTATACCCTGGGAAAGAAGGGTCTCAACGCGTAACTCTCTACTCTAACAAGACCAACAAAGACGCGTCATCAGTAGCTACAGAGGGGATACTGATTGGAATAAGAGATGGGTATGACGTCATCATGGTTGATACAGCAGGTCGTATGCAGGATAATCAACCGCTAATGCAAGCACTAGGTAAACTGATACACCGTAATACTCCTGATCTAGTGCTATTTGTGGGAGAAGCATTAGTAGGGAATGAGGGAGTAGACCAGCTACAGAAGTTCAATCAATCGCTTATTGACTACTCATTTGCTTATGGTGATTCAGTGAAGTCCTCACTAATAGACGGTATTCTATTGACTAAGTTTGATACAATAGATGATAAAGTAGGTGCTGCTATATCTATGACGTATGCAACAGGACATCCTATTATATTTGTTGGGACAGGTCAGATGTATACTGACCTGAAGAGCTTTTCTCCAGAGTCTGTCATGAACGCTCTACTCAAGTAAATACCCTCTCTAACTTAACTGAATTGTAATATTGCATGACTTCTTTATTTGGGTATATTTAGGTTTTCATTTCTGTACTTTTGCATTATAGTTCAATTAGATGATGCATGCTCATTATTCGATTACTACATTTGCAGAGGGAGGTATTGTATAGTATCGGTTACATGTAAGCTAATTCTCTCAATTTTGTATGAGCATGGTTATCTATCAAAGAAATGATTATACTTTTGATGCAATCAACAAGCTGCAGTAGAACAGATGTGGTATGGTACTACGCCCTTTTATAGTTACATAAGTGTTGGTAAATTTGACCGATTGCGTCAACCTTACTAGTTTACATCTTCAGAGTGTATGTAGTACGTACACACACATATATTATTTCAAAATACCCAGTTCACTCATATATAATGTTACAAATGTAGAAATTGAGCAACTTTCAATTCTTTCTTTGTTTTTAAAATTTTGAGATTGATGATTTGACTATATTAATTCTTATCGCTATCAGAGGCGTAGATAGCATTTCCTCTTTAGGGTTGCTGTGGGGATTCAGGGTGTACCAGTGAGTTTACTAGCATCCCAGCAATTAAGGGGTTCCTACTGGGGTTACCAGCAACCCCTAGCTATGGCCAAGTCGCCTATATGACTATAATATTTTCCCTGTGCTGAATATGTAACCTTGTTAATTACGCTTTTTTCGTGGTTTATTGCAAAAAGGAGCTGTAACGGTATTGTAAATAAAAGATAGAACTGTAAGACTCCGCTTACAGACTTATGAACGACCCAAAAATCTGATTACGCAATATTACAAACCTATATTTTGTGCAGCAGAAATGCAAATGCATTTTAGTTAGCTTCTTCTTTGATTTGGCCATTGTTAGTTGAAAACTAGTTTCAGTTCAATAATATAATCTTTATGAATTATCAAATTTGGCATACAATTGTCACATTCATCAATATTTCACCTACTACTACCATTATTCGAATTTAGCTGAAACAAGTTTATGATTATCAGTGGCCATAATTAAATAATTATGAATTAAAAGTATGTACGCACAAGTATGTACGAGTATGTACGTATGTACGCTTAGCACAACTACTTCTACTACTACAACTTATCATTAGCAAGGTAACAACGAGGGAATTCATGAATCGAGGCCGTGCTAGCAGCAATATAGATCGAGACATTGCTATTAGGAAATTCTTAGACACAAGCAAAGATTCTGTGAAACGATTGAAAGCTCTGAAACAAGCATACGAGAAGGGATTTGAGAATGAACAGGACTTTTACGAGCAGCACTATTCACTTATCTTTTACGTATTCTATGATGCATTTCTTAGCTTTGAGCTGCACAGTAACACCCGTATATCCCGACAGAGACGCAGTCTGGAGAGTTCTATAAGTGATAAAGATGATTTATTCTCTTCTACCATCTACTTCACGTTTGAATCTATTCTGTTCATGTTACCACAGAAAATACACAATAGATGGCAATACCACAGTATACACGGGATTATACTGGACCTTATACATGAGGATAATTCTAGACTTATAAGGAAGAGAGGGATAAAACTGTTGGTATTATGGATTCTATGTCTACAGGAGAATACAACTGATAAAGTGCTGGAAACGTTTGGTACATTGATACCCTACTTTCCGCCTCCCTTCACTCCCAGACATTCCTCATCTGCCTCAGAGCTAAGCGACACAACTACACCCCTTCAACCCAGTCCCGCGCCTTCTCCCTGTGACCTGAAGAGAGGCTACTCTCTACAGGGGTCTAGTCGGAGGGTTGAATGGGCTAGACATGTTCCTCCTACTCCTATCTGTCGTGATAAAGGATCTAGTTCAGATGACATAGATCTGTGTACTGCCTTAGAGCTGTTAGACTACTTTATGAATTGTCTGGTTAACCTGGTGGGATATCACAGATGGGAGAGAGAGGGATATCATCACAGAGGACTACACTATCTATTCTATCAATTCAAACAACATTACTTATCTCCTATATTCCCAGAGGCGACATGTTCTAAACAGCTGTTCCCTGAATGGGTTAACTATCACAAGAACGATTCTACTTTCTACAGACTTCCTATTACTTCTCACAGTAACTTTAACCTATCTCCAACTCCTACACCTTCTATTGACTCACTAAACTCTACCTCAAGTAACCTATTCAAGATAACATATGACCTAAGGAATAGTGTGTATGCTGAACTACAGAATGCTGTTATTATGAAACTTCTGAATTGGATTGATCCTGAGAAGCTAACTCATAACACTAGTGCTGTATTCCATTCCAGAGATTGTTTCATCAACGGTAAGGAGTCTGTATTGAAGATATTATTCACACGACCTGAGAATATTATGTTATTACATGATATGTTGCATCAAACATTCAAAATGCCAGCTAAATACGTGAATACTATGCAAACTGTTGTAAGATTCTTTGAATTTTGGACATTCTCTGTTCTCGATGAAGAGGACTTACCCCCCTTCCTACGTTCCCCTATCCCTTCTACAGATTCGCAGCTGACCTGTAGTGTGGGTTCTTCAGATGATTCTAGACATGTATACCCTAATGTGACGTCAGTATCACAGCAGCCCTTACTAACAGCTGGTAATTATGACGTGAATACCTCTATGAGTAATTTGGTTATTGAGACTACAGGGGCTAGGTGGCAGGAGAGGAGTGACACTTCTCCAAACATCCTCGTCACCTCTTCACAGGAAGCTACACCTACATCCGGTGCCAGTAACAGAGCTACAGCAGGAATAGACCCTTTCCTCTCTGAGATTAACGAAGAGATAGAATTCTCAACAGACCTATCATTCTCATTCCCTCCACGTCCTCATATCCCACAGGATGGTTATCAAAGTTATGATATGGTGTGGTCTATTGCTTACGGAGCTGAACAATGGGATGAACGAAATGCTTGTTTAGGTATTCAGAAGAATCTCAGGCTATTTATATGTCATACCAGTCGTCTGTTGCTGTTAAGACAAGAAGTAACTAATACTCACTGGACGGAATCTTCTTGTAAGAGTGTATTAAAGTTCTATCAAGCTCTAGGCAAGCATAGCTCACCAGATGACGTAACATGGCAATACCTACTGAATACTCTACTAGAAGTTGTAAACTCTCTCTACAGAGAAGAAATATTCTCTGAAACAGATGAGAAGAGAAAAATTCTAGGTGATTCGCTATCAGAGCTATTACACTCTACACTATTAGGATTATTTATCCGTATGAGTCAGCACATACAGATACCCAGTGTATTATGGGATAGTTTGCTATACACGTATTCTAACCTCACAGAACAGAAGCCTGTAGTGATGCAGTGGTCTGCTATGATGAAAGGGCTAACGTATTTGCTGGCATATTTCGTATACGATGTAGATATGATTAATAGACCTCTTAAGACACATCAGGATGCTATGCTTAAGAAACCACAGTCATTACGTAAGCGGTCTGGTACAGGATCTAACTTGGTTTCTCTACCTCGTACCGAGTTAAGACCTGCTCATTCATCTCAGGGATTAGAGTCTCATTCCAGAGATATGCCATTAGCTCTGCGACCTGATAAGGTAACACACCCATTATTGACAAGTCTTTCTCAAGAGGAGAACCGTCTGCTCGTATCTGTTAACTCCACAGACCCTGATTTCTTTGATGAACCTCTACACACAGTAGCATACAAGGGAAGGACACACCCAGCTCTTGATAAGGTGAGGCGCAAACGCTTGACTACTTCTGGTACCAGTTCTCAGTCTTCTCACTCCCCTCAATCCTCTGCTACCAGTACCCCTCAGCTCCCTCACAACGAGGTACGGGGACGTGCCTATAGCAAGGAGTCTCAGGAGAGTGCAGAGTACACAGTTGCTAGAGATCACAATAGACAAAATCGTCCTTACAGCTTAGGGGATATGGGAGCAGAGGATCTTATGGGATACAAGGAGATGATGGATACACGTTCCTCTCTCCCTCCGGGACAAGGAGGGGGTGGTCCCTTGAAGAGACAGAGTAGCATCACTCTGAGGACCTCATTTCGCCACCAGAGTCTGACTAATCTCCTCTCCCATGAACTAGGACAAGACAAGACAAACAGACACAAACTGGAGTCTAAATTCATTAAACCGATTGGAGAAGAGCTTCGTTTATTAAAGTCAGATTACAAGTTCCTCCTCAAGATGTTATTCATTCCTGTCCTCAATCTTAACTACCAGCTGATTGGACAGGGGGAGAATGTGGTGTTGGTACATCGTGGTACTGTCCTAGAGGAGAACATAACCCATGAGAGTTTCATAAGAGAGAATTCTGACTTCCCTAATGTTTATCTAACCTGGCAGAAAGATACTGTAGCAGTTGTATGGCGACGCATGCTGGGTATCCTAAATAACCCAGCACTTATAAAGACCCCAAAGCTACTCTCCATTGCTTTCTCATGTCTAGCATTTATATGGCAAGTATTTGATGACGTCACTACAATAATAATATACTCTAAGCGTACAAAAGACATCCCATACCAGCACTACCCATCTCCTCTACACTTCTCTACCTGGTTATGCCAGGGTTGTTTGTTACAGCAGGAGTATAAGGAGGGAATTAAGATCAGTTACGAGCTGCTATGTAAGACTCATCTCAGTGATAAGTTCCCTCCTCCCTCTCATCAACATCTAGACCTGTTCTATTCTCTACTTAGCTATGGGTATATTCATGATGACTTAGATATTGTACAGGCTTGTGTGAAGCATAGTGTGACTCTATTCACAAGACCTTATGCTGGTATAACTGCTCTGATCCCACCATGTGCTAGCGCTATAAGAATGCTCTTGCAGAAATCTAGTAAGAATTACTCTCAAATAGAGACACTAACTCTACTCAGTAATATGCTGTCCGTATCTAGACTATATCCAGGTGTAGGACTGAGAGAGGATGCGTCACTAGAGTCTCAGTTGGTTGAAATGCTACACTATGTAGCGCAGAACTACCCTGATACATCATCTCGTATTCTAGTTATTCATCAGCTGACTATATTTGTATTTCATTCTCTATACTGTAACGAGCATCCATACCTTGTCAAGAGCTCTCTCAATGATCTCCTGTTCTTCTTTCAATCCCAGGAGTTATCCCTTTATTACGCAGCAGTAGATATGGTAGACTTCCTATCTATGTTATACACACAGATATCACAATTAGATCCATCTCTACCTGTTATTATAATAAAGTCAATAGCTCTCTCACTCACTACTCAATTGAGTAGAAGTTTAAATAGAGACCAACTAACTCGTTACGTCATACCTCTACTACATTGTCTCCGTAGCTGGCTACTAGCTGCTCCCCTGACACACCTCTTAAAGACTGATCCTCTCTACCCAATCCTCTTACAAGATATCATCACAGTACTAATTTCAATCATAAATGATATCCCTATATCTGATGATATACAAGAGTTCTTCAAAGAGGGTGTACCAGATATGCAGGTTACTCTCTCCCGTCTATCCAGTACAAGCAGTGGGAAGACATCAATTAGTATGGTAGCTCCAGAGTCTTATCCCCAGGATCATCTTAATACAGAAGTACAGTCTGTAATTACTACAATACTCTACTTCATAGGACATTTTCCATTCGGACCAGGGATGTCTCAAATTAGCTCAGACCTAAACGAGACGATGGATATGTACATTACATCGGAGAAGAATGAGCTAGACATGTATCTATTCAAGAGCCCTTGTGTACAATTCTACACTTATAACGACAGGACTATACTATCTCTGGTGGAGGTACGTGCTGACGTCACTGATCTCCCTTGTCACATACAGACTATCCACTCCCACGTGAGGATACACATCAGAGATGCTGCAGGGAAGTTCTCATGGGATGTATGTACCCTGCACTCCGCACAGTCACGTTTCTCTAAAGTAGCTCAGTTCGCAGATATACTGTCAGTACATTCAGAATCTACGGACACTACGTCATACCAGGGCAGTCAAGAGGATCTTTTGTCTCAGAGGGAACAACAGCTTCAAGAAGAGACGGTAGTTACTGAGGTCCCACTCACTGAGGACCCTGTTCTATCAATCCTCAAACAGCTGACTCAGTTCAGTCCTGAGGTACTAGAGGAGCGGATCTCTCTGGACCTGCCCACACCCCCTAATAGGATCCTGTATCAGGGACATGGTGATGAGGTTGAGAGTAAAATGCTGAGAATAATAGATCAACAGAACACACAGGAAATAGAATACTTACAGACATACGACACTCCATCACTACAATATCCGCCCATGGAAGAGGTGAGTGAATTTTCAGAAAGCAGACATTCTTTCTTCAAGAACTGCTTGTCTCTACTGAGTCAAATGGGATATTTCTCTTGGGAGAATCGTAATAAACTACATCTCATGAATAAGAAGGTTAGTTTGGTGAATGATCTCAAAACGCTGGATAAAATGGGTCGTTCTAAGACCAACTACACCTGTAGACACCATTATAAGATAGGGGTGATATATATAGGTCCGGGACAAGAGAAACAGCTGGATATTCTTAATAATTCCAGTGGTTCAAAAGAGTTCAATAACTTCGTAGAGTCATTAGGTTGGGAGGTGGAGACCAAGTCCCATAAAGGCTACGGGGGGTTCATGTCTGATAGCCAGTCTAAAATGCTTACGTATTTTGCAGATTCCACCATGGAGGTGGTATTCCACATATCTACTCGTATTCTTACAAGTACACAGCGAGGTACTGACATTAAGATACAACATATTGGTAATGATGACGTAGTAGTTTTCTGGAGTGATCATTGGCACGAGTATCAGCGTTCACAATTCAGAACAGATTTCATGGATATAATTATAGTTATATATCCGCTGAGTAACGGTTTATACCGTATACATATTAACAAACGTATTGAACACAAGCTGCTGCATTTTGGTCCACTTCACGATGGCTCTCTGGTTAGACAGGAATGTTTAGCACCGCTCGTAAGAGCTACTGCAATTAACGCACTCAGGGCTTACAGAGGGAAACTGATTAGCTTTCACAACGTACGTTGTAATGAGAGGGCCCGTAAGATATCTAGAATGATACATGAATATAAGATGAGTAGTACATTTGAGGAATTCCTAGCAGAGAGCTTGGTTCCATCTGGACCTGGTGGACAATCCCAGCCCAATACTCACAAGTCTGAGTCTAGTTACACCCTGGTTGCTCATGACTCTGATGAAACACAGCGAAAAGATTCAAACGAGTTACTCACACCAACAAAACAATTTATGAGAGCTAAAGACAGTATCACAGGCTACAGTCCTCATATTGAGTTCCTTCAGCAAGAAAACAAGTCAGTGGCTAACTGCGAAACTTCACACAAACCATTACAGAAATCGAAAACAGTTCCGCAACAAATGAAAGGTAATAGTGGTAATCACAATGAGCATAGATTTTAAAGCCAATTTAATTTATATATCAGAGCACAGATTTCGTTACCAAATTCAAGAATTCATCAGTCTATATAATGTTGTTACTATTGGTGGTTGTGTAGAGATTTATTTCATTATTTGTGTCAGCTGTTAAATGCTCTGCATTTAGATTGTACAAGTATCTCTCTCTCTCTGTTATTAAAGCAAGACACTTGTCTGTGAGCACACGCTAATCTCAAGTTGTATTTGATATGTAAATCTTTAATATTATACGTACATATATTACGCTAGTTTATAACGGATCGTGTACGTACAGGTATTGCACAATGTCCGTGTTCATTGGGCATAAAAAATTTTAACAAATTTTCTCCTGAGAAACCCAAAAATTTCAATTCATCATAGCGATAAATATGTGTATTTTTTCCAAATTTAGCACAAATAATTTATAATTCAAGAAAATTTATCGTAGAATTCACCACATAGAGAGGTTCGTTTTTATGGAAATGAGTGAAGGTGTACCAAAATTACCCTGCTTATAGAGTTCCCAATATAGAGACCCCACTTATGAAGGTTCAACTGTAATACATATTAACTGGTGTACCTCGTATCCGAGTTCTATTGTAATATTCATTATGAGAATTTACTACTATATCGGGAGAAATTGCAAGTTTTATCAGCAATGCATCTGTATATTTTGATCGAATTCTTTGTAGAACTTTGATCAAATTTTCTTATGTCGAACTTTGATCAAATGATGAAAAAGGCAAATTTTGATCAAAGTTCTACTTAAATGTCTTCAGTCGAACTTTGATCGAAAAATTGTAGAACTTTGATCGAAAAATGTAGAACTTTGATCAAATTTTCTTATGTCGAACTTTGATCAAATGATGAAAAAGGCAAATTTTGATCAAAGTTCTACTTAAATGTCTTCAGTCGAACTTTGATCGAAAAATTGTAGAACTTTGATCGAAAAATGTAGAACTTTGATCGAAAAATGACAACTTTGATCGAAAAATGTAGAACTTTGATCGAAAAATGACAACTTTGATCGAAAAATGTAGAACTTTGATCGAAAGATGAGAATTTTGATCGAAAAATGTAGAACTTTGATCGAAAAATGAGAACTTGATCGAAAAATGTAGAACTTTGATCGAAAAATGTAGAACTTTGATCGAAAAATGACAACTTTGATCGAAAAATGTAGAACTTTGATCGAAAAATGACAACTTTGATCAAAAATGTAGAACTTTGATCGAAAAATGAGTTCTTTTATTTATCACATAAATATCACGAGTTATATAATTTGGTTAACTAACATAAGATTTCTTTTTATCAATTCGGGAACCAGTGTTTACGTGCAAAATATCTATTGCAGAAATCAGCCCAATAGAAGTTACGTCACCAGAAATTATTGATTGAACGATTAATACGATCTAATTTGTACTATTTTGATCTGAAATCATCACTTTGACCTCATTGTTAGATTATTCCGATCGCAAATTTAGTGTTAGATTCAATGTGTGTGTCCCATCTTTAAAAATCATTCCATAGGCTTAGATGCTCAGCTATATATTTTGCAGTTTTTACTGTGCCGACTATACTTTAGTATGAGGCTCAGTATTGATCTCAGTGCTTATTTGTTTTGTATTTTTTTTGTCTCTTGTTTCCGTTTTCGTTCTCCAGGCCACACCGTTTACGATTAAGAGCTGAAAATTATCAAAGGGTTCAGTGTGAGTCTGTGCGACCTATAGATTTGTACCTTGGTATACGATTTTTGATCTGACATGATTTGCCACTTCTGTGCCAATTTAATTTACCATTGAAATTGTATTAACTTCTAGAAAATTCCAATGGTTCTGATTTCCCAAACTTTATTTTCTTTGAATATTTTACTGTGGTATTTAGAATTATCTTATCAATAGTTTGCATAGTTATCCTAAAGTACTCTTCGATATTTTATACATCGCTCTTATCCATCTCAATCAATGGAATATAGTGTTATTGAAGGTAAAAAAGTTGGTTCTGTTAACTATGAATGTCAAAGCTTTCGATATATTCAGTCCTCCTCGTCCTCAACATCCATTTATTTGAGGTGTACCCTGTGGAGGTGCAAAGAAATTGAATGTCATGGTACAGGGCGAATTCATCTCACAACTAATCTTTTTTACCTAAAAAAAGATCACAATCATCCTGAAGCCTCCTACGAATCCAGTGTAATAGTTCTAAATAATAGAATCAAACGTGCTGCAGAATCGTCAACAGGAAATCTAAGGGAAATCTTTGATGATGTGACTTCTACGGATCAAGCAGGTGCATTAGTGAGTTATC
Source organism: Oopsacas minuta (assembly GCA_024704765.1). Taxonomy (NCBI): domain Eukaryota; kingdom Metazoa; phylum Porifera; class Hexactinellida; order Lyssacinosida; family Leucopsacidae; genus Oopsacas; species Oopsacas minuta. Next base: position 715,684 of record JAKMXF010000033.1, on the reverse strand, counting down.
GCAGTGTTCGAAATACGATGGTTAAAAGAAGAAGACTTGAATTACCAGGGAATCCTCTAACGCCTGAACAATTTGAAGTAATGATCAAGCAAACACGATTTTCACACTTTTTCCGAACAATGATAATCTCATCAGAAGGCTTTGCAGCTTTATTCTGGTCTGATTTTATGTTTGAATCTCTGAAAAATACTGATGCGATCAATTTTGATGCAACATTTTTTGTTGTCCCCAAATTATTTTACCAGTTGTTTACTATTTTCCTACAAGAAGGTCATCATGCTTTGCCAGCCATACATATTTTAATGTCAAAAAAATCAGAATCTCTCTATGACGATGTTCTGCAAAAGGTAACAGAATTTATGCCTGATTTCAAACCAAAATTAGCTGTAGGTGACTATGAAAGGGCTTCAAGAAATTCATTTCGCACAGCTTTCAATTCGATAGAAGTATCAGGATGCCTGTTTCATTTTTCGAGAGCTATTTGGAAAAGGTTAACAAAGCTACATCTCACTTCTTCGTATACAAAGAACTCTGAGTTTAATGGATGGGTCAGGTCTGTTATGGTACTTCCCATGTTACCTGAAGAAGAAATTCTACCAGTCTATAGATTGTTATCTGGAGTTACTCTACAAAATATGAATGATCATGAGATTATTAATCTTCAAAGGCTTAAGAGTTACATAAAGAGAGAATGGATTAACAGAAATGATTTATCAATATCCCATTCTATTCAAACAACTAATAACTGTTCTGAAGTATATCATCGGGGTTTAAAGTCTCTCATCCGTGTAAAAAGCCTAACCTATGGGCATTTATGGAATGTCTCGAAAAGACGCTGAAAAAATATGATCTTGAATACCAGAGAATGAAGAATGGCCTAGAAATTGGCGAGCGAAGTGCAAAGGATATAAATAATGAGAAAATTAGAAACAAATGTAAAGAAAAACTTCAAAGAAAAGAATGCACATCACTAGAATATATTAAAGAAATTTCAAATACTATTGGTAATCCGAAATTTTGGACTTATTCGGGATCTACGGAATTGGAAGAAAGTATAGATGAAACTTCTGATAGTTCAAGCGATGAAGAATCAATGGTGAAGAATCCGTGTATCATTTGTTTGAACAGTAGAGATTTAACGTTTGTCTTCATACCTTGTGGACATGCTAATGTATGCGGAAATTGTGAACTGAATTTTACGCTCGGTGATAGATGCCCAGTTTGTCGTTCTATTATAATGAACAAGATGCAGATTTTCCAATAGCAAAGTCAATCCAACGTTTGACATGACAGTTTTAACTGAATATTAGAATTAGGTTAATGTGATAATATATTGTAGTTTAGTGATGGTATATTATCTAAAGTTAGATAACGAATATTACTTTATAGTTACATTACCCATATGCTATTAGAATGTAGAAGTAATATATGTGTCATATGTGTGTTCTATCCTAAGTTGTTTAATACTTCTTTCAGTGAAGACTTATTACGTTAACACGTATTAATAGTTCAATCAATAATTTTTGGTGACGTAAGTTAATTGAGCTGATTTCTGCCACAGATATTTTGCACATGAACACAAGTTCCCGAATTAATAAAAAGAAATCTTATGTTAGTTAACCAAATTATATAACTCGTGATATTTATGTGATAAATAAAAGAACTCATTTTTCGATCAAAGTTCTACATTTTTGATCAAAGTTGTCATTTTTCGATCAAAGTTCTACATTTTTCGATCAAAGTTGTCATTTTTCGATCAAAGTTCTACATTTTTCGATCAAAGTTCTACATTTTTCGATCAAGTTCTCATTTTTCGATCAAAGTTCTACATTTTTCGATCAAAATTCTCATCTTTCGATCAAAGTTCTACATTTTTCGATCAAAGTTGTCATTTTTCGATCAAAGTTCTACATTTTTCGATCAAAGTTGTCATTTTTCGATCAAAGTTCTACAATTTTTCGATCAAAGTTCGACTGAAGACATTTAAGTAGAACTTTGATCAAAATTTGCCTTTTTCATCATTTGATCAAAGTTCGACATAAGAAAATTTGATCAAAGTTCTACAAAGAATTCGATCAAAATATACAGATGCGTGTAAGAGTATGAATAATTTCTATGTTATTATAGTGGAATTGCTATGGGTAACTACGTTGTAGAATTGGAAAACGCAAAGAAATTGATTTCAAGCGAATACTAATCATCGTATTTGTGAGTGGGTTCCATTGATTATAGTCATTATACCACTAATTCACGGCATAGCATAATGGAACGTCATGATATATTCAGAAGTAATTGTTTGATATTGAATACCACAAACTCCTGTATTAATTCATTTAGACTTAAGCTTTGTGTAAGATACAGCATACGAACTCATTACTCCTACACAAGTATAAGTACTCGTAAAATCCCCTAATTAATTAATTCTACTTAACAAATCGCAGTAAACTCAAGTAAATGGATAGTATAATCCCTTATCATATTATTGGAATAACCATCGTATTGGTTCTCTTCCTCTACGAGTTGAGAGACCCAAATAAACTATCAACAAGTGCAAAAACACATGAAAAACCGCAAAAAGAAAGAGCCATTTTCTACATAGCAATTGCTATTAATATTTTATTTCAGTGCATTTACATTGGAAATTATTTGCGAACTGTATACTCACTCAAAATACGTCAAATATTTTTCAGGTTAATCTATTTTATATAGGACTGTGTGTTTGCATTTTTGGTAGTATTTTAAGGTCAAGAGCTAAGCAAGAATTAGGAGAATTCTTCACTTATCGTCTGGGGGTGAGTAAGGGTCAGAAATTAATCACAACAGGTGTATACACTCATATTATGCATCCTAGTTATTTGGGGTTGTACATGTTATTCCTAGGATCAAGTATAATGTACTGTTCTGTAATTCTATTGGTTACCAGTATTCAAATGTTAATTGCGATCATCATAAGAATTACAAAGGAAGAGGAAATGCTAGCAGAGAAGTTTGGAGCTGAGTTTAAGATTTACAGTCAGAAGAGATGGAGGTTATTCCCCTGTATCTACTGATACAGATTCGGTTATTTTCTGAATGAATAACAATTTAGTTATGATCCTGTTTGAAAATTTACAAATTTTTAAAGTAATTTGTGTGTAATTATTTATTTTTTATATTCGTGTTTTACAATCCCCGTACTTGTAATTTACTTGTAATTTGAAATTCTATTAATTAAATTAAGCTCTACAATCTTAGTTTTTACAATTAATTAGAAAAACAATAAACATTCGATTTTTTGCATTATTCGCTTAAGTATTCTCGTCATTTTACGTTTTAGGCTGTGGCTAGAGTGTCTGCAACAGCACTTTAAGGTTTAATTAAATTTTTGGGTGCCGTTGCCAGCATCCAATTTTTCTTCTTAAAGTATTGACAACGAAAATTTGTGATTTTATAACGTCAAAAAGGTGCTAAAATATCGTTTTTGGTACGAGAATTGGTTAAAAGCAATTGGTAAATTTTTACTGTTCCATCTCATTACGAACGTAAAATAATCCTAGAGATTAGCTTCCACTTATTAAATAGGGGTAAACAGGAGCGCAGAATTCGATTTTTGACATTTTTGAAATGTATAACAAGATTAGTAAAATTCAATTTTCTCTTTCTTTGTTGCTAAAAATAGATATTTAATAGGATAACATAGATTCAATAATCCACTAAAATTTATTTGAAGTTTTAATTCGGCACGGATGGTGATTTGAGATTATTATAATTTAATTAGAATACTAATAGAATAAATATGTAACTATATTTCATATTGTTTATTATTTGACCAATTAAATTTAACTTAAACGTTACTAGGGTTACGTAACGCTACAAGGGGAGGGGGTGTTATGTGAAGTGTGACAGTCCCATTCTTTTTGTATTACAACAAGGTGAAAAAATATAATATAGGGAGGGGGCGTCAAAATTATTGAATTCGCGTTACGTAACGTTTAAACGGCCCCATATATCAATAAGAATAGAAGAGCACTCGAAGTGTTCGCGAGCCGCGCAGGGCAAGAAAGCGAAGCTCGCATACAAATACTCCTACGAGCAACCTGATTTCTTCTGCTAGAGCTGATGACTCATTCTATGCCATGAACCGTATTAAATTATTTACGTAGTTCCATGGGGAAAGATCGTTTAAGTGACTTTGGAGTTTTGAATGTAATATTGAAATGACCAGGACTTAAACGAAGATAGCATAATCTATAAGTTTGCAGTAGGCAACAAAAAATGGATTTTTTTGAATTGTTAGCAACTAATATACTAACTATACTATGTACCGATTATACTGTATGTCTGTTGTTTATGAGTATGATTAATTTGAATAATTTCTCAGTTTTTTGGAAATTATACATAATTTTCAAGTGAGCCTTTGGCCATGCTGAAAAAGCTGTCGATATTCCCAGTCCCTTAATTCGCTAATTCCTGACGCTGCCCCTGATCCTAGACCCTAGTCAATTAGGTAGAATGATAATCTGTTCTAGATATGAAAGCTACACTGTTATATGTATTAGTTATTAGTTATTAGTTCAAACTACGAAATATTACACAAAATTATTTATACTTACAATTACGAATCACAACATACTCCATAGCATAATAATTACAATGGAGCCGATAGAACAGCCAATTATAAACAAAGTCACCAACACAGAAGATCCAATTGAAATAGCTACACATGACTTTTCTCTGAATTGGATGCTCTTGAAGGATTCTGAAACTGGTAAAGTGTTGTGGGAGGGGAAAGAGGATATGTCTATACCAGGACAGGTACATATTGCTGAAGTTCCTAAGAGTATTCTAGAGTGTAAGTCTGTTTCACGAACTCTAAATTTCAGCTCAAAACGTGCTCTAACTAATTTTAGAATTGTTCAGAGAGTTATGTTTCAAGATCAGCTGCTAGAAGGATGGTCATTCAAATTCGGATTTGTAATTCCAAACTCTACAAACTCGTGGGAGCAAGTGATAGAAGCCGCTGGAGAGGGACATATGCTGCCTGCAGAAATGCTGAGTGGTAATGTTCTAATTCAAACTGATTTCTATGATGAGAACACTATTATATCAGCATCCCGTGTGCGTATATTCTATGTGTAGATTTATTCATTATCCTTGTTGACTTCAATTGTTTCAACTATATTTAATTTAATAATTCAAAACATCTTTCTGTATGTCACTCTAGCTATCCGTAAAAGGCTGAATTAATTATGCTAATGTATTCTACAGCCTCTACATACATTTTTCTAGAGGTCTTTATAATGTTCAAATTTTGCACTTGTAGTCAACTCCCATTAAATCAAAGCTCAAGGACCACAATAATTAATGTACTTGGATATAAAGCGGGGTTCGATAGAATCCATGAAGTTTATGTTACTTTGACTGTTTGAGATCATATTTACAATTCAGACCTCGATATAAGCGAATATTCCAGTATATCCGTGTTCGATATAACAGGAGTTGACTGCAGTTATTTTAATGTATGAATTAGAGTGGATGGATATTTGGACAGCAGTCTCCCAATACCTAAATCGTTACGTCATAACTGGTGGTATAGTTATACTAAGTGTGTCGTGTTACAAATTGTTATATTTTAACAAAAAATGGAGACAAGACTATTACTCTAATGTGTGGTTTGGTGGATTAGGTGAACGTGCGGATATGAAACACAAAAGTAAGAAAGAATCTCTCTTCCTAAAATCTAACTTAGAAGGAGATATCGTAGAAATAGGAGCAGCTGATGGAATCAATCTCAAATACTATTTAGAGTATGCTGATAAAATTAAATCTCTAACTTGTATTGAACCTAGTCAGCTGTTCTTTGATGCATTGAAACCCAAAGTTGAGGATCTTCCATTTCCGGTTAGACTATACAATGGAACATTTGAAGAGTTTGTAGCTAGCAGATATCACGATCATATTGAGGATAAATTCGATGTAGTAATCAGTCTGTTACTGCTTTGTAGTGTAGATAATCCTGTAGAAGTCATTACAGACTGTCATACACTTTTGAAACCAGGTGGAAGACTAGCACTGTTAGAGCATAACAGGAATAGAAAAAGCTATTTCTGGCGATTTATACAATCTCTATGCAATCCTTTTTGGAGAATAATAAAGAACGATTGCAGACTGAACAGAGATACTCATACTGATATTAGTTGTGTGAATTGGGAAAGATTCGAATCTGAATTTCATCCTACAGGCTGGTACCTTATAGGCGAGCATTATACAGGGGTAGCAATTAAATAAATATTTATCCTATAACCATATTTATTAATGATTAATCAAAATTATTTGTATTCAAGTTATGTGTTAATTAACGTATAAGAATAGTTTATTTGAGTTAATATTAAGGTTAATATTAATCTTGGCATTTTCATTATGCGTATTATGTTTCTTACAGATGCAACTGATTATAACGTTCTGCCTTCTGAGTACAGTACTGTCTCCTATTCATTGTCAAATACAGTATTCATTCTATCCAATTAAGGAAGCATTCTCGTTAGATGAACATGTCTTATTCAGATTCACTCTTACTAACAATTATGATACTGGTTTATTGTACCTTCCTTGGGGTACTCCACTAGAGAAGTATCCAGGAGAGCTACTAAGGATGACTGACGGACAGAGCGAAGTGAATTTTATATGTCCAGTAGTCGACCGTCTTCCTACTACAGCTGATGACTACAAGTTCCTTCCTGCAGGATCTACTGAAAATGTGCTATATAATGTATCAGTATGCTACACAGTTGATACAGCTGGTGAATACACAGCTAATTATAGCCGGTATTTACCAGCTAAACTAGTTTATGCTGTGACTGCCTTTACCAGCTATGACTCATTCTCATCGGCAGTACTATCTATTGATAACATAAGATTCTGTGTAGGTGACACTTGTAACCTCCCGCCTATAATACCAGAGCTATTCAATGTTACTCTAATATCTTCTAGCTCAACTCTATTACCAGAATATATGCTAATCTTTATTTACTGTGTTGTTATTACCATAATGTTTTGATATTAATTTATATTTATTGAATTCGCAGTATGAGATCACACAAGAGGAATGGTAATAAGTAAGAGGATCCTGTATACAAAAAAATACGAAGTAACACATACTATAATAGCTAGTAGGCTTAAATAACTGATACTACTAAAAAAGATCTGTAATATAAGTTTGATAAGTTATACTAATAACCTAAGTGTTAATTATTAAACTTTGGGGTATAATTAAGAGGCTGTATACCTGTACCCAAAACACCTAAATCTCGCATTTTGTATATTTCAACATAGACATTATTAAAATGAGGTTGTAGCTCCTTAGTACAGTCTGCAATCCATCTCTCTACGTTAGCATACCCAGTGTATATATTTATACCTATTGCCCAGTGTTGTGTGAGTTCACAAACGGCCTGAATGTCTGCTACAGAGATCTCTTCTCCAGCTATGAACTTACTGTCACGTAGAGTAAAGTCATTGAAAATGGTCAATGCCTTGCGTAGAGTTTCTTTGCTCTGTTCAATTAGAGGATCTGTTGATGGTTTTTTCAATAATACTTCATTTAGGAACCAACCACTAGCTCCTTTCCTTAAGTTTGTCGGAAACCAGTCAAAGAATTGATCGACTAGAACTCTCTTCTTCAGGTCTTTAGGATACCAGTGATCTGGTAGATCTCGAGAAGAGCAGAGGTAACGGAGGATAGTTGCGCTCTCATAGATAACAAATGTACCATCCTTTATTACAGGAAGCATTTTGTTAGGATTAGCAGCTAGTAGCTCTTCGTGCTTTCTGTGTTCTCCTTTCAAGAGAGAAATCACTTCTCTTTGATGAGGAATGTTATTAATCTCCAGGAGGAGAACTATTGCTCTACACGGTTGAGATACCAAGTCACAAAAAAGTTTCAGCTCCGACATCGTATTCAAATAATCTATGATATCAGAATATTATCTGTGAGTAGATTAAAAATCTATAATTATTTACAACCCGTGTCGCTGGGATTCGATTTCATGGATATTTCTATAGTTTGATTCATTTTAAGGTAGCATAAGTATCTTTATTATACAGGTTAGTTTGTATTATCAGAAGCTATTTTTCAGGAACACTGCACTGTCGGATTATCACAGCAGGTTCCACCTCAAAGAATTTTACCAATGCAAATGAATCAACTACATAAATAGACACGTCACAACCAACCGTACAGGTTATAATTTCTATTTTTTGCTGCTACACATAAATTTTCTAAAAACTATTAAGATTAAGCATTTATTTGATTAGATTTATCCTCATTACTTGGCAGAGGGTCTGTGGCTGAAGACTTAAATTAGATCCAGTAGATATTAAGGATATGACTATCGATAATATTTATACCTGAATCGAAGCCTATTTAACAATTCAGAATAATTGAATTTCTGAATAATCTGAAGGTTAATATGTTTAATCATGGAATAGTTATTAGTTATAATTTCAATAATTTCTCAGATTCTTAGTCTTGTAAACTTTTACAACGAATCACTTCTTGGAAAGCACTACTGATGCTAATGAAAGTGAAATATCTAATTAGCTGTAAGATATAAGATTAATATGTTAACTTAGTGAGGAGTCCAAGCATTTCCAGGGGAAGAAGAATTTTCTCCAGTTTCCACTGTATCTCTATTGAATACATTGCTGGGCTCATAGAAAAGACCCCTTGGTGATCCATGGACGACAGCAGGAGTCCACAGAATCTCAAAATTTGTATTGCAGTTTATTGAAGGTAGTCTACAGGATATGTGTAAAATTATGATACTGGATCATTATAGCTTCCTAGAGTTGATACAGGCAACTACAGGGTGGCTCCAAAGTTCTGATACAAAATCATGATTAATATACAACCATTATCAGGAAGTATTCTCAATGGTTTGCTCTCCCATGACATACCTTATACGCTTCCTAACAAATATTATTTCAATTTAGTGTATTCTATTTCGAAAAAAATTGTGATTGACCATGGAATCTGAGAGGTCAGCAATTATTGAGTTGCATATGGCGGGGAAAAGTCCATCAGAAATTTTGAAACTGCTGAATATTGCAAAAAGGACGTAGGGCATTTATCTACAGGACGATAAATCGATATAAGGAAACTGGGGACACTGTAGACAAGCCGAGATCTGGTCGTCCATGCTCTGTAACGACCTCAGCTCTCAAGAAAGTGGTGCGAGAACGGATTCGGCGGAACCCACACCATTCGATGAGGAAAATGGCCTTGGAGCTCAATATATCTCGCCGAGCAATACAAAAGGTTGTCAAAAGGGACCTAGGAATGCGCTCTTTTAAACGCAAAAAGGTACAATTCCTATCTGGGTCGGTGAAAGAAAAGAGAGTGTCCCGGAGCAAGAGCCTACTTGCTCTACACGCTATTGGAGTTCTCGAAAATACCATTTTCTCAGATGAGAAAATTTTCACCATTGAAGAGGCTACAAATAGCCAAAACAACAGAGTCATCTCGACCTCAGCTTCAGCGATCCCTGATAAGTTCAGATATATCAGTCGGATGAAGAAACCACTGTCGGTGATGGTTTGGGCTGGGGTCTCTGCTGTTGGTCGGACACCACTGATTTTCATCCCCCCAGGAGTGAAAATCAATGCCAAAACATACCAAGAGCTTGTATTAGAGCCTGTGGTAAAAGGTCTGAGCCAGACCATGTTTTCTGGACAGCAATTTGTCTTCCAACAAGATGATGCTCCCGCCCATACGGCCAATACGACCCAAGATTGGCTGAAGCACAATATTCCCAATTTTATACATAAGGATGAATGGCCACCATACAGTCCCGATTTAAATCCCATGGACTATTCTGTATGGTATATCTTGGAAAACAAGGCTTGTTCTGTGTCACACAACACAGTTAGCTCTCTAAAGATTTCCTTGTGTCGAGAATGGGAGAAGATGCCCCAAGAAACTCTGCGTGCCGCAGTAGAAGGATTCCCGAACAGACTCAGGGCTGTCATTTCCAAAAAGGGTGGTTATATTGAATAAATGACTAGGCAATCTCTTCCTAATAGTATGTATTAATTATATATAGAGAATCAATAATGTAGGTCATGCTGAATAAATATTATAGACAAAATGGTTTGTATCAGAACTTTGGAGCCACCCTGTACAAAGCTAATTTCGGTGTGAATTTATCAGCTAACTAATTCATTCTGTGACAGCCTTTACCAGCTATTCTTTTAGAGATAAATGATTGTGTTTCACCATTCGATTGAACACCAATTTCCAGTAATTGAAACTTTTGTCTGGCCTCTAGCAAAAATTATGAAAGGAAAGCAAATGTACCATAAAATTCACACTATTTGAAAGAAAAGAAATTCTTCACCTTCCCACTATTCAAGAATTTTTATATACCTTACTATAGGAAATTAACGCGAATTGGAGCATTCGCGTTAATTTCCTATAGTAAGGTAACTAATAGTTTGGCTGCAAATATTTTATGAATAATATTGAATTTAGAACTATCCATCATATTTTTCGCTAAAAATTTTAAATTTTAAAACCTGAAAACCACAAATATTTATTTTTGCAAAGAAATAGTAAGAAAAACTGGTTTCTACTGTATTTCGAATTGTAAAGAACAGGCCTCTATCCTAAATTCTATACTTCATTCATAAGAAATTAACATATTCCTCTTGTGTAATCTCATATTGAAAATTCAATAAATTATATTTGATAAATAATACAAGTAAATAACATTCTACAGTAACAAGTAAATTACTATTGCTGGCTACACATAGTTACATAAACCATGGATTAATGGTACATACAGTACAGCGTTATTCAGATAGTATTGTGCCAGTTATTAGCAAAACCTTGATTTTGTGAATTACACTATGTACTACAAGTCTGGGCAATAAACATGTCATAAAAGAGCATCAAATATAATGTAATATAACAGCAACTCTACACATATTTAAATAGAAATTAAATAAAGAAAACTGTCCCAAGCAGCATTGATATCCCAATTATATGTTACTCATTCGACTCATAATTGTTATATGATTTATCTAAGAAACTGTAATAACATTCATATCTAAAAAGAAATACTATACAATATAAATTAGTATCAAAACATTATGGTAATAACAACACAGTAAATAAAGATTAGCATATATTCTGGTAATAGAGTTGAGCTAGAAGATATTAGAGTAACATTGAATAGCTCTGGTATTATAGGTGGGAGGTTACAAGTGTCACCTACACAGAATCTTATGTTATCAATAGATAGTACTGCTGATGAGAATGAGTCATAGCTGGTAAAGGCAGTCACAGCATAAACTAGTTTAGCTGGTAAATACCGGCTATAATTAGCTGTGTATTCACCAGCTGTATCAATTGTGTAGCATACTGATACATTATATAGCACATTTTCAGTAGATCCTGCAGGAAGGAACTTGTAGTCATCAGCTGTAGGAGAAAGACGACTGGCAACTGGACAGATAAAATTCACTTCACTTTGTTCGCCAGTTATCCTTAGTAGCTCTCCTGGATACTTCTCTAGTGGAGTACCCCAAGGAAGGTACAATAAACCAGTATCATAATTATTAGTAAGAGTGAATCTGAATAAGACATGTTCATCTAACGAGAATGCTTTCTTAATTGGATAGAATGAGTACTGTATTTGACAATGAATAGGAGACAGTACTGTACTCAGAAGGAAGAACGTTATAATGAAGCTAGCTGGTTGCATCTTCGGTGTAATAATAAAAGGAGAATAGCTAAGATTTATAATTTTAGTACTGATAGCTAAAAGACGGTAATAGAGGATCAGAAATCGGAAACGGATACATATGACATATATTGTAAAGAAATGGCACTAGACAGGCCAGTAGTGGAGATGATTTATATTACACTCTCCCTATAATATATATTTCACGAAAGTTTATCCAGTTTCTCCTTCATTAACTTTAACTTAACTATAGCAGCTGCTAGTGTACTGTCCTTCTTAGCGAAACATAGTCTAACCAGCGTATCTCCTATCACTGTGTTCTGCTTACCACAGAATGGAGTAACAGGTATCACTGCTAGTCCCACTTCTCTTATCATCCACTTAACAAATGTGAAGTCATAAGATTCTGTTGACGTATCAGCAGTAGCGAGTATAGCCATCAGTCTAGGTATCCTCATCATCATGAAGTAGGTACCAGAAGGCTTTATAGGAGACAAGCCTATCTCTACAAGAGCAGTGAAGAGAGTGTCTCTCTTTCTTTCTAGATCCCTCCTCAACTCACACAGATACCCCTCCGATGTTCCCATGAATCCTGCCACTCTCTTTACTCCCTCCCCTACTGCTAGTTGTAACGGAGTACATCCACAGTATGCGGTCTCCTTCAGCACCTCCTCCATCCTACTGATCAGGTCTGCAGGACCTACAGCCCAGCCTAGCTTCCATCCCGTCACAGAGAACATCTTACCCGCTGAGAACACAGACACGGTCCTCTTCCACATACCTTCAACAGCTGCTACTCTCACTAGTTCTCTCCCCTCATACGTCATCCACTCGTACACCTCGTCTGACAATAACAACAGGTTGTGTCTCTTACAGAGGTCAGCTACTATCTTTATCTCCTCTTTGCTCATAGACTTGCCTAGAGGATTGTTAGGGTTGTTCAGGAGAAGAAGGCTAGTGCTAGAGGAAACAGCTGATTCTAATCTTGTGGGATCTAGTCTCCATTCATCTGTACTGCTAGGTCCTGTAGTGTTATGAGGAGGAGTGAATGGTACGAATACAGGGATAGCTCCACACAGTTCTATTAGAGATGCATAACTCTCAAAGGCTGGTTCTAGTAAGATAACTTCGTCACCAGGTTTTATCAGGGCTCTCAATGCTAAGTATAATATACCGTATGCTCCAACGAAACTAATAACTTCATTTTCTCCTATCTCACGCCCAAGGAACGAGGAATACAGCTGACAGATAGCCTGAATTAGAGAGGGGTGTCCTCTGGAAGGAGATAAGGAGTGAGCTGATGGGTCTCTTGCTACTCTACCCAACGCTTCAAGCAAGAAGTCAGGAGAGGCAAAATCAGGAAACCCTTGCCCCAGATTAATAACCTCTCTTCCTTCTATCATAGCATTGAACACTACCCACAGACTCTCACGGTCTTCTTGTAATCCTTTGGCAACGAATCGCTTCTTGGATAACACTGTTTGATTGCTCATGAAAATATCTAATTATGATGAATACGTTTAAGACTCTTATGAAATAATATCCCAATATATGATCAAAATTTCTATGACGTTTTAGGTTCTCCCGGTTGACTAATACTATTTCTATTAGCAGTCCAAAGGTGGTCCTGTTGGAAACAGGACCAACTGGACTGTCTCATACGGTTCCCTGCAATTTCATGATATAAATGATACTATAGGGATATACATACATTCATAAATACTCAATTGATAAACCAATTTATAATATTAAATTAAATCATTGATAGAAATTTTCATGAGTAACAAACCCTTATTATCTAAGAAGCGCTTCGTTGCCGAATATTTCCAGGAAGAGACTGATAACATGTGGGTGGTATTTAATGCTCTGTCGAAAGGTAGAGATGTTATTAATCTGGGAATGGGATTTCCTGATTTTGCATCTCCTGACTTCTTGCTTGTGGCCCTGGGTAGAGTAGCAAGAGACCCCTCATCTCATTCCATATCTCCTTCCAGAGGACACCCCTCTCTCATTCAGGCTATCTGTCAGCTGTACTCACCGGTTCTGAGGCATGATATTGAAGAAAATGAGGTGATTAGCAACTTTGGAGCTGATGGTATATTATATATAGCATTGAGAGCCCTGATAAAACCTGGTGACGAAGTTATCTTACTAGAACCAGCCTTTGAGAGTTATGCATCTCTAATAGAACTGTGTGGAGCTATCCCTGTATTCGTACCATTCACTCCTCCTCATAACACTACAGGACCTAGCAGTACAGATGAATGGAGACTAGATCCCACAAGATTAGAATCAGCTGTTTCCTCTAGCACTAGCCTTCTTCTCCTGAACAACCCTAACAATCCTCTAGGCAAGTCTATGAGCAAAGAGGAGATAAAGATAGTAGCTGACCTCTGTAAGAGACACAACCTGTTGTTATTGTCAGACGAGGTGTACGAGTGGATGACGTATGAGGGGAGAGAACTAGTGAGAGTAGCAGCTGTTGAAGGTATGTGGAAGAGGACCGTGTCTGTGTTCTCAGCGGGTAAGATGTTCTCTGTGACGGGATGGAAGCTAGGCTGGGCTGTAGGTCCTGCAGACCTGATCAGTAGGATGGAGGAGGTGCTGAAGGAGACCGCATACTGTGGATGTACTCCGTTACAACTAGCAGTAGGGGAGGGAGTAAAGAGAGTGGCAGGATTCATGGGAACATCGGAGGGGTATCTGTGTGAGTTGAGGAGGGATCTAGAAAGAAAGAGAGACACTCTCTTCACTGCTCTTGTAGAGATAGGCTTGTCTCCTATAAAGCCTTCTGGTACCTACTTCATGATGATGAGGATACCTAGACTGATGGCTATACTCGCTACTGCTGATACGTCAACAGAATCTTATGACTTCACATTTGTTAAGTGGATGATAAGAGAAGTGGGACTAGCAGTGATACCTGTTACTCCATTCTGTGGTAAGCAGAACACAGTGATAGGAGATACGCTGGTTAGACTATGTTTCGCTAAGAAGGACAGTACACTAGCAGCTGCTATAGTTAAGTTAAAGTTAATGAAGGAGAAACTGGATAAACTTTCGTGAAATTGATCTTTTGTAGTACGTAATACATATTTTGGATAGATAACTATCTAATTCAATCTACTATCCTATTTATACTAAACAGAAATAAATAAAATTAACATGGAGGCCATGACAGTTGTTTCCCTCCAATCAGGTGGATATGCAGATGGTAGACAGATTGTTGTCCTTCCTTGCCATTATTGATAACCAGTCTGTATCCCTTATCAAGTTTCTGATCCTCTGCTACCTTCTTAGCTACTAGTAACAGATGTCCTAACAGCTAAAATAATAGACTACAATAATACTACTGGATAATTCATCCCGGAGCTATTTTAAGCAAAATTTACCCTTAAATTCCAAACAATTTCCATGCAATTTTGTTGTATGAGAATTCAACATACACGATACACCATATTTGCATCGTGTATGGTGGTCGTGAACTGGTGGTCCTGGACTAACTTACTTTTTCATCTTCTTCTTTAGCCTCAGATATCTGAGTGATAAATTTGATTGGTACTATCAGGATGTGTATTGGAGCTACAGGGTTGATGTCTTTGAAAGCCACACACTATAATATGACAATAAAACGTAATACGTAGAAACTAAAAAATATATGAATTCTACCTTATCATCTTTATAGAGGAATTCAGTCTTTATCTCTCCTCGTATTATCTTACCGAATATAGTGTCATCAGGTGTAGCAGTGTTTTTTTCTGTCGTATCAGCCATATTAATATTCTTATAAAATATACTACTTGTATGCAATGAGTTGGTGGTTAATATCCTGCTAGTTATAATAGAATTCTGTTGGTATCTTAGAGTCTTAATCAATCTAACACTTCTGGAAATAATTAATCTCTGCATCCAATAATGCTACACATAAATGCAAGCTATTTCTTATACGTTTATTAGCCAATAAATTGTAGTACGAACTTCAGACCCAACATATGATAGCATGATCACAGTAAAACCTCTACGAACGGGGCCTCTGGAAATGGAGTGAAAAATAAACAGAGCGATTTCCTAGTCGCGTACAAATAAACCTCCACAAACGGAGAATTTAGCAGAAATGAAGTAGTATCTCCGGCGTTCATGACACCCTGTTTGTAGAGGCTACACTGTACTTGATTAAAGTGCAAGAATTTCGATATTTTCTACAATTCTTCTTGATTCCCCCCAAACAGAATATTCTTAATAATACCTCATTTTGAATAATTCTAATATATTAAAATGTACACAGCATGTACTCAGTACACACTTAGTGGTTAAGAAACTGTGATTCGAATTTGTAGTGAAGTGCGTGTTGGCATAAAATTTGTTGTCAATTTGATGAATTAAAATGAGCTTTTCGAGTTGTTTGGTCCAACAATTCTATCCTCTGGTGATTTGAGACTCATTTTCTTAACAAACTCATAAGTCACTATAACACAAATGCTGAAAGGAATAGCAGCTGTTAATCTTGCAGACAGTCCTTTAGTTAATCCCATAACTCCCTCAGAACTCAGTAGATGGTATACTTCTCCTAAGAATGTTCTCCTACTACCAACCTAAATATGGAAACATTCAAAAATAAGTGTCAATATAATAGCTAAAGATAATGTTCTAATAATATAATATTCTTATGGGTGTGAACTCTAGTATATGCGTATAGAGTTTTTAGTTATACTTCACACTGAATCCTGAGTTGGCTTTGTAGCCCACATTGCCTCGCTTACCTTAGGGCTGCAGTTCCCAACGTTCTTCGCCTGACCCCTATACCAATTTACACATTCCCTCCCATATCGACCCTAGGTTGGGAAACGCTGCCTTAGGGCTTATGTCGTTAAAATCAGTAACCTGAGTATATCAATCTACCTGTAATCTAGTACGTATAACATCAATAGGATTAGTAAGCAGAGCTGAAGATACAGCAGCTGTAACACCTGATAAAGCTTGTAGCATTACTATAGGAACTCCGATTATTAGAACTGGATTGAGTAAGGGGAGTAATCCTGAGTAGCAGGCCCACCAGATAGCAGAGCTAGGAGTAAATGTCATTAGAGATACAAAGTAGCCTCGGTAGAAACCTGTAGATACATGGAAAGTTAAAGCGAAGCACCATAATCTATACAAATAAACCTCCTTAAACGGGTAGCATTTTCGGTGTCCCTGGCTGCCCCCGTTTGTTGAGGCTACACTGTAACTAATTGACAAAGAAAAACTTGTTCAACAATCGCTAACCAATTAGTCCATGCTCCTTGAAAATAATCTTAGCTATCTGATAACTACTGAGCTGTTTATTCTGTCCTTTGAATAATGACAATGCATCCTGATTACCTAGATCACTACCTGCTCCCATTACCATTCTGTATTGAGATAACACATCAACTGGTACTGTAATACTCTGAGCTAAAATAGATGCTATACCACCAGCTACAAACCCTTTTATAGCAGGAGCATGATTAGATAATTTTCCACGTAGTAGTTCATAAGTAATGATGTATACTTGTCCAGATATCAACCCGAGGCTGTTCACAAAGAATCCTTTGTAAAGACCTCTTACCCCTTCTTGTTTTGATATCTTAAATAATGCATCTATTGCTCCTCTATACACTTGTTTCTTAGCTTGAACTTGTAGTCGTGTCTTCACTAAGATGGTTGGATAGAGACAGAGGCGAACTCCAAAAAAGAATGCAGGACTTAATAATAGGAATTTAGTTTTGTTCAGATCTTTCCATTCGATTATTTGGATGCCTTCTTGCTCCTGCATGTTATCAGCTGTTTATTCTATGCTATTGCAGATATAATGCAATGCACATCTGCTATATACAGCTATGATTGGGGAATAGTTCAGAGATTAGAATGTTGCTGTTGGGTAAGACCTTCTAAGATTATTTGTAAGTTTGGCCAAGGAATGATATTGTTATCTGATTCATATGTTCATAAAAAATAGAATTGATGGTCCCTTATTGTCCGTTTTAAAATGCTAATAATGAGTCTACTGGTAGTTTGATAATAATAACTTGTATTGTTGTAGATAATTGTTAGTTCCTACATCATACTGTATGGTTTTAGAATACACAACAACAAAGAGAAAAAATTTATTGCAGCTCCGAGCAATTCTGTAACAAAAGAAACTCATACCAGAATTTGTTGCACTATAGCTATCCTAAAAATTAAAGATATTTGCATTGAGTATTTTAGTGGAGATTACAAGTCCACGGAGATTCGAGGAATGATCAATGTACATAAGTGATATAGTTATGTTACTCCCACAAAATTTGTAACTCTACGTACATAACTAATATCACAACGAATATTTTAATAATTAAACATGCAAATAACGCAATACCAATCCTAATTATTACTAATAGTACAAGATAGCTATGCAAAAGCATTGAGCACTACACTTCTACTTCGATAGTAGATTCATCATTTTGTTCATTGCATTTCTTCCTAAAATATTTCAGTTTTTCAGAGGGGCTTGGTACGATAGTCTCCCCTCCAGGAGTCCAACCAGCTGGACACACCTCTCCATGTTTGTCTGTGAATTGAAATGCTTGGACTAGCCTCAGTGTTTCATCAACAGATCGACCAACAGGAAGATCATTCATGGTGATCTGTCTTAGAATTCCTTTCCCATCTATTATGAACAATCCTCGCAAAGAATATCCCTCATTCTCTAAAAGTACTCCATAATCTTTGGTTATCTGTCTCGTGAGATCACTGAGTATTGGTATGCTAACGGGCCCAAGACCTCCTTCCATACGCGGTGTATTAATCCAAGCCATGTGTGTGTATTCAGAATCAACACTACAAGCTAAAACTTCTGTATTGATTTCCTTGAATCTATGAATGTTATCATTGAATGCAATAATCTCTGTTGGACAAACAAATGTAAAGTCAAGCGGATAGAAGAATAGGACAAGATATTTTCCTATATAATCCTCTAAAGAAATACGCGTAAATTCTCCATTTATTACAGCAGTACCATTAAAGGCAGGAGCTGGTCTAGAGATCTGTGCTTTCGACCAGTGTAGTGCGTGTTGATAACCACCAGTACCTGAATATAGTTCTGGATACGCGTACCTGTTAGTTACCAAGCAATTCTCTTGAGGGGTAACAGGACAATTATAGAAAAACAGGATTATACAAGTAATTATATACCTGTACATAGCGATATATGTAGCTAATGCAAAGGAAATGTAAGGTAAAGAGTTGGTGAATTTTTCTAACTATCATTTCTCTGGTCACTAGCAGAGCGATTATGACTAGCACATGTAATGGGATACTATCTAGGCTCTAAATTGGTAATCAAATATAGGCTATGGAAAAACAAACTTTGTTATTGAATTTCATATTGAATGATGATCTCTCGGGTAGGAGGTACAATAATATGTGCATTGCTTTTGATAACAATAACATATTACGTCATCAGATTTGTAAAAAGGTTTGTGTTCTATCTGCGGTTACCTGGTCCTCCTTATAATTGGCTATTACGTCATGAGGTCGATCTAACAGCTGGTGATCTCTCAGAAATTAGAGATTTTAAGCGGAAATATAATGAAAAATACCCACAAATTTGTCGATACTTCCTCGGTCCGTTTGTCTTTCTGAGTATCAGTGATCCCGAAACTATAAAATATTTTTTAGGACAAAAACCTCCTAAGCCCTCAATCTACAGACTAATGCTTGATCGCTGGATTGGAGATGGCTTGTTATCGTCAAATGGTAGAAAGTGGCAGCGAAACAGAAAGCTGTTAACACCAGCATTCCATTACTCAATCCTATCTTCATTCTTACCTGTATATTGTAAGGCAACTCATGTAATGCTAGATTTATGGGAAGAATTATCCGTTAATGGTGGTGAGATTGTTGTACAGGAATTCGCTCAGTATTTAACATTGGATATCCTTATGCAGTGTATCGGGTCTTTAGAAACAAATTGTCAAGTTAAGAGAGAGACAATACCTTATGTAAACGATGTCAATATGCTCACACATATTTCATTATTGCGTTTCCTGCATAACCTCTACAAAATTGATTTGTATTTTTACCTAACTCCCACTGGTAGGCTTTACAAACAAGCTAGTAAAAGATCACGAGCCTTTACACGTAATCTTATTGCAGAACATGTAGACAAATTATCCAGTAATGGTTCGAGTAATAAACAAGAAGTAGATTTCATTAACATTTTATTAACAACGAGAGATCAAAATGGGAATAGATTGACTGATCAAGAAATATGTGATGAAATAGATACGTTTGTATTTGAGGGACACGACACTACTGCTACTGCATTAACCTGGATACTCTGTTACTTAACGCTATACCCAGAACATCAAGAAACCTGCCGAAACGAAATTATGAATTATTTCAATGAGCACGATTTAGAATTACAAGATTTACCAAAACTCGAATTTCTGACTATGTTTATAAAGGAAACGATGAGACTACAAAGTCCTGTATATTCTGTTATCAGGGAGGTTGATACTCCGGTATCCTTAGGAGGGTATTTAGTACCACGTGGTTCGTTAGTTGAGATTGCTATCCTTACCTTACACACAAACAAAAATGTATGGCCTGACCCATGTAAATTCGATCCAATGAGATTCTCAAAGGAAAACATTAACAAAGTCTCCCCGTACAATTATATCCCATTTTCAGCGGGAGAGAGAAACTGCATAGGACAGGTATTCGCAATGAATGAGTTGAGAGTGGTATGTAGTCTCATCTTGAAGAAATACAGATTAGAATTTCAAGAACCCTTCCTGGAATCAGAGTTAACGTATGAAAGGGATATCTTGAATAAACTAAAAACTCCATTAAAGTTGCGTCTATTACCAATTAAGGAAAATAATTAAGAGATTTTTGTTGTCAAAAGGTTACAATAGTTTGTTTGTTATCATGTTATATATACCTAATTTACTAGAAGTCATGTTATTAACCAAATGATATTAAGGCATTATTCTGTTTGTAAAACATCCTTGGGAGTCACAAAATATGTTCTTACTATAACAGGCGTAAGCGCGATTTAGGGATCCTCTTCCCTGAAACACTAGCATATAGGGATGGGGAGGGGCGAAATCGCTAGCGTTTCGGGAACGGGAGGCTCGAAATCGCTCTAAATTTACAATGCATAATTTCGCTATCTTAAACAGGGTATTATACTCAAGGCTCCCCTTCTATTTTCCGCTATTTCTTCCCCCCCTTGGTAAACATGAATTAGGAAAGTTAAGTCAGAATAAAGAAACATTTATTAGATCAGGAAATGAGGTAATCAGCACACAAGTTACAACCTAACACTAAGCCTATAGATATATATATGTTCAAATGTATTAGAGAGAGTACTTGTCTTATTGACCTCCGCGGAGACGGAGCACTAAGTGAAGGGTGCTCTCCTTCTGGATGTTGTAGTCGGAGAGGGTACGACCGTCCTCAAGCTGCTTACCAGCGAAGATAAGACGTTGCTGGTCTGGAGGGATGCCCTCCTTATCCTGGATCTTGGCCTTGACATTCTCGATTGTGTCGCTGGGCTCAACCTCCAAGGTAATGGTCTTGCCGGTCAGGGTCTTAACGAAGATCTGCATTCCTCCGCGAAGCCTGAGTACGAGATGAAGGGTGCTTTCCTTCTGGATGTTGTAGTCAGAGAGGGTACGTCCGTCTTCCAGCTGCTTGCCAGCGAAGATAAGACGCTGCTGGTCGGGAGGGATGCCCTCCTTGTCCTGGATTTTGGCCTTGACATTCTCGATGGTGTCGGATGGCTCAACTTCCAGGGTGATGGTCTTGCCGGTCAAGGTCTTGACGAAGATCTGCATTCCTCCGCGGAGACGGAGCACTAAGTGAAGGGTGCTCTCCTTCTGGATGTTGTAATCGGAGAGGGTGCGTCCGTCCTCAAGCTGCTTACCAGCGAAGATAAGACGCTGCTGGTCGGGAGGGATGCCCTCCTTGTCCTGGATTTTGGCCTTGACATTCTCGATGGTGTCGCTGGGCTCAACTTCCAGGGTAATGGTCTTTCCGGTCAGGGTCTTGACGAAGATCTGCATACCTCCACGGAGCCTGAGCACGAGGTGAAGGGTGCTTTCCTTTTGGATATTATAATCGGAGAGGGTACGTCCGTCTTCCAGCTGCTTGCCGGCGAAGATAAGACGCTGCTGATCGGGAGGGATCCCCTCCTTATCCTGAATCTTGGCCTTCACATTCTCGATAGTGTCAGATGGCTCGACCTCTAGGGTGATAGTTTTTCCAGTCAAAGTTTTGACGAATATTTGCATCTTGTATAAGAAGTAGTAGTAGTAGTTGCTTTACAAGTTTTGAATAGAAGTAGGTATAATAAATTCTGTAGGGAGATTCTGTATTTATACTAACTGAGAAGCTAAATTTAGAAAAGTAAGGTTTCCATTAGAACAGAATAGAACTGAATAGAAACTCTAAGAATAAATTATTTCTAAAATTAACCTGATAACATGAACTCTAGCATGACAACATGTAGAGGTCATTAGAATGTGTAACACGAGCTTTTGTCTATTCTATACAATTGTTAGTGTATCAATGATGAAAATTAGTGGTAAAACCGTAGACAAAGCAATTGAGCAATAACATTATATCAATTTATACAGGATGTTATTCAAGAAGTAAACTAATTGAAAAATTATAATTAAATGATCGGGAAATGGCGTGAAGTAGATTAATTAAAGATATCTAACCACTACTACTTGCTGATAATGTAAAAGAGCCTTGATATTATCGAGAACTGACTATAATGCAGTGTTGCTACGTATCCACAATTTCCATGTTCAAATGACACAGACCCATTTTCATGTCAAACTATAAGTTCCTTCCAGAATAATGCAAAGTTCATGCCAAATTTATAAAAGCCAAAATCTTTAAACTTTGTTCCTGATTTGGCACCACTGCAGCATATGACAATGTACGTTGTATTTAGTGATCAGACCAAACCACTTCATTGATTTCAGGACAAGAGGAAGAGCTGACTATAGTAGCTACACTAAGAGAACCTTAGTGACACTATTATATAGAAAACTCTAGGCTAAATACCAAACACCATCTTATCTTAATATCTCAGAGAATGGATAGTTAGCATCATTTCACTAATTAAGATGTTGTATGATCTGTGAATAAATAATATCCTGTAAAGACAGGAATAAGGGTAGTTATAAATTTGATAACAACTAGTCTGCCTCAAGCAATTTAGCAAAAAATTATGGCCACTGGACCGGACAGTCTGCACCAGTAATGATAGGTTAATTCCGATGCGGTAATTTAAGGTAAAACGATTTTAGTATTCTCGGTACTTGTGCATACTATATGGAACCCTTTGACAAGTACGTCAATCTAAAGGATAAGATTGGCAAGTACGTAATTTGAATTTTACAGGGTTTTTGAAGGTTATTTTTAGATGGCAAATTACGAAGTTCTCAAAGTTACTAACATAAGCAAGTCAAACATATGTA
The DNA here is from genome assembly GCA_024704765.1 of Oopsacas minuta. NCBI lineage: Eukaryota > Metazoa > Porifera > Hexactinellida > Lyssacinosida > Leucopsacidae > Oopsacas > Oopsacas minuta. Next base: position 692,466 of record JAKMXF010000033.1, on the reverse strand, counting down.
CTACGTATTACACAAAATATTTTCCTATCTGAGCTAATTTCAATAAGAAATTGTTTTCATGATTGTATACTATGACAAATCCAAATCAACCATATGCCCATATACGGATATATACTGATGGTTATATATTTAAGAACTTAAATTACAATAAAGTATCATCAGTAATTAGTATTGGAAATGGGAGAATTATATAAAGAGATATAAACCTACAGATATTAGTTGGGTAATAAATTAAGGTAGATTAAATGAAGATATTATTAGTTGTAAAAAGTTAATAAAGTACGAGTAGTTGCTAATTACACTTCATAGTTGTGGAATATTGAAGACAAGTGAGGGTCCTTAGAGATATGCGGGGTGTATGAAGAAATATCTTGACGAATACCTTCACTTAAATTCAACTGGTTTGCTATCTTAGCATCCAATGCATCCATCCATTTAGAAGCACGAGAAGTACGAAGATTTGGAGTATACGGTCTTGAGGGTACGTAGCTTGGATGTAAATACAAATCAGACTCGTCAGTTATTGCGGCTACCTGAGGCAGTGAAAATCGCTTGGTATTAGACTTATAAGTATCGTCCCGTGTATAATTAGGATTCCTATACCTACTACGATTAGTACTATCCTCATGGGAGGATGAACTATTATAATGCTTATGAATGTAATTAGTATCTTCTCTCAATAAATCATCCACATTAGAATTCTTACTGTAGTTACTCAGCTCAGATTCTAGTTGATGTGTCTTCCTTTCCAATTCTTTAATCAGCTGGATCTCTCCAGGAGAATCACGTGTATCTTGATGATGAGATTGTTCTAGAATGTGAGAGTTGAATTCTTGTAATTTCTGATTGAATCTTTTTCGATTCTGCATTTCTTTCTCTTTAGTCATTAAATATAGTTTCTCCTTTTGACTACACTCCTGTTGCCATTTAATTAACTCATCCTGTAGCTTCTTATGCTCAGTTTTAAGTTGTGTATATGATCTAATTTCCTCGTTAATTTCACGTTTATAATGACTTAACTCGCGACATATCTCATCTCTCTCTCTAAGAGCAGAGCTCAGCTGTTCCTTCATTATAGCAATATCTCGTTTCAGAGAGGCGGTCAATTCCTTTGAGTCAGACAACTGACTGTTTAGAGACTGTAATGCATTATCAAATGTATTTCTCTCCTTGCTAAGTTCAGTTTTCAAATCTGGAAATCTGTGTTCTCTCAATTCGAAGTCCTTAATACGTTTCTTGTATGATTTGATATCAGTGAGGAGAGATTTATTATGTCCTTCTATGCGACTCTTGTTTTCATTTTGATAATGTATTTGTCGTTCATAATCTTTAATAGATTCGAAAGCCTTATTTTTAGTATCCACTTCCAACTTCAATAGAGCCTGAGCTTCTCCGTAATCTTTCTCAAACTCTAAGATTTTAATTCCTAACTTTGATCTTGATTTAACCTCAGTTTCCCATAACAATTTAGCTTCTGTAGCGTCCATAATAGCTCTGTTCTTCTCTTCTCTAAGAGACCTCAATTCTTCTTCAAGGGCTTCTCTCTTCTCGGTTAGTTCTATGTATAGAGCATCACTTGAAGTTTGTGATTTTCTAGACTCAGTCAGCTGATCTTTGAGAGAATCATTGTAGAAAGCTTGCTTGTCTAGATTAGTTCTAAGATCGTTTCTCTCAGTCTCAATGCTATGTAGCATAATTTCAACACTTTCCTTAGCCTTAGCTATTACGTTAGCATCATTAGCATATTCTTGTACTTTCAAATTCAACTCACGGTATGCAGTTTGTGTATTCTCTAATTCTCCAGCTAGAGATACCTTATCTACTTCTAGCTGAGAGGCTATATGCTGTTGATTAGCTTTCTCGGTAGTAGCTCTATGGAACTCTTCTTCCAAGAATTTATTCTGTTCTTGTAGCTCTTTATTACTGTGTTGTTCCGCATTGTGTGTTTCTATAAGATGGGAATATTCCTTCTTATTAGCTATAATTTCTCTATGATATTCCTCACATTTATTGTGACTATCCGTAAGCTGTTCTTGTAACAGAGAAATGTTCTGTTTCAATCCACTAATTTCCTGTAGAAGAGTTTGTCTCTCTCCTTGAGCTGTAGATCTGTGTTCCGATATCATGTTCTGAACACTAAGAGATTCTGTTATGTGTTTACTCTCTAATTCCTGTGAATGAGTTTGGTTATCTGTCAATTTAGTGTTAACTCGTTCTAACTCAATTGCAAGTTGCTTCGCTTCATCCTTTGAATTCTCTAGCATTGAGCTAGACTGTTCAAGTTGTTTCACGAGCTTTGCATTATTCGTTTCTTCTATTTTAAGTTTATCTCCCGTACTAGAAAGTAGCATAGAATTACGGTCTATATCTCTCTGTAGAATAGTGACAAGGTTACCTCTCTCTGTCAGGATTGATTGAGAATGTTTAAGCTCATTCGCTTTATCATTTAATTGTTGTTCTAACGTATCCATCTTTGATTGTTGATATTTAATCTGATCGTTTAGATGTAGCATTTCTCTCTCCAGGAGCTCTTTCTCTGTCTGGTGAGCAGTCAATACATTGTCATTAGACTTTTGACTCATGATATTGTTTTGTCTGAGATGATCTATCTCTGCTGTAGATTGTACTAGTTTCTCACTCAGACCATGGATATCTTTTTCTAGCACAGCTATACTATCATTAGCCCGTGTTAAGTCAGCTTGTAGCAAATTCTTCTCCGCATTTAAACTTACCATCTGCATTTCTAGAGCTCCCTTATCATCGCTAGATCTCTTCTCCAATATTCTAATCTCCTCTACTCGCTGCTGTAAGGTGATATTAGCCTGTTCATTGTGTTCGTATAGACTTTGTTGTAGAGATTCTAATTTAGATTCTTTGATTCTAATTTCTTCTGTTGCCCTGCTCTGTTCAGTTCGTAGCTTCTCAATCTCAGTGTTACAGGTACTCAGGGTTGTGAATAACTTTTCAATTTCTGTATTGTTACTGTCTTTTTCATGGAGCAATGATTCGTTAGCTTTCTTAATTGTACCGTAATTACTCGATACAGTGGTGTAGTCCTGTTTCAATAATTTAATAGAATCTCTTTCTTGTGTTAGTTGTGTGTCTAACTCTTTGATGCGATTAGCTAATTGAGTACCAGTAGTTTGAGAGAGATGTAGCTGTAATTCCAGCTCCTTTCTCTTCACTTCTTCATTTGTGTGGGATTCCGTTTCTTTGACGAGTTGGAATTCTAGTTTGAGAGCTTTCTCATTCAACTGTTTCAACATTTCATTCTCCTCCAATTTCAAACTAGATCTCTGTTGCACTTCAAATTGGAGTTTACGCATAGTGAGTTCAGCCTGATTCTGTGCATCAACCAATTGTATTCTCTCTTGTTGTAGATCTGATAAACTCGCCTTCAAGTCTTCTACTGTACTATTCAGCTTAGAACAATTAGTATCAGATATTCTCAATTTATTTTCCAGCTCTTCTTTTTCCTTTTGAATTGTAGACATCTGTTGTGTGAGAGTGAAGATAGATTTTGATTCACTCAGTTGGATAGGATTCAAGGGTATAGTGGTAGAGAGTTCATTCAAATCAGATTGTGAAATGTTCTTGATAGGGTCATCAGTTGAGAGAGCTATCGGTTTTAAGAAGCTGGTGAAAGATTTAGATCTGGAAGGAGAGAGTGCATGTAGGAGAGGAGGTGGGCGTGCTGATAGAGGGGGCTCATCAGAGCTAGATAACTCACTGACTGATTCTTCTAATTGAAGTTCTCCTAGCACTTCTGTAGACACAGGTAAGTACGGATTCAGTTGTTGAGCAGGAGTAGAGATAGGCTCTCCACCTCCAGCAGTTATCTCTCCCGCTATAGGAGGTTGTGCTTCAGTCTGTATTATATCTAGCTTAGCACTAATATGAGGTGTAGCAATTTGTGGATTGATATGCTCAGGAATAGCAGTAATAGATTCAGGGATGTGTGTTAAGCCCTCAAACATTGACACAGACTTCAAGACAGTGTTTAATGAGGAATCATCTATTTTACCTGGTTCAGGATTCAGTATAGGGTCATCATCACCAGAGGCTAAGTGCTTATTAGGATCTGACAATACAGAGACATCACCCTCTGATATATGTATTCCAGATCTACTTGTAGGTTGTGGAGTAGAAGATAGAACTTGTACGTGTTCTGCAGGTTGAGTACTCATGTCTAGAGATTCTTCATCACTACTATCATATTGAGGTAGTACAATGGGCTCAGGTACTGGTATAGTAGTGTTTTGTATTGATGGTTGAGAGGCATCACTGTCATTTGATTGAATTGCATCATAGATACGACCTAAGTTACCACTGGCGTTAATTGGAACCTCTTCATCTGAATCAAAGCATGAACTAGAGCTATCTTTAATCGGAGGTTTCATAGCATTAGTGTTGTCTCCTTGTTTGATAACTTTCACAGAAGTATCAGTCTTATCAGCTGATAGTATGAGGGGCGGTAAGTCGAGAAGAGGTCGTTCAGGTTCAGATTGTAGAGATTGTTCAGGAATATCAAGTCCATCAGTAACGGGCTTAGATGTACTAATAGGCTGAGGAGATAATGCATCGATATTCAGGTCTCTGTCTGGTTCTTCAATCTGAATGTCTAATTCGAATGGTATAGATCGAGGTTTTGTATGGAGGTCAGATACCGGTAGAGTGACGTCAGCAAGAGGAGATAAGACACTCAAAGGAGGGACCTGAGTTGAGTCTGTTGATAGTTTAGGTATATACAAGTTATTCTCTGAGATAGAAGTATTACTAGAATCAGAATATAACTCATCAGCTGGTATTTCTATAATAGCAGGTTCAGAAGATACTGTAGCTTGTGGTTGATTAGATGACTGATTACTGACAGGAAAATCTAATGACGTATCTTCTAACTCTATAGATGATATAGAAGGCTGAATAGGCTTATCATCTGCTTGATCAAGATCTAGAGTATCCTTACCAGATGAACCAGCTGGTGAAGAGCATAGAGGAGATATCCTCTGTAAGGGAACAGGTTGTATTGATTGAAACGGACTGGCAGAAGTAGAATCAGATTCTATATCTAACTCATCGTTATCAGAGTCTATAGTTCTATCAACAGGTGGTGGAGCCAGTTCAGACAAGCCTACTGGTTTAGCTAATGCTCCTGATAAGCTAATTTTAGGCTTGTTCAATTGTACCTCTGAAGGTTCATAAGATATTGTATCATCTTCACTGTATGTATGTATATCACGTGCAGATATCTCATCACTGATGTCAGAATAGTGAACTACCTCTTTATCATGTGCAGGAACTCCAAATGAATTCTTCTCGGAGAATATGCTAGGTTTAATTGCAGATGGAATTGATATTTTAGGTTTTGATCGTTTCACAAAATCTTCAATTATTATTTTACAATGATTATGTCCGTTTACTTGAGCTAAATCAATTGCTTTCCATCCTCGCTGGTTCTTGCATTCAGTGTCAGCCTTCAGTTCGAGTAAACACTTCACAACTTGTAACCGTCCATACTCAGCAGCTGACATCAATGGGGTCTGTGATTCCCCGCATAAAGCATTTATATCACATCCCTCATTAGTGAATAGTGTAACCAAATTAGCATGTCCTGCCTGTGCAGCTATATGAAGGGGGGTGTGCCCTAGAGCATTTGGAGTATTTATATTAGCATGATGATCTAGTAGTAGTTTCACAGATCTCTCATCATTTAGATGAGAGCTGATATGGATAGGTGACTGCCCATCAAATGATGATATGTTAGGGTTAGCTTTTGCCTGTAAGAGAAAATTGACAGCATTCGATGATCCTGTCTCACTAGCTCTTACTAGGGGAGTTTTCATATCTTTATCTTGTGCATTTACGTTAGGATTATAATGACAGAGAAGTTTTATGATAGAATCGCTAGCCTTAGCAGCTGCTAGGTGTAGAGGAGTACGCTGTTCTTTATCACGAGCATTGACGTCATGCTTTTTGATCAGCTGAGATACTTTAGTGAAATCTTCTTGCCATATAGCTTTGTGGAATTTTGGTAGATCGCCAGCTGATTTGATGTGGTAGCCAACCGCTGAGTTAGTATCCAAGGATTCTGTCTTAGATTTAGATTTCTTCTTTAGTTTTGGAAAAGACATCGGTAGATTATTAGAAAAGTTGGTATCAATGTGTTGCAACCAGCACTGTATATTCTAGCAGCTAAATTGGTAATGTGGAAAATAGAAACGCATATGTAATTGTAAGTAGGAAGTAGTTTCTTACTAAATACAAATATTTATGGTTTAGTATTCATGAAGGTTCTAAAGCCTAAACACATGAGGGAACATGAGTCACATGGGTCAGATGACATGCTTTTAGGTAGGTGAGACTAATTATAATTATTAATTCATAATTACGAACAGTTTCGCTTGCTCGCGCTGGGCGGCTTGAGAACACTGCGCCTCGAATTTTTCATAAGAACAACGATTATTTCACATGAGTACCTTGAAAATACGAAATTCGGATTCAGCTTAGTTGATTACCTATGAATATCGTTTAGGGCAATCGCTACGTAAATTCAAGATTTCTACAAATTGTTTACTTTAGGCCACTGTTAGTTGGAAACATGTTTCAGCTCTACCGCCCGCATCTGATTTTGCTACCAAAAAGTATTTCTATAGTTGAGGCTTCCTTCTCTTCTTGCTCAATACAAACTACAGTACATACATCAATGTCTTCGCTGCAAAGTAATACCATAATGCTATTTCTTAACTTTAATTGTAGGGTAAATGATGGATCATTTTAGTTGCAACAAACGCTATTGTCATAATTTACTGTTTGTTATTCAAATTATTGATTTATTTTACTTGAAAACAATTCTAATTTTGAAAAGGTTTCAAAAAATTTAAATTGCTTTATAAAGGACGCTTGCGTAATTCAAAATCTACTCACGTAAAAATATGTTTACCGATTTGTATAGGAATTAAATAACTCATCCCATTATTTATCTGTCTACAATTCTAGATAACTTCACACTTACTATGTAGGGGGTGGATTACATCGAAAATTTACAGAGAATATTCTGTCATCTTTTGATAACATTTGATCCATTTATGTGATTTATTGATATCAAGAAAGTATAATTGTGTCTCTTGATTGCATTTATGATCTAACTTTACATAGATATCATGTTTGCCACTTGAATAGCTGTCATAGATGTATTGCTTTGAAACTTTATCAGTAGACCCTGGATAATCTGACACTTCGGTTATTTGAACAAGAGTAAGAAATTAGGTTAGTGAATATTGTTCAGATTTCATCTCAAAAGGTCAAAAGGAGCTTCAGACTACTTAGTAATATGTTTTCGGATAATGTGACCATTTTACGCCCATATTGGCATAAATATGAAATTAACTATTCAAAATTAAAAATCTAAATCACAATCTGTGCGGACGTATTAATTACAGCTCATTATTGAAATTATAGTATCTACTAAATACATTTGATTATTTAAAACACTGATTTGGAAATTTATCCAAAACATCCAAATTGCAAAAACTTAGAATGCCACTTAACACATTTTCCATACACCAATTAAATTTACACATTCAATATAGCTATAGGGTAGAAGGGTATCATGTGTTTATCATGTTGAAATTCACTGAACACGTGAGGATCATTTACGAAGGAAAAGAGTTACCTCTATATCCTGTTCTAACTCGACCTCAATTGTTAATCTTTTCACTCGGTGCTTTAAATATCTATCACTCAAGGATTTTGATTCTGAAATAAAGAAGTGTGAATTTTCATTGTTTTTACATTTATTTATTATATATTATTATAAATTCTGGTTTATTGTGAACACTGTCATTATGAGTGATTTGAAATATGCTACTCTAGCCATGTCTCAACCGGAAACTACAAAGATGTTTGTTGGGGGCTTGAGCTGGGAAACAAATATCGACACATTCACTGAACATTTCAAGAATTATGGCGAAATCACTGATTCCGTAATTATGAAAGATATTGCAGGAAAACCGCGTGGATTTGGATTCGTTACATTCAAAGACCCGAAATCTGTTGGGCTAGTGCTTGCTAAGGATGAGCATTGGATTGACGGTAAGCAGGTAGATCCTAAGATCGCCGAGAAGAGAGGGACACCTTCAACCCTCAATCATAATCATGTAGCACTTGCTATTCCCTCTACATCGACCCTCCACCCACGTAAGATTTTTGTTGGAGGGATCCCCCCGGGTACTACTGAACAAGACCTGTCAAAGAAATTTGATTCGTACGGCAATGTAACTAGCGTTGAGATAAAGGTTGATAAAGAATCCCAACGTCCACGTGGATTTGGCTTCCTTACATTGGATAACGATGATAGTGTACAAAGGATATGCAAAGACCAATTCTTTTTTATCAACGGAAAGAAAGTGGAGTGTAAACTAGCTCAAGATCCAGGGAGTAGTCAGGAGATTACAAACTCTCAGAATCTTATGGGTACATACCCTTGCTATACAGATCCAGCTGCTTGCTATTACTATGCATATGGCTATGGAGGGCACTATGGTCAGTACTATCCCTTCCCCTATGGATATAACTATTCGGCTGGAGAATATAATGGGTTTAGTCAGGAAGCAACTCAACGGAGTCTCAGTGCATACTTTTCTCAGACACCCTGTCAAGGACCAGGGGGGCAACAGCAACTCACGTATAGTGGGTATTACCCCATACCAACTGAGGTTGGGCAATCCAACGGGGGGATGGTGTTCAGTCGCCAGAAGAACGGAGGGAATAACAGCAGCCAGAGCCGTGGATCGAATTCAAGCGGTAATCACTACTGAGTGGGACAGATGACAGGTGTCACACTGTAGTAGACTGGCACTGAGAACAGTAGATTGTGATCATTTTCGAATGCACACATATAGGTTGTTATTTCTAGAACAATCTATTTTTCTAATAAAATGATCAAATCATATTCTTTGTCATATTTGCTCCTCTCTCAGGTAAGTGAGATGGAGCTGCTTAGAGTTAGGGACTACTTTAGGTGTACAGTCAACTCCCGTAGCTCAAGGGACCGCGATAACTCCGGTATAATAATGTTACTTTGACGGTTTGGGATCATATTTCTACAATTTCAGACTTGGGTATAATAAGCTGGTATCTCTAGATAACGGGAGCTGACTAATTTAGTGATTCATATAGGTTTTAATATTTATAGATTATTATTTATTCTCTTGTTTCTAAGGGAAGGATGAAAGAGCCTGATGCCGTGATTACTCTCCCTGTCCATGAAGATAGTTTTGGGAAGAAGAAACGCCTCAAGAACATAGTGGTAATCAATCCTAAGAAACGGAACAAAGTACTGCCATTTCACCTACCCACACATGCCACTATATCCGGTTACCCTGATCCTCCTCATATAGGCACGAGCTATAAACCTAAACACAGAAAGGCTTGGGAGGGGGACTTCGAGAGAGAAGACCTCTTCTCTCAGATAAATGCATCCACTGCTGAGATATTGCAAGATTTTGATGACTCAGATCTTGAAGAGATTTCACTCACAGAATCTAACACGACACTTACTAGAAATGATGACGGAAGCTTGATTCCAACACATATTCTTACTAATGTTGAGTCTGTAAGCTCTACGGAGCTACAAGATAGACAGGACAATACAATTACAGAGGGAACTATTTCTAATGACGTCATCACAACGGAAAAGACTATCCCTTCACATCTCCCTCAAATAGCTTGGGATAAAGAACAACGAAAAGGCAAGGAGAAACGTAACAAAAAGAGAAAAGTCAAGAATACACAAGTACACCCTATCTCCCCTAAGAATACTGAAACTATTGGATCTATAGAATGTGTGGAAACAGAATCAATAGAGTGGATAGAAAGGGAACAAGAGAAGTTGCCTGAAAGTGATGACGTCAGTGGATTAGGAGACTGTGAAGTTTATGAAAATACACCCAAATTAGAACTGAATACAGACGAGCTTAGTGTTATTACCACTGAAGAAGTCACTGATCTAAAAACCCGATTGCTTAATCTACGTACCAAACAGACTTATCAACCTCAGAAGATAGCAAAGAAGTTTGATATCATAACTCTATTAAACCAGATATCTCTCCCAGACAGACCTGCACCTCCATACGCTAGTCAATTCCCTCATCGGTTATACACAGTACCATGTCCAGACTACAAAGTAGAAGAGTCCGTACAGTATCAGATGCAGGTGTTCTCACCTGACGAACTGCTCATGAGAGAAGTATTAGAAGATGGATTAACTCCACTGCATGTAGCTGCAAAGCTAGGACAGCTGCATCAGATACACCTGCTAATTAGTACAGGTGCTGACGTCAATGCAGTAGATAGACACGGTAGAATACCATTAATGCTAACATTCAATGAACAGCTGATCCATATGGACTGTGTACAGACTCTAGTTAACGACAGTTCATTCCTGAACCAACAGGTTACTGATGGAGCTACTACACTACACATGGCTTGCTATTTAGGTCACTACAACTTGGTGGAGTACTTGTTAGCTAAAGGGGCGGATGCTAGGATTAGTGACGGAGAGGGAAGACTGCCAATACACTGGGCTACACACCCGTATAACCCTAAATCCATACAATACATAGTCAATAGACATCCACACATACTGAATGCTACAGATGACGCTAACATGACTCCGCTCATGTGGGCTGCTTATCACAACCAAATAGCCTGCGTATCACTACTGCTGTCATTAGGAGCTGAAGTTGAAGAGAAAGACGTTGATGGTAAGACGGCTAATCACTGGGCAGTACATACAGATAATGCTAAATGTCTACGGAGACTATTGAAGTTAGAATCCACATTCTTCAAGGATCATAAGGGTAAGACAGTGTTGCATGAAGCTGCAGAGATGGGGTCTATCCCGGCTATGAAGGCTGTGTTATCTCTAAGGAGAGATGCTGTTTGTGACGTAGATAAACTAGGCCGTACTCCATTACACTGGGCTGCTGTTAGTGATCAGGTAGAAGCATGCAAGTACCTGCTGGATAGAGGGGCAGATGCAGGACAGACTGATAACAATGAGAAGACTGCACTTGACTACGCTCTTATGAAGGGACACAACTATACTGTAGCTCTATTCACATGTCATGAAACTTCTGTGATTGATTTAAGTCGGTCTTTACAACAGGATGACGTCATCAGTACATTATCAACATCTATATCATATGCATCATTCAATTCACGTCGTGCTACCAGTGCACTATCAAGAGCTACCACGCGATCCTCCGTATCATCAAGATTCCTGCCCCCTCAATCCCGTGTCTATACAACTATTAGAGAACTGGAAGTATTAGCCTATGGATGTGATATGGGGGTGTATGAGTTTGGCATGCAGGGAGCACTACATAGAGTTTATATGTGGTTAGATATATCTACCTCTAGGGTATGTTGGGGAAGAGGAAAGAAGAGTTATTTTAGTGATAATTTCAAAGCTTCTCCTCTTAAAGAAGTTACAACTGAGACTTCAAAAGAGGAGAGAGAGAGGTGCGACAGGGATATAAAAGGACAGAAATACTTTTTGTTTAAAATAGAAACTCAACTCGAATTAATGTTTGTTGTAGCGTTTAATGAATTAGCTTTTTCAGCATGGACAGACCAGTTAGCTAAATATCTCCTCTATTCACCAAGATCTCTTGTTGGTTTGAAAAGATTTCTTATATGAAATATTTTAATATTTTCTGATCATTTCATTGTGTTTTCTACAGCTTTATTTTAATTATAAATATTCACTTTGTACATATGTTTACAAGTTAAGCATAAACCTTTGTATGTCTATTGTTTTGGGAGTTACAGATAACTGTTAAGTGATTGGGTAGTTGAATTTGAGCTTTCGTGTAGATTTATTCTAAGTCGAATCCCGAACTTTGTTGTAGAGCAAATGCATAAATTGGACTTTTATCGAACGGATTCAGAATTTGGGTTTGCTTGATTCTGACTCCGGAAGTCAGGTTATGAAGCAGGCGACATATTTTATACATTCGTGAAAATATACAAACATTCACAATTCACAAATTACATACACATCAATATCTTAACTATAAATTTTAAAACTATGTAAATTTTTATCTCTAACGTTGTTACTGGATCAGATCCTCACGGAGTAGTATCTTCAAGAATGGGGCTACATTGTTGTCACCTTCATTAGTAGGATTGTCAGGATGGTAGTTAGACAGCTGATTGAACATCTGTAGATGCTCTCCCACGCTACACAATAACATACACAGTAAGTATACAGATACAGTAAACTCACGAATTATTGTAAAACGGAAAAATATACTTTTGACTTTAAAACTAATACTTAAGTTTTGATAGTACATTCCAATAGCATAAAGAAGTGATATACAGAGGTAGTATCTATTTACTCTGTAAGCCAATTATATTATTATTAGTGAGTACGTATATTTTCCTCTTAAGCTGAGGTGATGCAGTAATAAAGGTATTTTGTGCACGTTCTGGGTTTTGTTTCATATCCATGACCAGCTGTCGAATTCTTGGATCTTGCATAGCTTCCTGTACATCCTCTTTACATAATATTTCTCTCATTTTCTTATCCTCCTCATCTTCAATCTGAACCTCTTCTACATCACCTTCTGTCTCATCGGCAAGCTGAGTGAAGTGCTGACTCAGTAAAGCACACATCTCTTTGAAGAACTCACGAAATGCTGGTGTATCTCCATAGTCATGAATAGCTTGAGTAGGATTCTGAGTGAATCGTGTTATAACATTTGAGAATTCTGGATGTCTGAAGGCTTGAGCTAGCATAGGATTACTCTCTACCTTGTCTAGCAGACTATCTGTCATCCAATTCTCTGGTAGTAATGATATCTGTTCTTTCATTGAGTCATCAACAGCTCTCTTCATCTCATCCATTTTAACAGAAGCTCCACCTTTTGAAGGATTACTCTTTAACATAGTTACTTCTTGTGAAATTTCTTTCTTAGGTTTAGGATTCAGAAATCCTTTACGTAACCCACCAAATGAATCTGTCTTTGGTTTTTCTTCCTTGATATTTTCCAATGGTACATTTGGGATAGTACTAATAGCATCAGTCTGCTGGGTACTGTTAGTTTGATTTGAGGCGCTTAGCTTTTCGAAAAGTGGAGAGAAATCTTCCAGAGGGGGCAAGTCATCGGGTTCTGCCATTATTCTCGACTAATAAACAATTTAGAAGTATGAGAGTGCTAATTAGGTCTGAATGGCTATGAATAGGTAAACTGAAATGTGTAAAATAATATGTTAAAAAAGATCTCATTCGAAATCGCGAAGGTTAAGAAGTAGATTACATCTTTATTATACTTGTATATACGTATGGGCTTACCTGTAATTATTGGTTTTCATTAAGTAAAGTTCTTCAGAGAAATCAGACAGTACTCCAACCTAAGTAATATTAAAAGGAAATATATACGCTTTCTGAATCAGGCTGCCTATTGAGGGTCATAAATAATATACAATATTATCACCTTGTTCATCAGATATGACAGAGTGGTAAATAGATAGAAATGTAGATAGTCCTAAAGAAGCGAGACATTGTAAATCTTGTGCATATAACTTGTAAATATCCAATCAGTTACATTTTGTGTGTATTGTTGTAGTACATTTAGTGCAGTCTTCCATTCTGATACAGCCGCTAGTATTTGTATACATTTAATGCCAGAATTGAGTGTTTTACTACAAATAATATTAACTCGTAATTAATGGAATATACATATACTCATGCTCCTCCTATAACCTGTTATTTAGGACTTTATAGTACGTAATAGCTTTAGAAGTTGTCAGCTCCTGGTTACCACTTAGCAGATAGGATAGATCGGGGAGACTCTCTAGCGCTCGTTGGTAGGTTTGTGCGTGACTACTCTTACGCATAAATGCTGGTTCTTTAGAGCAATCTACATCTAACAGGTGTTGACATTTGTTTATAAACGGAATCTAAACATAAGGTATATAGTAGTAGTGTTGTTACATAAATATTTGCTTATAACTCACTAAGTATTCAGGATCATATTGAAATACCAAACGGCAGACCGTCTCGAATATTGACGGAAATATATCTCTACCATCCTATTTGGATAGAATTATATAATATTAAACTATTCTAAATGGAAATAACATATTACACTGTCTGACCTCCACAAACGTGGTGACAGGGACGCCGAAGATTACTACCCCGGTTACCCCGTTTCTGCCAATTTTCCTGTTTGTGGAGGTTCATTTGTATGAGACTGGGAATTTGGTCTATTAATTTTTCGCTCGGTTTCCACAATCCACAGGCCTCGTTTATGGAGGAATGTATATTTATCTAATTTGATTAATAACTTTAATTGAATGATGATACACTTAATAAGAGATAGTTATAATTTCTGCACACTCATAGTAATAGATAGTAGCTTAGTCTTCTTATCAAACTGAGCTCCTACTTGTCCTGGTATGACGTAATAAGGTAGACACAGGTCTAGATGGTACCTGTCAGGATGTGCAGTTAGAACAATCCTATCTTCTCCTATATTCAATTCTACATGTTTGCTGCTCTTTAATAGAGGGAGTTTAGCCTCTAGCACTATGTATTCAGGATGTGTATCAGGAGGATCTTTAGTCAGTGTATACTCCGGTATAGGAGATGATACAGATTGTGTGTTAGTATTAACCTCAGTTATTAATGGAGAATAAGTATTAGATTCGATGACATCATCATTCTCTTCCATCTCAATCCTAGGCTTGCTCTGCGTCCTGATCCTGTGTTCTGTGGGTGTACCCATGCATTTAATGTTCTGCATACGTCTCATTTCTCTATTCAATTCTATATCGTATTTAGCTTCTAGTCCCTCCACCAATAGCAGTAGTAAGAACTCCATCATAATAGGTCGTTTTTGTGATTCGGTGTAGAGACAGCTATGTACGATGACATCATATACCACACATGCATTGTGTGATCGATCAAGCTCAGTACGAGGTTCTCCTAGAGATAAAGGTACACGGTATTGAGAGCAATCCTGTGTACGTATTATTTTAATCAGCTCTTCATCTGTGACGTCAGGAGGCTTCTTCATCTGATCAGAAGTACACACGTTTATGAATATCTTATCATTAGTATTGTTTAGCTTAGTTTTCAAACAGAATACAGGTGTAGGTAGTATATTGATAGATTGAGGGGTGGTATCGTTAATGGGTAGATTATCTCCTGTTGATGGTGAGGTCACTAGTTGACTCAGTAAATTATCTGGTAGAGTATCCATTTTAAAATATAGCAATAGCTAATTAAGTATTATGAAATGTGCAGTCATATACTACTCTAGGGGTCTGAATAAACAGGAAGGGGGCGGCTTATTCGGACACCTAGAGTATAAGTTGTTATATACTTTCATTAAGTACGTAATATTAATGCAAAATATTACTCGAATTCTAGGTGAAATTATTAACCAAAGGGACGCTATAGCAGATACTCTCAATAGTACCTTAATAGTTGAGGGGACTGGTTCTACAGAATTGAATAACTTCCTCCAATTAATCTTTTCAATAGGATTATGTCTGTGATCTAACAGTAAACACATAAGGACATAATTATTGTAATTATAACTACTGGATAATTTGTTACCTTGCGAAAAGTAATATTTTATAGATTGTAATACTTCCTCCGGATTTACAAGACAGAGATACTCAAATTTATACGAATAACCTACAAACATGGGACAGGAAGTGTGTGTAAACAATACAGCTACATAAACATATACAAACTATCAAAATTTGAGATTTACTATTGTAAAATACAGTGGAACTTCGTTAATACGAACACTAACGGACGGCCAAATGTTTTCGCTTTAACCGGAGTAATACCAATTGAATAGCCATTGTAGGGGCCTGAGTTTCTATAAATTTCCTGAAATTCGTATTAACAAGGTTCCACTGTATATGGCATTGTATTTCTTGTAACCTGCACAAATTCCATGTGTAACAGATTCATTAACTACAGAATTTATGTAGTTAACAACTTGTGTTTGTATTTTATCAGCTATGCTAGCAGTTTGTATTGTATTCCTTTTAGTCATGATATTATCTTGCTCGGCTATCAGTGAAGGTAGAGTAGATATTTTCTTAGAGAAGTCTCCTTTACAATAGAAAGGAATAATATTGTCCCTGAGTTCTTTCATGTCTTTGAGAGAATTATCGTATAAGTTTAGCTCTCTGTGTAAGTCTGTTTGAAATTTCGGGAACTATTTACATAATTGAAAATTAATACAATACTCCAAATGTTATTAGGAAATCGGAAACTATTATTACCCTAGAGAATAAGTTGAATAGAATAATAGGATTATCAATTCTTTCATGATTGAGTTGAGTGAAGAGAGATTCGAGTTCATCTTTATGTGTATTCTCATTACAATCATTTGGCATCTAATAATGATATATAAATATATGAATTACGATATACTGTTAACTCCCGCTATATCGGGGGCCCAAACCGTCAAAGTATCATATATTCACTCGGGTTATATCGACGGAATTATCGCGGTCCTTTGAGCTTCGATTTAACGGAAGTTGACTTTATGTAACTTTATAATAATCTCACCTGCTTAATTATCCAGTAAGCAGCATCTAATATAGACTTCATTTGTATAGAGTTATTATTCCAAGACTTGATAAGGTCTGGAGTTCTAACAAGTGTAGCTAGTCTACTCTCTTCTGGGATAGATGCATGCAAATGAGATACTTGATCTTTCAATGGTAGATTCTAATAGGAAACAGGGTCAATCACACAAATAATATAAATCGAATATTCAGATATAAAAGGTATGCAAATTGGGCAAATAAATTGCGAAAAAATATGACTCAATCATACTAAGAATTAGAAAAGTGTAATTTTAATCATAAAAATAAGAAAATATGTAGTTTTAGGTACCAAAATCAATAAATAATGTCTAAAATAAGAGATAGGGTTGCAATCTATTTAGGAGGGAGTGCTAGTTTAGAAGGTCCCCCCTCAGAGAAACTAGACTTCCTCCACAACATTCTCTGTTTATCCAACAGATCGGCTTCTTCCTTTTCCAATTGGGTATCATAGAACAGATTAGAGTGGGCTATATCGTTACCAGTAGATGCAGACGGAAGATCAGTTTCTATTGTATGTATCTTATCAGTTAGCTCAGAATATTTTCTGTAGAAAGGAGAAGTCTTGCTTGCAATAGCTTGACTATACTCACTACTTTCTACTGGATCATCATCATCAGCTGGGCCGTATAACCTCTCTTCTAAGGGCTCTGGACGTCGTGGAGGCATAACGCTTGATTTATGAGCTCTCCTATTCTTACTGCCTCTTGCACAAATATTTGGACATTTCTGTATAGCGAAATGCATTAAAACAACACAGATAGGTACTAACACAAACCCAGCTAATAGCCCTAATCCTACTGAACCCCATAGAACGTAGAACTTTACGTTATTGATTTGTTCAAACTCAGTACTATTACAGCAATGAGGTCCAAATCCTAGATCACAACACACGATAGCGTCAAGACGAGCGGGATCATAAGGACAGAATCCTCCGTCTGGTACTCCTGGACACCGTTGGTCTGCAGAGGTTATAGATACATACAGCAAGATGTAGACAGATATGATGAAGCAATCAATAAACTGCATTATAGTGATATTTATGCTATAAATACTTCAGTAGTATATTAATTATCTACTCTATCCTTTCTGAAAAGATAACTACAGTGAAACCTCCACAAATGGGGTAACGGGGTAGTAAGTTCAGCATTCGTGGAGGTTCACTGTATTCGGATAACTTAACATGGAACAAGTGATAAATTTAATACACACGGAAGTGAGCTGGGTATTACATAGCATAAGCAATAATGGGTAAATTCAGTAATGAGCATGTTCACGAATCATTAGATTAGTGTATAACTAATTAACACATATACATTGAATACTTAATACTTGTGAGTGTGTGTGTGTCTGGTAATCAAACAGATTCTCTATCAACAACTACTGATCTTAACTGATTTAATGTATCAGTGAAAATTTGCCTCGATGTATCCAGCATTTCTTTATACATACGTGTATCTTCTTTTCTAGACTGATTGATGGAAGCGAGTCTATGTTGCAGAGCTGAATTTTCATCTTCTGATATATTTATCCTCTGCATGAGGCTATCATTGTCACTTGTCAGAACAGCTCCAGACCTGTTACCGCCCCTACATGCTTCTTTTTCTAACAAAGCATTAGAGTGTTTCATCTGTCTTAACAGAGTTTCCTGTGTACTCCCTATTTCTACTGCTTCTTGTAATCTCTCTTGCATGAGACTAACTAGCTCTCTTAATTTATCTCTCTCTACACTAACACTTAGTAGCATGCCATTGATCCTAGCTATATCCAGGAGCTCGTTATCTGTCAGATGACCTCTGTTTAGTGATACACCAGGTTTGCTAACAACCTGTCTAACCTTTGAACTCTTAATAGATTCTCCCAGAGATGGTAGCGTTACATGATCTTTGTTGTTACTTATCTCTTGAGTGAGATTTTCTATTTGTACACATTTCTTATGTAATTCTTGCTTCAGTCCTTCTATATTAGCTTGATTCTTGTTAACAGATGTTGTAGCAGTATCAGCTGATTGTTTAGCTAGAGATATCTCACGTGACTTACTGTCTGCTAGATCTCTTCTCAGCTGTTTAACTTCCTGTGATAGAGTCTGGTTCCTAGCTTGTAGTGCTGTATTTTTGTGTTTATAATCTGTTTGAATTTTCCTCAATTCATCAAGTTCATTTTGTGTCTTCTCAGCTGTTTCTTTACGACTAGTCTCCATCTTCTTCAACAATTCTCTCTGTCTATCGCTCTGACTAGATACACTACTACCGTATAGCCTCGTGCTTACTCGCATGTCACAGGTGTCTAATCTCTCAGCAGAGCTGACGTCACGCTCTGTATCAAGTTGTGAATTTGTACTGACAGTATCTTGTTGTAGCTGAGCTCTCAACTCACTCACTTTCTTCTTCAAAAGTTTAATTTGTTGAGCTCTTCCCTTCCAAGCAGCTTCTGAGTTAATAAGCTGAGATAGAGTGTATTTGTCTGCGTCAGGGCCTAGCTCTTGCGTAAGAGCTTTCTGAGTTAGTCTAAGCTCTTGTTTCATTGATTGATTCAAGTTCTTGCCTTCCATTAATCGAGCCTTCAAATCCGTAACCTCTTCTCTCATCAACTCTAATTTCTTCTGATCAGAAGGAGACAGCTCTTCTAGTGAGGGAGATTTATTCTCCAGCTGATCTCTCAGCTGATCTAACTCTCCCTCTCCTAATCTAATTAGCTCTTGTAGTTCTATTTGATTCCTCTCTAACTTCATACTTCTACTCTGCTCTGTGTATAATTCAGACTGTAGCTCTCTTACTTTCTTACTTAACTCTACAATCTTAGCTGCTACATTCCCTCCTCCACCTCCTGCTCCGATCGCCTGGAGAGCTTCCTGAGATTTCTTTAAATCGCGGTCTTTCTCACCTATTCCCTTTTTCAGCTGACTGTTTTCAGTTTGAAGTCTGGCTACCTGATCTTGATAGTAGCAAAGCTCCTTCTCACTGATGGCAGTATTAACTTCACTACATGATTTCACAGAGAATGTTTGTAGCTTCAGGTTATCATCAGATACAGGATCTGTGTTAGACTGTGTAGCTATCCTTCCTGTCTGTCTGTTCTGTTGGATTGCCATGAGTCGTTCTCTGAGACGGAGTGAGTGACTAGCTTGATCAGACTCAGGAGAAACAGACATTTGACGGGTTAATAAGTGCTAGGGTTACGATTCCTTTCGTACATTGAAATTGATAGAAGCGATTATTTATAATAATTCAAGTAAATTTAAGGGCTATATTAAGAGGGCAAATAATTATCCATGTTAGGACTACATATACTACTATTCTAGTAACCTTATGATATAATGCAAATGTCTCAAAAATTGGTGCATACTAGGTTTATCATCCAAACGGTTAGTACGATTGGTGAACATTTTCGCTATATTATTATAAGAACACGTATGTATAAACTGTTGAACTCCTACCTCTATTAAGTATACATTGGTCTTGGTACTGATAGCTAATTTCTTGTATTTGTGGAATAGATATGTATAGATGTAGAACTCTCCATCTGGACGTATATCTGATTGAACACATACTCCTTGGGTTAGTTCGTGGACCCTGTAGAATATGTACGAGTACTAAAACATCAAGTAAATGAGCATTATATGATAAAATGGATCGTTAATATTGCAGCAAAATATTAGTAAATGAAATAATATGAACATTCAAATAAAGTAGAGAGTCAGTTATTACCTTAAATTGTTCCCTTTTAGAATGAAAATCAGCTGTTGGAATGATGTCATCTGTAACACTTCATCAGATACAAATGGTGCCAAATCAATTGAACACACTATATCTATGAAGAGAAGCTCTCTTTCATCAATAATCAATCTCCATAACACTCTATTCATATCCAATATATAGAAGGAGGTATTCAAACTACCAGTTGAGGTTGATACCATCAGAGCAGCATCTTCATTCTATTGGTTAAGAGAAAGAAAACGGTTCTGCGTCTAGGTTCATAGAGAATATATACTACCTTTGTTTCAAGAGAATATTGTTGTGACATGAAATATTTTACAGAAAGAACAATTTTCCAGGGTTGAAGATTAGAACTCGCGATTTCACACAAATTAACTATCTGTAAGAATAATAAGATTATCCACTCATTGAATACAGATTATCATTCAATGAACAATGTATTTCGAAATAATACCTTGAATAGTTTTCTTTTCAGAGAGTATAGGAAGATAAGTCCACAGAAGAATTTTGCTCTGTCAAAGGTTTCAGGATAGAAAACAAATATTGAATCGTAATAAATTCCTTACAACAAAATATGAATGTATAATATACTTACTTTGGTATCATTAAGACAATTGTATCACTGACAGATAGCTCTACCTTAGGAAGGCAGCTACAAACTACATCTCTTCCACCCCCCGGCTGTCCTTCTTCTATAGCTAATATACTCAAGCTATATAACACAGAGTTATAACGACATTCCTTCTGTCTATCTTCTGTCCAAATTAAGTAATCAGAAGCATAACTAACACACAAGTTGGTAACTATGTTGTCGGGATTGGATAAGATGTTGATGTAAGTTATAAGTTGAGGCAATCCTTCTTTAACTTCGAACAAGACTAAACTACCATCCTCTTGAACCTAGAGAAATATCATATAAATTAGTTCATACAATTGCTAGATATCATACAATACACATTGAGATTATACAAGTTCCTTGATGGTAAACACATTCATGTAATTTCTGGTACAATTATTAATATATTAAATACTGCACAGAGCCATGAATGTATATTGTATATTGTAAGTATATCTGATAATAAATTTCAAATCAAAGTTTAATAGCCTTTTTTCCCTCTGAAACGAGATCGATTATCGAATGAAGATCTCTTACATTCAAAAAAGGCGTAATATAGTGGTGGACATTTGGGATCTAGATTGTCCCCTGCAGTTTTGAGACACTCCTTAGGAGACATCCCCATTTTATAGCAGGGTGATGATTTGATACAAGCAAGAAGGTCATGTCTAAGTCCGCTACAAATATATTTTTTACTGTCTGGAGGTTGATCTTCTTCTATGTAGGACATGAATAGAGCTAATTATTGAATATAATCTAGAAATAACGCGATCCTTGAATTATTAAAAAGTAACATATTCCTGCAAAAAAGTTTGAATTTTTGTAAAAATGAGATAGAGTGAAACCTCCGAAAACGAGGCCTGTGGAAACTGGAACTTAATAAATAAAGCAAATTATTAGTCCCGTATAAATGAACCTCCACGAACGGGGTTACAGGGTAACATTTTTCTGCGTCCTTGGCAACCCGTTTGTAGAGGTTACACTGTACAACAACAAAGTTGGCAACCTTTGTAAAATCTATCTGTGAGATTTGTTTAAGAGCAGTTGAATTTAGCTAATAGGATATCTACCCACCAAAATGGCTTAATAGTGTTCATTTCGTTATGAATACTGTATTCATTGTAAATTGTAAATTTGAGTGAGAAAGTAAAAATGAAAGTGAGATTGGATTCAATACATGAGTTTCACTTTGAATCCATGAAACTTGACAACTATGCAATAATGAACCTGGAAGTGAAAAGGTCGTGACTTGAAAGTATGCACTTTCAACAAACACGTATATCTTTACAAACAATAACAAATAATATTTTCCAAATGTATAAAGATAATGAAATGTACATCACACAGAATTAATCATCCTTACTGAAGAATATATAAGAAATATACACACAATAATATCGATATATTAATTCTTAACTTCCTTATTATCATTATTATTATTATTATTATTATTATTATTATTATTATTCCTGTGGTGGATAACTGTTTCAAACATTACTTTAGAAGCCTTATGGTCTATCAGGTCATACTCTGTCTTCATTTCGTTAGTATTATTCGTAGATTGAACGGGTACACAACCGTGTTTTAGCGTTATATAATTTAATTTATTCTTCTTGAGTGTATCTTCCTTTTCTTTGATACTAAGAGATTGCAGGTATGCAGCAGCTTGATTAGCTTGAATAACAAATTCCTGATTCATATAATCTGGACTATTGAACACAGGCTGAGATTGTATTGAATTTAAACTGCTACGCTTAGAGTCCATACTATTCAAACTCATGACGTCATCACCTATAGAACCTGGATGAGACATAACTTCATATAATTCATCTGTTGACTCTGAAATCTGATTAGCCTGTAGCTCTGTAAGGAAGTCTCTTACCCTAGGAGAGGCTTGTGAGGACATTTTTAGTAGCTCAGATTTAGCTGACATTCCATTGAGATAGGAGAAGGGGTTAGAGATGGGTACAGGGATATCAGGGGTGGCCATCTTCATGTAAGAGTCTTCCTGGCTAGAATCAATGTACTGTGCATCTGGCCATGTGTTAGCACGTAGTCTAGAGCTATGAGCTACTGGTGTAGAGTCTTGGTTTGAATCTAAGTGGTCATAAATGTCAGAAGGACGAGGTGTTTCTTGAGACTGAGAGAAATCTACTTTTTTGTTGTTAGAAACTAGTTTGTATAAGTTATACTGTTTGTCTGAGAATAGAGTAGCTCTAGCACGATTAGAAGGGAGTGTCTGATAAAGGGGAGGGGGAATAGGGAGGTTAGACGGGGCCTGGTAGATAGGAGTAGAAACTGGGAGGGGAGCATCTAGAATAGCATCAGTTAATGAGTTTCCGTTATAGAACTTAGAGTTACCTACTCTGAAATATTTGCTCTCCTTAGAGCTACGGGACTGTCTCTTTCCGAACCTAAACCCCTTCCTATCTAACGTAGCAGATTTATATCTAGTATCTGGATTAGACATATCACTACTGACAGATAAATTGGACTCCTGTGTCATTACCGAGGACCAGGATGCGTATGAGGTTCTGTCTGTGAATGCGGAGCTACGAACATCCAACACCCCTGTCTCAGAGAAGAATACCCCCTCTTCACTCAGTCTAGAACCTGCTTGCTTGTTCGCGTCAACAAGCGAGTGATGTCTTCTGACGTCATTGTTCATATAGAAAGGTTCTTGACAGCTTGGCAACGAATTGGGTAGAGAGTTATTTGAGGATTTGATGTTATTAGATTTCATATACAATTCGCTACAGTACTGTTTCCATGTTAGATTACGCTCCATCCGTTTGTTACCAGCACTACCCATTATACTAGACATACTGGAGTATAAGTATTTAGCGAGTGTTACACATTCCACGTACATCCATAGATATCCTTCCCCAGTGACAGACTTACGACCTGCTTCTACGAATATTAGCTGTTGCCAGTTACCACATCTCCGTAGGAATTGTATATCAAATGCTAACAGCTGAGAACCTGTCTGCATGTCAAGGAATAGAATAACATTCTTCTTGAGAGCTAGAATTACATTCGGCTGTTCGAAGTAAGAACTTCCTCCCAACTCCTTCTTGATGATATAAACTGGACATGCATCTTCAAACCCTTCTCGTTCTACAATACTCAGATCAAATGGACTCCTGCAGTCATATAAGGGGATATGACTAATCGGAATCTTTAGCTCAGGGAGACGTACTAGGAATTCTAGGTCACTCACCCAATCGTCAAAATTATCCTTTGGATCAATTTCGAAATAAATATCGTGCAGTTTATCCTTGTCTTTAACAAGTTCTAGTTTGATATGATAAGGAACCATTGAGGGGGATTTTAACGGGGAATTGGTTTCTATCTTGTGTACCCCTGCGATAGAACGCATAGGAATAACTTTATTCGGAGTATTCTTCTTTTTGGATTGCTTTTCATCATCATAATACTCAATATGAGCTAGTATTGTGTTTGTTGATGCACATTTCAAACGTAAATATTTACGTTTCATGTTTCTGCCAACTATTTTACCAACTTTTACATAACCTTCACGAATAATAGTTTTCTCCATTTCAAACGTCAAATTTTGAATTTCAGTTCAATAAATATAATTCGAATTAGTGTCTGATCCTAATCACGATACCATAACTACCGAAAGAATTCAGCAGAGATCATAGCAGTGTTGTTATAAGACATCTCCCATTCAGCGTGCAATAATCATAATGTGTTATCTTGAGTCGGTAGCTGAAAGATAGATAGCTATGTGCACGTGAAACCTTGGGATAATAGCAAAGCCTTGTTACTACATACTAATGTGGTATCTAAGCTGTCAAGATCTAATCATAGGATATGATGGTTGCACCATAAGAAACCATCTTGTACATAATTCATTATAGTGGTATTGTTTCTGATGGAAGAACAATTAATTATAGGATTCACATAATAAATTGTACTCATAAGTTGCTGAATGTTACCACAAATAGTTATTCAATAAATGTATAATAAGTATATTGGATGGTTGCAATAATTGATGATGAATTGAGTAGGTTGCTATATTGAAATATTACACCATGCAGTAACCTTATTTGGTGAAGCGGATCACGGGTTGCTGGTTAGAAAATCCCATGTTGATTATGTTCCATGACTGTAGTCAGGCCCGGTGTAGTGAATCCAAAGTGACTGCACCGCTTCCTATGGCCCTGGTATTCTAGATAAATTTGTTATTTATCTCTAAATTCTTACAGAAATAAAAGGGGCGGAGCTTATACGTAAGGTCACGTACGGTTACGTGAATTAAGAATACATACGGTGATCACAAAATCATGTATTAACCTGAAAGTATAGTACATGGATTCATTGAGTTAAAATACGAGTAGAGTGACAATGGATGAAATAATTCACACAAGATAGTCCCTAAAATCATTCACTTTATCACCAACTGTCTAAACAAGTAGTATAGTAATTGCCAATAGAAATGGATAGGATAATGAGGCACATATATCCATTTGCCATAATTATAAACACGCTATCTTACATAATATAATTGAGAACAATTATGTAAGTAAGTGGTTTTTGTGATCTTTATAATAAAAATACATTCATATATTCGCTGGTTTATTCGTTTATAGTAGAGAATGTCTGGCTCTTGGCCTCGTCCCTGGCAAACTCTCTCAAATGCTTCTCACTCTCTTCAAGAGGAGCTCAGCAGGGAGGTGAGCACGATGCGTAAATTCGCTACTAACTTCGTGAAGAAGAGAACAGCTGAAGCTCCAGGGCAAGAAGATACATCAGAAGTTGCAGCAATATACACGCCAAGAGTTGGTTACGAATTGGTGGCTTGGAATGCAGCAAACTTAGCAGAAATAAGGAAGAGAGCAGTGAAATCAGCTGGAGAGGGTGACCGACTAGGTCGTGTGATAGCTAGGGTAAACAAACAAGCGAAGAAAAGTTGGAAAGTATACAATGGGTTTCACAAGGAATTACAAGCTATACTTGAAACAGTACAGATGGTAGATAAGATAAGAACAGATTTATCAACTATCTCTGATGAGATTAGTTCGATAAATTTCCGTCTGATAGAGCTAGACCTCTTGAATGCACAGGTACAGATGTCGCGAGCTAAAATGGAAGAGTTTCGTCGGTTCTCTGTCTACAAACAGACAAGACAAGAAGAACTAAAGCAAATGGACGTGAAACTGAAAGTTGTGAGAGACGTACAACGAGAAACCAGTGAGCGCCAGCGTATGGAGAGTTTAGCTCAGAAACAGAGATTTTTAGCGGAATCGTTCCAACAACAGATGTTACAATACAAAGAGTATGGCACATTAAGACCAGGGATGGTGGATAGGAAGTTCCAAGGATCCTCTGAGTATGACAAACAGCTGGGAGAGGTGGAGATAGAGGGAGATGTAGCAAGAGATGATGATTTGAATAAATTCCTATCTGATGCTCCTAGTTTTGATCAACCTGAGATTCTCACAGACATAGAGCCTGAATCGGCTTCTCCAGTACATTCTCCGCTGACGAATGAGCGACTAATGCATTCTCTATTGGAACAGAAGATGGATGGTAAGAAGATAGGAGATGTACAAGACGAGTCTCCTGCCTCCTCGGGACTGGACAAAGATTCGTAAAATATACTGTGTTACTTACTATACTATGTTGTATAAATTCTAGAATGGATGACTAATCGTATAACATATATTACTATATTCCGTAACAGCTGTTCCCAACCTTATTCACCCGTGGACTCCAGGTTGGAACCCACGTCCTACTATTTCACTACTCGAGGCACGAAATGCCGAATATTGGGTACTTGTTTACGTCGGGAAACGTCTTAGCAAGCCAAGCGTACTACAATTGAATTAAACCGTTCGTTACTATGTTAATAAGTATTTTGTACATCAGTTATTCAAGAAGCAGATATGAGCCAAAAGATACCAGAAAATGAAAAGCCGAAAAGCAATGAAGCGAAGATAACAGATGCCAAATCTATAATAACAGGAGCTATAGAGAGAGAGCTAGAGATAAGTTGAGAGAGGCTAGTCAACAGATATGGAAACACCCAGAACTTATGATGGAGGAAGTAAAGGCTCATGCTATACTCACAGATTTCTTACAGGCAGAAGGGTTCAAAGTTGAAAGGTCATACATCCTTCCGACAGCATTCAAAGCTATATACTATACTCAGAGTGATGAACCAGATGTTAACGCCTGCGTAATATGTGAATATGATGCACTACCTGGAGTAGAGCATGGATGTGGACATAATCTCATAGCTGAAGCAGGATTAGCAGCTGCTATTGGGATTAAAGCAGTGATTGAAATATTCCCAGATGTTAAACTTAAGCTAACTGTTATGGGTGAGACATGAAAAATATCGATAATATATTACATTTTTTTATTTAGATATTTAGATATTTTTCGGTATTTTCGCGAGATTTTCCCGGTATTTTTTCCTATCTTTAGAAATATCGAACGAAACGATAAAATTTATCGTTTCGGAGATGTAAACCGATTGATTATAGCATAAATAGTGATATAAATATTTTGTTATAGGTACCCCGGGGGAGGAAGGAGGTGGCGGTAAGATAAAGATGTTAAGTAAAGAAGCATTCAAGGGTATAGATTTTGCTATTATGGTACATCCTGCTAATTTTAACGCAATATACCCAAATGTATTAAGCTTAAACGGTATGGAAATTACATACACGGGTAAGCCAGCACATGCAGCAGCATATCCATGGGAGGGAGTTAATGCATTGGATGCTGCAGTTAATGCATACTCTGCTGTCTCTATGATGCGACAGCAATTTAAACCTACATGGAGAGCTCATGGAGTATTCACGGACGGAGGATTAAAACCTAATGTTATACCTGATAGAGCAGTGCTCAGTTATATGATTAGAGCACCTAATAACGCTGAACTGGAACAGCTGATGGATAAACTAGAGGGATGTTTTAATGTAAGATTAGTTTATCAGCAATATGAGAAATTCAGTGTTATATTTACATATTAATTGTATAGGCAGGAGCTACAGCTACTGGTTGTACAGTAGTTATTAATAAGAGTGATATCCCATATTTCGATATGAGAACAAATTCAATATTAGCTGAGATCTATCGTAACAATTCTATGGAGTTGGGCATGACGTATCCTGACATAGAGACCGATAAGGCACAGTCTAGTTTCTCAACAGACATGGGTAATGTCTCCTACGAGGTTCCTAGCATACACCCAACATATGCTCTCAATACAACCTCAGTTAACCACACTACTGAATTCAATCTAGCGTCTAATACCATAGAATCACATGAAATTACTCTTATAGCTGGCATAGCTATGGCTCATACTGCTATTGATGTAGTGTTCACGGATGGTGTGTTAATACAGGTCAAGGAAGAATTCTACAAAAACAAATAATCTTGCATACATATTATGGAATAACTTGGTTGCTAAGAGCAAGTAGGATTAATTATTTTTAGAATTTTAGATTGTAAATAGTTTGTCTTTGGCTTTTTATATTATTTCGTTTCCTGAAAATGTTAATATTTTGGGTTATAGTGTGATAATTATGAGAGATTGTATGATTATCTAATATTAATAATATACAATAAACTGACCAGTAATCCAGTAGAGTTACGTGTAGAGCTAAATATGATAGGAGATGAAGTGTAGAGTAGGAGAGTAGCATCTTCTAAACTCGTCTCTGGATGTGATATACTCAGAATTACTACTCGACACTTGACTCTACAAACAACATATACGTATAACTAAAATACTTTCTTATACAGTCAACTTCCGTTATATAGAAGCTCAAGGGACCGCGATAATTATAAGCGGAGTTCGATATAACCAAAGAAGTTTATGGTACTCTTAAATGGTATAAATATGGTTTGGGATCATATGTATATAAATTCAGACTTCGAAATAACCGGGAATGTCTATATATCCGTGTTCGATATAACGGGAGATAACTGTAGCAATTTATAGATATTATAATTTCAATAGAAATGGCTTATAAGAAAGTACTAAACCTACGGAAGTTAATCACAATATCTACACTACATCCTGTCATAACAACACGCTATATATCTACATCACTATATTACTCAATACCTTACACCCTCCCTATGGCTATACCTCAGAGGAGATTATACTCAGATACAACGGAGGAAGATAGTGAAGTAAATACACAAATTCGTACACTAATAAACAGTGATAAAGTTGTTGTATTCATGAAAGGCACACCCGAGCGTCCTATGTGCGGATTCAGTAAGGCTGTAGTACAGATATTACAAATACACGGTGTACAGTTCTCTAGCATCAATGTGCTAGAAGATAACTCGTTAAGACAGGGAGTTAAGGAATACACCAGCTGGCCTACAATACCTCAAATATTCTTCAATGGAGAGTTACTTGGAGGTATGGATATATTATTCAAAATGCATCAGGAAGATGAATTGGTAACAGAACTGGAGAAGATAGGGATTAAATCAAGATTAGCTAATGACACTAAATAATTAGCGGTTCTTTTTCACGAATGTCTAGTTATGTGTATCTTAACCAAATTAGTAGTCTCTTAATTGGATTAGAATAAGCCAGTGGTTCCCAGCCTAGGGTCCATGGACCTCTTGGTGGTCCACTGACGACAGAGGGGTCAACAGGATCTCAAAATTTGTCTATGGGAGGGAGCCACAGAATGTGTTAAAATTAATATAGGGGATCCATGATCCACGAGTGATAAAGGTTAGAAAGCGCTGGTATAGGGAAACCATGTTTGAGATCTTACTTTGAGTGAGTACTGAGAGATACAGCTAGATAGTCTGTAGCTCCTGTTACAGAGCTGATGTAGAATATATTATCAGCTGTTAAAGCAGTAAGAGATTTAAGATTAGGTTCCCAGCGTGGAGAGTTCTGTAATCTTGTTAAATGAAACATTAGCTAACTGTTTTAGTAATGATGAAATATTAATAATGGATTTTAAATTAAATGAAGTTACTATAAATAGTAACATTCTTTATAGGTGTATGTTGTATTTTCAGGAACCACTCAATTCGGTGCAGTTAATTTTACCATAAATGTTTATTGACTGGGGTGACACAGCTTTCCCAACTTTGTTGGCTCATGGGTCTCATATACCAATTATAACACAATCTGTTGAGCCATTCCATACAGCAATATAAATTTTCAGATCCTCTTGACCCCTTGCTGTCTACCGTGGACCACCAATGGTCCCTAGACCTCAGGTTGGGAGCCGTTGGACTTGACATTCCCACCTCTTAAAAAATCTCGCTCTCTGGCGTAACCGTCCAAATTGAGTATCTGCTAAATAGAGACTAGACTAGATTCGGAATACTATTGACAATAAACAGAGATTAATGTATTTCAATACAAATATATGAAATAATTAGAATAAGGACGGAATAATAAAGAGTAGAAATAATCTGATAATCTGTAGCGAGTAGTAATGGGAATCATTAGTCTGTATTAAACTAGCTTAACATTCTTCTAATGCTTTCTTCATGAGAGATAGAGCATCCATCAGCTGTTCCTCGTTAATCGTAAGAGCTGGTGCCATCCTGAACGTATACTCATGAGTAGATTTAGATAGTATACCATGATCACGTAGCTTCTCATTAACTGTACTAGCACTTACTCCACAATTGGGGTTTAATTCAATAGCATTGAATAGTCCCATTCCTCTTACATCTCTGATTATATCGCGCCTAAACGTAGCTGCTTCTTTGCGGAATATCTCACCCATCTTGTACGCGTTTTCACACATACCTCCTTCTACGATAGCTCTAAGAGAAGCGATGGCTAGTGCTGATGCAAGAGGGTTACCTCCGAATGTAGAACCGTGTGTGCCAGACTTCATCATAGACATATACTGGTCATCTGCTAGTACTGCTGATATAGGCATAAATCCACCAGATAGAGCTTTACCTAGCACTAATATGTCTGGACGTACTGATTCATACTCGCTAGCTAGCATCTTACCAGATCTATAGGATTAACAGACATACATAAATAGAGATAGAGAGGCTCCTCTCGTGTACACTCATCACCCTATGAATCTACCCAAAATATCCAGATTTATTACAGAATTAGAAATGATTTCCCAAATGATCTAAAATTTTTACCATTCCCTTGTATAAGTAATACAATCTTACCTTCCTAATCCACACTGTATTTCATCACAGATAAGCAGTACATTATTCTTAGTACACAGCTCTCTAGCTTTACTCAGATATCCCTTGTCCGGTACAATAATACCAGCTTCTCCTTGTATCGGCTCTACCATGAATGCTACAACATGCTGGTCCTTGAGAGCATGCTCTAGGGCTGGAATATCGTTAAATGGTATAAGTTCAAATCCGGGAACGAATGGGCCATACCCCATGAAACAGGAAGGGTCAGTACTAGAGCTAGCAGCAGCAATGCTCCTTCCCCAGAAGTTGCCGCGACAGAGAATAACTTTAGCTTCATTGTCTGGTACTCCTTTCACCTGAGAGGAGAGAAAAATAAAACTTATTTAGCTAGTTGTGTAGTATTTATACTAGATACATACGGTCAACTCCCATTATATAGAACAAAGTTATATCGAAGTCTGTAATTGTACAAATATGGTCCCAAACCTTCAAAGCAACAGAAATTTTATCATTATATCGGAGTAATTATCGCGGTCCATTGAGTCTGATTTATCGAACCCAGCTACTGAACTGTATTATAATCTTTCATTGGATACAAGATTGCACAGTCTACAGTGTATTTCTCATTCAATCATCCAACTCAGCCAATCAATTATCCGATTCGTGTATTCTGTTGATCGATTGACTCGGATAATAAGGTGTGAAATACTGTAGTGTGACATTTCCCAAAATATGTATAAGCATTATAAGATTGCTTACCTCATAGCCCCATCTTCTAGACATCTTGATAGAGCTCTCTGAAGCCTCCACTCCTCCATTCATAGGGAGTAGTCTGTCATAGCCTAGCAGCTCTGTAGCGTATTTAGCATATTTCCCCAACATGTCATTGTAATAACACCGACCTGTTAGTGTGAGTCTATCAGCCTGTTCTTTGAGAGCAGCTAGGATCTTAGGATGTCGATGTCCTTGGTTCATAGCACTGTATCCAGTCAAAAAATCATAATAACGTCTTCCCTCTATATCATATACATACACACCTTCTCCTCTAGCTATCACTACGTCTTTCAGAGGAGTATAGTTTTGTGCTACATATTTGTCATAATCCTCCACCACCTGTTTACTCTTGTTGATTCCAGCTACCTTAGGAATGATGCCAGAGAAGGCGCGTGACGTAGGCAGGCGAAGGGACAACTGTTGGGAAGGCCTGGGAAGCAGGCTTATGAACCGGTATAATCTTGACATGGGCTGTACATTAATATAATAAAACAATAAAGAATAATAATAATTGTCAAAATGCTATAATTGCCATTACTCACAGAGAATAAAGTATACTAAAAGATATTTTTACGAATTCGTGTAGAAAGAGGATAGACATAGCCGAATATATATTCAATAATAACAATCTTTGATTTTTGGTCTAAGAATTCCTATTTATACTCACCGAAAACTAAACCTGAAGACGAGGCACGTCATAGCCTATTTTCATATATTATGAGAGGCAATATTTTGGGCTCTTACTCTTACAAAGTTTCATTTCAATTATTTGCTTGTGACAGTATCGTGATTGAGTATGATCGTATTAGACTATCGAATAATGACTTTCGTTAATTAAACTTACAGTAATCTTTGAATAAATTAATTATAGGAAAGTAATGTATAGCATATCTCCTATGTATAGCATATCTCCTATGTATAGCATATCTCCTATGTATAGCATATCTCCTATGTATAGCATATCTCCTATGTATAGCATATCTCCTATGTATAGACAATATTAATTTCAGAAAGAACTAAACTCTCATTCTAACAATGCTAGAGACAAATATATTTTACAACGTATATTCATAAATAGTACATGCGATTATTTAGCTATTTCGCAGCAACCTTTTTTTGCATTTCTTCATTTTCTTGAACAAGAAGTTGGTAATCTTTCTGCATACTTTTCAGATTAGTACTGACCTCTTTCGCCTTCTCGTCATCAATTTGATCTTCCAGATCCTTTATATACCTTTCAGTAGACCCCGTTTGTTCAATAGTATTTGTGATATTACCAAATGTACTGTGAAGAGTAACTAAATTCTTGTATAAATCTCTCAAAGATTCATCTTTTCTCGCTGCTTTGAAAATCTTCTCATCAGCTAGTGAGTAAATTCTACCCACCTTCCCTTCTAATTGATTAATCTCTTTTTGAAGTTGTCTCATATCAGACAATACTTTTTCAATTTCTTTTTTCTGTTTACGTATATTAGCTAGAATCTCCATTATCCGGTTTGTATAGGAGGATCTTTGTGTGTCTTTATTAACATTTTCATATTCCTCTCTTAACTGTACGAGGGTAGCATCTTTCACTTGATTCTCTTCAGCACAATCTCGCATTTTCTCCTTCAACTCGTGTAATTGTCTAGTTTCTCTCTCCAGCTCATCTTTACTGGTATTCATAGTGTCTCTTAAACCACGAATTTCTTCGTACAATTCAAGTCGTTGTACTTCCCATTTTTCAGAATCAAGCTGTATACGTGCTAACATAGTTCGTACAACTTCTTCTAGCTTGGCTGCATTCTCCAATCCCTCCTCATGAGACCCTGCAACCAGCTCTAACACTCGTTTCTTGCTACGTATAAGCTCCTTGTTTTCTGCATTCTTCTGTAATTGCAGCATCAGCTGTTCCCGGGTAGGTCCTATACTCATTTTAACACGACTTATTTCTAACTCCAAGCTAGCGATCTTCTGTGAGATAAGAGCTAGTTTCTCTGTCAGTTCTTCGCGTAACTGTTCACGTTGCTTCCTAGAATCTTCCACCGGTTTACTTGCACCTAGTTGTGGTACAGAGGGTGCTAACGGCTTGGTCTGAGAGAAATGGAATTTCTCAGTTGCCTGGAAGATAGATTCATTGCCTCTGAGAGGAGCGCCATCTGACTGGAAAGAAGTCAGAATATCTGAGAGTGAATTAGAAATATCATTATTTTGATTCTCGTGTTTAGTAGCCATCATTCCGTGTCTCAGTCCTTCCGCTAGTTTCTGTGTAAACATCTCCTTTCTACGTGTTTGTGTATCATAACCATGTTTACTAGTATTATGTAACTGTAAATATTCTTGTTCTAGTTGAGCTGCCTTCTGAGAACTGAGGTATTCTAGACAACTAGCACACCATGGATTCCAGTATAGAGCTCCTGGGTTGTATTGCTGAAGACATAAAGGTGGTAGTAGAACTTTATGAAAATAACTATCTGAATCAGGATTGGGTAAAGTGAGAGGAATAGTCCTATGAGCGCCTGTACTTCTATGGAACTTCATTTTACTATCACTAAACACGGGTAAATAATTAACCGGTGGACAATCAAACTCTTGTACAGATGCCTGCAGTGCTTTCATTATCCGTCTCTGCAGGAGAGCTTGTTCAGACGCAGACGAATCTCCCCCAGCCCTGTACGCTGCTTTTGGTAGAGATTCAATCAAAAACACAAACACTCTTCTCCATTCTATGAGGTTAGCGTATAGAAATGTCTGATATCCAATCTCCCCTCGATAACCTAGTGAAACACATGAGTTTGCTAGCTGCTGCCCTACACGGAATTGCTTTGCCAGCTGATTGGGTAGAACCATAGAACAGTTAAAATCTGGAATAATAGCAGTAAGACATCTTACTGTACCTTCTATTACGAGTGCTACAGTAAAATCTGATAGAGATGTGACGTCATCTACTGGACAACCTAGTTCACCCAAGGTAGATATTATTATACGATCAACTTCATCCATATTGGTGGTATAGTGTCTATAACATAAAATGAATTTATAGGTTTGTAGAACAATACATACATATAGTGTTATATTGTTATAAGAGTTTAGTATATACAGTGCATCTCTAGATGTATTCCTGTTGGTAAAGGAATTTATAGAGATTACATTCTGACTGATATATTCTTCACAATAACGTAAATAATAATATTAGCAACTGCGCTTATTGAATAATTGAAATACAAATTAAATGCATCCTTGCAATCTGTCCCGCTTTTCGAGTTATGACGTCGTGGTAGCCTTATTTGGCAAACATTCGGATAAATATGCACGAGAGTTTGGATAAGTGATTCCCAATTTTTCACCTGCGGAGTCCCCAAAATCATTTATAACACATGTTGTGAACCACCATAAACACTTCAGAAAATTTGCAATACAAAATTGGAAATTCCAGGGACCGGACCTCAGGTTGTGAACCGTTGGAATAATGTGTATTCGTATGTATATATAAACGTATAATAAGATAATCACATACAAGATGTAGTTTAACAATCAAGGAGTAGGAGGAAGATCATTCTCAAGATTATCCCATATCTCCTTTGCTTTCTTCCTAGTAGCTTCCCTATTATTGTATATAGCCATTACTCTCTCCATAGCATGTTTCTGTATAGAGTTTGTCCCCGGTATGAATATACCCCTCTTGGTTGAGTGAAGAGATTCTGGTATAGGTTTTGGCTTATCTTCAATTTCAGGAATAATTGCTCTATTTACTACGGACGATAAGTCGTATTGTATTAATCTCCTAGATCCAGATTCTGTATCACATACTATAGAGTATAATTGTCTAGCAGTAGGATGGAGATACCAACAAAATACTGTATCATGAGTAGGAACAGTAGGTAACAGTGCTATTACACCAGGCACTGTATCTGCTATATCTCTCAATACTTTCTCACCATTAACTAGATGCATTAGTACATAATGATTAATAGGAGTTACAATTAACTGACTGATAGCTCGTACAGGAGGCAGTGAAGGGTCACTTGTCTGATCAATTGGACTTAATGTTTGTTTCTTAGGAGTTATTTCTAATAAATGAGTCTTATTTTCTGCAACACAAATGAATAGTGCGTTAGTATTAGAAGATAAGTTAGGAAGAAATGTTATTACAGAGACTTCATGAATTACTTCATCGAATGTTAAGAAAATAATCAACTCTCTATGAGGGAACCTCCACACAGAAATACAGCCTTTGTATCCCAGTAAGTATATGTTACCGATATCATTAACACCAGATGAACATATATCAGCTGCTAGCTCCATATATGCGAGAGGATATAGTATTATATCCTTGGGAGCTGTACTGGCAATAGTGTATACGTATAGGTCAGTACCTCCTTCCCACCATACAGCTAGATCTTTCTTACCCACAGTCTCAGATAACACAGAGCTATAGTGAGGATTATATAACGGGTTGAATACAGCTGTTGGAGTTATGCGGGTAGATGTGAATCCAGGCCTTCTAGCGTTAAATTGTTCTGCTTGGTTCTTAAAAAATTCAGCTGTAAGGCAATGAGATATTCCATTCATATAGGGTTTAGTGTCTGAAAATTGTGGTAGATCAGATTGATGTAAGAATGTTGATGGATGTAGAGGTTGTGGTTTATTTATTCTTGCTAGTACGACCGGTTTTGTGAAGTTTATTAATTTAGCAGGATTAGTTTCTAGATCCTCCTGACTAGAATTGAGTATAACCTGAATAACATCTCTCCATTGAGAAATTGGATAGGAAAATATGAGAAGATACAAATCTTCATTTTCAGAGCAAGTTAGAACTATTTGAGAATCTGTCTCAGCTATGGAAACAGCTACATGCTCTTCCCCTGGAATAGAAAATACAGTATAGCTATTTTGACTAGTTATAGCATGATACTCAATACGATTATTCAGGTCTCTACAGCGTAATAGTGCGTAACGATTTGAAGAGGATAACAAATATAAATCTTGTATAGGATATTCACAAGGTAGTTTGAATTGAAATTCAGGATCCTGTGTCATATAAGAACAAGATACAGGGAAATATAGTAAGTGCAATCGGGTAGCTAATATCAACATGAAATTATGCTCAATTCTATCTTCTTCTAAATGCACTTTCACTTTAGCGATATCAACAAAACTCACATCTTTTGAGATAGATACATCGTTAATTGGCTCGTTAGTTAACTTCCTTATACCTAACTGTATAGCTCGCTCCTTCTCTGTAACTAACAGCCTATCGTATGCAGTATCCAATAGAGAGTACACTAGATCTTGTATAAAGGCAAATGGTTGAGGAAGGAACTCAAAGTAACGCTCTGGGTCTTGAAGGAAAAGTGGATCTGACATCTCAATACAATTTACTTCTGCTAAATCTGTACAACACTGTATATGTATCAGTGACGTCATAATTCACCATAATATACTACAGTTAACTCCCGTAATACCGAAGCTCAAGGGACCGCGATAATTACTTGATTGATATATCCGTATTCGAGTATAACGGGAGTTGACTGTGTCTTGTAAGTACAAAATAGAAATTGTGGTTAGCCATAAGTTGGCCATAGGACAAGGGCAGATATTATTAATTAGACCAGAATAATTATAAAATAATTCACATAACAATTTATTAACTGAATTATTTATGAAATTTAACTTCCTACTGTGGAAGAGAGCTAGTAGGAGGAGCAGCTGATCCATCACCTGCTCCATTCTGCACTAGCTGTCCCTCCCGTGGCTTATACATAGCTTCTATAGGGAACTTCTTTACAAGCTCCTTCAATAGAATATCTACAGCCTGCCGCTGATATAGTGACGAATCATTATGAGCATCTAATTGTGTTTGTCGTTGTAATTTCTCTTCAAACGACCAAACATTACCCTCAAGAGGTCTATACACTGTCTGTTTGCTGAATGCTGTGTATGCTTGCTCTACTTCGTTTATGCATTGAGTTAGTCTCGAGTTTATGATAGACAGGAGATCAGGACATTGATATACAAATCCATCTACTATTGAGTAGAAGTTTAGTGGAATTATGCTAGAAGGAGATTCCCTATACTGTTTACGTATAATAAAGAGATAGGGATCCTGCATATGGAGGAGATCGTATTCTACTCCTGTCATATTCTTGGTATAAGACATATCTTGTCTCTGCATCTTACATACTTCATTATTACATGTCGAGTCGTAGAATGGATTGCTCTTTTGACAGAAGTATTCTAGTATTGTATGCTGATTCAGTAGATGACGTTTTGTCGAGTCACTCCAATTAGTAGCTAGCAGATCAGCCATTTGATCAGTACCTATGTAAAAGTACAATTGAACGAATGTCCTCTGGTACGTAAAGTTATATAGCTAGTATTGTTGCAGTTATGTATCATATAATTGATAAAATTTATGTTACTTTGACGGTTTGGGGCCATATTTGACAATCTAAAACTTCGATATTAAGTGGGTATTTTGATATGATAGGAGTTTACTGTATCTCTTTCTCTATGGAAATTGTGAGAGTGATATGACTAATCTCACAAAACCTCTACCTAAGGATAGTCCAACAGGAGCATAAATAATTACATATGGGAGTGCCGTCGCCATCTAGTTTGAAGTCAGGGGCCTGGCTTAGAGGGGAGAGCCCGCCCGAAAATGTGGCTAAATTATTTAATTATGTGTTTCGATATTT
The DNA here is from genome assembly GCA_024704765.1 of Oopsacas minuta. NCBI lineage: Eukaryota > Metazoa > Porifera > Hexactinellida > Lyssacinosida > Leucopsacidae > Oopsacas > Oopsacas minuta. The sequence goes on along the minus strand of JAKMXF010000033.1, from coordinate 653,902 downwards.
CCCTGAATAAGCATGGGACTAGGGACAAGCTCCAAGGCGAATAAAATATTGCAACTACGTATCTAGAAGAAAATTTTGTTTAATTTACACCAGATTAGACCAAGCAACAAATTAGGGTAATTAGTTTCCCAAATCTTCTATATTTACAAAAATTGAAAATATTACGTCCGGGATTAATGCCGTTTAATGCCAGGTAGAATGCGGTTTTTAAATAACAAACAGCACAGGTGGTGTCTGGATGTTGTCTGGCTTATCTCCCACCATCCCCATCTTTGCAAAACAATAGGTTAAAATATTTTGAATAAATTATTCAACCTTTAACAAACAACCGCAAGTTAATCACCCACATAACTTGAATATTTAAGCAGCTCCTAAGCATTTGCAAATGCTCCAGGATATTCTAAGAATAATTAACCAAATGCTAACGAATAAGCTTTTTACTAAATTTACCTTCTGGCTAGGCCAGTAGCAGTAAACTCAAAAAGGTCAACAAATTTGTTTTGCATTTGAAGAATAAGAGAGTGTGGCGCATATTTCTGATTAATATATTTTTCCAATGAAATATTGGTTAACAACATATTTGTGTATATGTGAGAAACGTATAAATATGGGTTGATATTTGTGGGAGATAATAAAAGGACAAAAATCCAGATATCGTAATGGTGACAACAAAAATTGTCTGCTTTTTTAACTTATTTGTTTTGTTTTTAACTTATCAAGGTATGCTAGGTTAATTACGTAATTTATTTTTCATTATTAAATCAAATACATTCAACATCTGGTAACTCGAACGTAAGGGAAAATCAAAATCTGTCGAGATAGGGAATCTTCGAGTTAACTGATGGACTCTACTTAATTCGACCTTTCGTTAATTCGAATGAAAATTTCGTTTCTCTTCCTTTCACTATTCGGTTTTTATAAAAACTGTTCGCTATCTCGAATGCCGGTTAACTCGAACATTCGTTATCTTAAATGAATATTCACTTCCCTTCGATGTACTTTTAGTACTTATCGCGCCCATTTAACTCGAACATTCGATTTTTCGAACAGATTTTAGGTTTCGAGTTACAGGTTAACTGTACAGCATATTAACTAACAATATACTTTTGAATAATTTTGATATGAATGTGTTTTATTGCATTTTTGAAGAGATCACAAAAAACTGAATAAGCAGTTACATTTTCAGCTCTTAATCATTTGAAAAAGTGTCGCAGGGGAAATTGGGACCTTAACGGGATTTCGAGTTAGCGGATGTTGACTGTAATAATAATTTTGCTACTTGAACGTAATATTAATCAGTATTATATTCGTATAAGTTTATACATAAGCTCAGACCAATTTCATCATTTCGCAATATTTGAACATGAACACTGTTGAACCAATTTGCAGCAAGACCAAATATGTCATAACATTTACTCCATAACAGGTTGCAACAGTTGTGATGACTTTTCATGTTACGGATCTTGTAATCTTGTTTGGAAGAATGTTTGTTATCAATTCTTCAGCCGACACGAACAATGGACCGATGCAAACTCCAGTTGTACAGCTTGGGGTGGTGAGCTAGTATCATTATCTTCTCAACAAGAACTTAATACTGTATCAGTATTATTTGATGACCCAGATGCATGGACATGGACATCTCTGACCAATTTAAAATCTGGCGGTGACTTCACATGGGCAGACATGAGTATACTAGGACCTCTGGTACCAAAAACCAGCAGTAGTAACACATTGTGCGGATATATCCAAACTCAGGGAGGAACATCACTAGAGTTGTCTCCCTGTACAGAATCTCGTCCTTTCGTATGCAGCAAGAGAGGTAATATATTTTCCTTGAAAATTAATGTAAGAATTTTCAACTATTTGTTTACTTTATATTCATTAAGAGCAAGTCTCTACCTATATTTTACAATATTTATTAATTACCAAATTATTTTGTTTTGATAGTTTTGTATGATCAAGACAGCTTGATGATTGATGGAAGGCGGTTTGAAGTATTTAACAGTGCAGTTCGCCAGCATGAAGCGAGTAATGACTGTATAGCTAGAAACAGTTATCTTGCATCAATAAAATCCATGAGGGAAGTTGAACTACTACATAATATCTTGGACTTCTCTACTGGTAACTTTTGGATTGGACTTGTCTTTCGGATGACAGAGCTGAGATGGCGATGGGAAGATGCGAGTGAAGTAGAATTTATTAACCAGTTACAAGAGCCTCAGACTACTATGGAATGTGTTTCCATGGCTTATAACAAAGAATGGGAACATAGATATTGCAATAATGAATATCTTCAATATATATGTAGTGTTGAAGGTAAGGATTATACAGTTTGCAATTAATAAGCAATTGATTATCAGTCAACTCTCGTTATATCGAAGCTCAAGGGCCCGCGATAATTACTTCGATATAACCGATAAATTTATGTTACTTTGACAGTTTGTGACCATATTTGTACAATTCCAGACTTCCATATAAGCGGGCGTTTGATATATCCCACACAATTATAATACACTTTATAGCTGCTCTTATACAACCGCCTGGACTCTCCTACAGTGTTATAGCGCCATCTACCATTGAGGTAAACTGGAAAGAAATCCCCTTACAATATAGACATAGTCCTATAACGCAGTATACACTGAACTATTATAGTATCGAATCTTACACAACTAGAATGGGGTCTGATCCTACAGTAGTCAATGTATTGGATTCATATACATTTAGCACCGTTATAAGTGAATTGAAGATGAATGTTTCGTATTTCTTCTCTCTGTCAGCTGACACGAAAGTAAGTACCAGTCCTCAAGCTACTCTACTTGTAAGATTGGATAAAGAAATTGCTCAAGGTAATACATATCAATAATTGGACTTGATTTTAATATTATATTATTTGTGTAGAAATATCAACACAATTCATTAGCCAGGAATCTGCATGTATATCATGGCTACCTTTCTCCGATATATACCAGCTCTCTACAAGCTACAATGTCATAGTAACTGATAATTTGGGCGTAGTTATAGCTAGTGACGTCACATATACAACTGCTTACTACATCTCTGATAAGCTATCTCCTAACACCCACTACTCCATCAGTGTATCAAGTAGTGCATTAGAACACCCTGTTACGATAACTCATTCATTTACAACTCCGCAACAGGGTAAGCATTCAATGTTTAAATGTTAATTTTCACCTTGCTACTGTATTTGCAAAAGATTCCTATTTTCTACCATACACTATTCTACAGATATTCTACAATCTCTAAATTTGATAATATCATCGGCAAATAGCACATCTCTTAGTGTATCATGGTCTGCACCTTCCACCAGCACTGGTGATAATATAACTCACTTCCTGTTGATATACTCTTCAAGAGATATAGATACAGAAAAGAACGTTACACTTGATGCTAACACTATGAGCTACACAATTAATGGACTAGAGGAGTATATTACTTATACACTTAATGTTACTTCTTACACTCAGCTGAAAGGGAAGAATGGAGAATCTTTAGAGGAATTTACAACTCTACAAACTGGTACCTGCTGTTATTATTTACTGTTACGATAAGTTTAAAATTGGCTCTTCTAATCATCATTCAGCAACGTAGATTGTTAATGTATAGTTCTACAAGCAAACCATTACGCTTTCATATATTATAAAAGCAAATTAGACTCGTATAGTTAGATTCAGAATTGACAAAATGTTATTGCTTGAGACTTACATATTTGTAAAATCAAACTAATAATATCGATCTAATCATTTTAGCTCCAATTGGAACTCCCCGATCTCTAAATGCCACAGCTCTCTCTGTTTCAATTTCACTGATCACATGGCAGCTACCTGGCAAGCTAGAGATAAATGGAAAATTAACAAATTTTACTCTTTTCTATTCAAGCAAGAAGGATAATGGACCAAAGAACATCGAGACGACAATACCAGTAACTGATGGAGATAACAACTTCTATTTTATATTACAAGGATTGACTAACGGAGGTCCTGATTACGAAATAAGATTAGCTGTAAATAATGAAGCAGGTAGAGGGCCCTTTGCTAACACTACTGCCAAAACTCTACATTCAGGTATTACAATTCCATTCTAAGATTGCAAATAATGTGGGAATTTCATAGATTATCCATCAGTTTTTTTTACAATAATGTCCTGCAAAGAAATGGCAAGAAAAAAACGGTTTCGACTGCATGTATATTTGTTTCTTTGACTTTCAAAATTCAAGTTAAATCGCTGTATTCGGTTAAATCGATAATTAATATAAAACTATATTAAGGATCTCTTCAACCACTTCAACTGGGCTATAACAATGTCACAGCTACCAGTATACATGTAAAGTGGGAATCACCATATGATGAGGACATAGACGGTATACCTAAAAACTATATCCTGACCTATCAGGGTACTCTACTAGATACTTCTATTCATGAACTATCTTTTGAATATATAAATAATACATTCATGCAAGAAGCTACTCTAGAAAACCTGGAAGAAGATACTAACTACACGATACAAGTATTTCTTAATGCATCTGGAATAAGGAGTAAACCTGATTATATTGTCGTATCCACTGAAGATGCAGGTAAGCCTCTTCATACTACTGCGTAACCTCATTAATACAACGAATAATAAGACGAAGTTTGCAAAATCAGGTCTCTACAATGGTTATTAAATTGGTATTACCCTGGTTAATACGAACTCAGGATAAAGCGAACAATTTTTGATCGTCCGTTAGTGAGGTTCTACTGTGTATATTAAATTCGAAATTGTGTAGAATCCTTGTTTAAATTATGTTACTTTAGCTCCCAGTGCTCCTGTAAAGAATTTGAGCTGGGCTGAAGCTAGTCAGTATTCAGTTCTCATTACATGGCAGCCTGTTCCTATCAGTGATCGTAACGGGGAAATACTACACTACAACATAACTACTCACTATACTGATCCAGCTAACACAAGTATTCCTCAACTGATTGATAACTTTACATGGAGAAATCAAACTGATCAGGAATTCATATTGTTGCTGTATCTCTGGCACTCTGTTAACTTTACTGTTACAGTAATTCCCTATAATAGGAGAGGATATGGACCTGAAGTATCTACTAGTTTCTATTTGAGAGAAGGTAAGAGCATGTGCATAAACTTGTGTAATTCGGTTTTATAGCTCATTTGAATTTGTAGAGACAATCCCAGAAATCCTCGAGCCTGAGACAGATATGTACTTTGCAGGTTCCAATGCTTCAGAATATGCTCATAACTACAATTGTTCCGCATCAGGAAATCCTATTCCATTAGTTAACTGGTATAGAAAAGATGGTATCCCTATTCCCAACTACATAACACATTCACCGATACTTACAATTTATGTGGGAGATCTGTTGGTTGGAAAAGCTAATGAGTACATTTGTAATGCTTCTAATCGTATGGGAAATACTACGAGACAAATTTACATAACAATTCTTAATGGCTCTGTAAGTGTAGAAGTTCTCAATAGTACTTTAAATTTGGTAGAAGAGCAGGAAGAAATCAATGGCGGGCAGGCAGTTAATGTAGTTGGATTAGTAGATGTAAGTCTTGAGACTTTACCAACTGATGTCAATGCTAGTAACTCTACAGAGAACGCAAATTTAATTTTATCTACTGGGATACTACCGCCAGTTACAACCAAACTAGTAAAAGATTCTCTAAACGATATTACGTCTAGAGATATATTTAGTGTCAATGCTAAGGCAATAGAAGTATCACTAGATCAACAGAATCCACTTACTCAATTCTACCCAACTGAGGTAAATATATTAATTATTTTAGGAAATTTCTTGTTTATAAATTGAGTTCCACCTTGACTACAGTATTTCTAACTCAATTATCCAACTCAGCCTATTAATTATCCGATTCTGGCATTCAAACATAAATTCTCATCTGTCAATTTGTAATCATTGAATAGTATTGATTATCACTGTAATATATACGTATGTATATATATTTAGGAGGGATGTATCTATAGAGAAGCTTTCTATGATACAGAGATAACTATAGCTAACACATTACAAGCTTTAGAAGCTCTGGTGCCTAAAGTAGTAGCAGCAGTAGGGAACACTACAACTAACTTTACTATTCCTGGAGATAGTGATTCTTTTATAGAAGCTGTGGAAATTGTGTCCAATATAAGTGAGAATATTATCTTTCCCCAATTAAAAGAGTATAATATAACCCAAGAGCATGTTGTGGTTCCATCAGATGTATTCACGAATGAGTCTACATTGGAATTTGAACCTACCTTGGTAAGTTGGACAGCATTATAAGTCCCTAAGGCATACAACATGAAACTACAGAGATATACGTAACATATGTTCTTGAATTATTTAGGTGACTACTACTATCATAAAGAGTAAAAATAATACAAAAAGCAATGGAATAATTTCTCTATCATTTACACAGAGATCTTATAACGCCAGCACTCAGATGGATAAGTTACGAAAAGAAGTAAGTTCTGCAAACAATATACATATTTCTAGTGTTCTATATGAAATTGGTTATTATTTAATCAAAGTTTGCAATATCATATAATTCTATTCTTTTCTCTAGGTGCTATTATTTTTTCCATCTGAACCAGCGCCAGCTGGAACAGAGTTAGTGTGTCTCTTCTTTGATGTAAGGTTAGGGAAATGGTCAGGAGAGGGTGTCAAGTTAATAGAGTATAATTACACAACACGTACTGCAGTATGCGGTACCATGCATCTAAGTTCGTTCTCTGTTCTCATCCAGACAAAAGACCCAGAAGTATCTCTCCTTGAAAAGATTCTACTTTCAACTGCATCATACACACTATTAAGCATCTCATTTCTTTCTCTGCTGGCTATAATTGTGATATATTTAAAGGGCGGAAGAAAATTCATTAGTTCTGACAAATCAGAGATAAATGTACTTTATCTCAATCAAACAATAGCACTATTATTCGCTACAACAGTTTTCATATTTGGAATTGAGAGTACTGCTAAGATTAATAAATTAGTATGTACTATCGTAGCAGTTTTATTGCAATACTTATGGACAGCAGTTATGGCCTGGTGTATGTGTATCGGCATATATCTCTTATTCAAAGTATTTATAGGTGAGCTTATTGAAATAAAATTTACTGTACAGGTGGATTAATTAATATAAGTTTTGTGTCTGAAAGAGAGTTAAATATATTCCAATTTATCTAAATAAATCACAAATATACTAGAACTTCGTTAATACTAACAGGTGAATTGGAATTTCCTGACAAGACGAACGAATATTATACAGGAGGAAATTCAATTTGTATTTCCAGGTTAAGGCGAACAAATTTTCACCGTCCGTTGGAGTTGTGTTAATGAAGTTCCACTGTAATATAAATCTTCAAAATATTTCTAGATAAATGGTCGAAGAGAAGGATCTGGATTCCCTTAATGATATTCGGCTGGTCATATCCGGTGCCATTCGTGTTAGCGTCGATAATAGCATCAAAAGGTACACACTATATCAAGGATAACACAGAGAGCTGCTTCATGTCTACTGATGACTGGCTTATATGGACATTTCTTGGCCCTGTTTACTTAGTCATCTTTGTAAACATTATCATCTTCATTTGCACTTTCCTCAGACTAATACATTTGAAAAAAGAGAGAATACGACAGGGACAAGAGAAATTAAATGGTATTTTGAGAAGTATGCTAATCGCAGCAATCATTCTAACATTTGTTTTGGGTATTCCTTGGGTAATATCGTGTGGTAAAGTAGTTACACATCTTCTGGGGGAGAAAGAACTTTCTACTTTGGTGATTGATAAGATTTTAAATTGGTCATTCTTGATATTCAACTCTCCCGTAGGAATAGTATTGCTAATAATTGTAGTACTCAAATATAGAGAGCATAACAAAGAACCAAATTATCTATCTAGCAAAAAAACTGAGGCCTCCGTCAGTCAGACAAATGCGCCTATGCCAAAAGCTAACCGTAGGAGGGTGCAGTCATTACAAATAAACAAATGCTCAATTCAAGACAGCAACGAAATTCATGTTAATGGAAACAACGAGCCTTACTGTAAAAGCCTAGCCATGCTGGAAAACTCAGTTACAGAGAGAATGGATTATATTATGGATATAAGTACCCCCACGGAGCACAGTACATATGTTTCTGAAGTGAAAAATGAAAATAAGATTGAAGATGTGAATAATATTAATAGGAATGAAACAGTGGTACCTTCTTCATCAAGTCTAGAGAATTTCAAGGTATCAGAACGTACTCCGAAATCTTCCCTTGTCATTTCCAATAATAACACTACACCTGTAGATAATGCTGATACTGGATCACAAACTGATACAGAGTATCATGAGACCAGATTATAAATATTTGTGTGTATACAATTTGTAAATACTCCATGTAAACTTTTGTCAATACTCCAGGTTAACATTTGTGATCATAATAATGTAATTGAAATGAATGGTAGTTAGTTATCCATTTAACAAGAGAGAAATCCTTCGAATTTGCACCTCCAAATAGTATACACAGCATATAAAATACGTAACTACTGATTCGTGATTATGTGTATTCTGTATTCAGGTACTTGTCCTAGGTGTATTCACCCTAAGTATCAGTTAATAATAAACTATTGACGGAGAGGTTTATTTAGTTACTGTTACACTGAATAAACCCAAGAATTTGAGATTTCCTTAGGAACAGTTGAATTTCGCGTGTATTTCGTTATGAATCACTGTAATAATTTCGAATTCCCTAGAAAATTTTAAGCGAGAAGTTAAAATTAAAGTAAGATTGTGTTCAAATCCGTGAGACTTGACAACTATGAATTCTCCGTATCCCAAACTCTAAATAAACCTTTCAGAAAGAGGTGGCAGATAACGGAGCCTAAAATACTTACCAAGTACAAACATATCATCTAGAGCAAAACAAATGCAAAGTGGACATATAGCCGATGGTATACATAATTGGGAATAATGTTTCCCTTCATTGTTGTATATTTGTATGCGATTGTTTCCAAAATCTGATACATAAATTTCATCGTTGGTAATTTGTCCCACAATAACTACAGAATTACTACTCTATACTGCATAATACTAGGAGCCTTAAAAATGTTACTTAAGGGTATACCGTTAGGAGTATTGCTCAACGGTGATCAATTCAGTACGTCAGTATAGTGTGGCAGTCGGACATTGCCTCGGTTGATACAAAAGCAGACCCGGTTTAGCCCCAGTGTCAGAGGTAATCCCGTTCGCCGAACACTATTCCCTATAGTAAACTCTTTATATAACCAAGTCGGATATAACGAATCTCCCGTAAGTACGAAGCGATTCTTTGCCCTCTATAGCTTGAAAGTAATTGATTCACTCCGCTCGCAAAGAAGTACCGCTAAAACTAAATGAACGGGGTATCTAGCTCTTAGTTAAAACGAGGGTTTGTTGTAGATATAAACCATAACAGGCAAACGCATACTTGCCAACTTTGAATAGCGGAATTTTTTCGCCGGATTATTAGTACAAGCAAGCTTCGCTTTCTTGGGCTGCGCGGCTCGCGAACACTTTGTATCCGCGGATAGCACCCTCTGGGTGCTCTTGTATTCATATTGATATATGGGGCCGTTCAAACGTTACATAACGCAAATTCCATAAATTTTGACACCTCCCTGTGTCACGCTTTGGAACGTTGTATAATACAAAAAGAATGAGGCTGTCCAACTTCACATACCACCAAGAAAGGGATGGCCCCTTGTAGCATCACGTAACGTTTGAACAGCTCAAAATATACATTGTATAGATATAGTATATCTAGTACATAACCAATAAAATGACTCAAAATATAGGTTCTATACACCACATAAATAATATATTCTACTTTATGAAAGGGTTTTATGAAAGTAGTCAGTATTTACCAGTTCTTCAAGTTTGGAACTTACTCGATTACCCCTCTATAGGCATTGAAAGTATGATCCTAGCACAATTGATAAATTTGTTTACTTAATGCATCAAAAAGTAAACAAGATATTCACAATATGTTGTTCACAGTAACATAATCGGAGTCAGGAGACTCAATTACCCCAGTATAACGTTGGGGAAAATGCTACAGCTACTATAGTGAAATTTGTTCACATAATGTATCTAGAATAAAAAGATATACACCATATGTTGCCAAAAGCAGCTGGAAATTGCTAGAAAACGCAGGAAACTGATAGAAACCGCTGGAAACCACTAAAAACTGCTAAAAACCGCTAGAAACAGCTGGAAACCGCTAGAAACCGCTAGAAACTGTTAGAAACCGCTAGAAACGGGTAGAAACCGCTGGAAACTGCTGGAAACCGCTAGAAACTGCTAGAAACCGCTAGAAAACTGCTAGAAACGACTGGAGACTGCGCGAAACCGTGGGAAACTGTGCGAAACTGTACGAAACTGTGGGAAACTGTGCGAAGCTGTGCAAAACTGTGCGAAACTGTGCGAAACTGCTGGAAACTGTGGGAAACGGTGCGAAACTGGGAAACTGTGCGAAACTGCTGGAAACTGTGCGAAACTGTACGAAACTGTGGGAAACTGTGCGAAACTGTGGGAAACTGTGCGAAACTGTGGGAAACTGCTGGAAACTGAGGGAAACTGTGCGAAACTGCTGGAAACTGTGGGAAACTGTGCGAAACTACGTTAAATTACTGGAAATTGCTGGAAACTGCTGGAAGTTGTCGCCTAGGCACAGTCTTGCTCCAAAGGGTTACCAAGGAGTAACTATCTTTTTCGCCTTTTCAAGTTCTCAATTCTACGTTTATTGTTGTGTTTATAATTATTGAGTAAATTTATAGTTGCATTCTCCAAATATATTTGGAGAATTGCTCTCAAAAGGCATATAGTGTAATCTGCTACGTTGAATCTGAATTTGCTATTTTCAAGTTTCTCATATTCAAATTTATTGTTTTTTTATGAATATACAGTAAACAAATATTTGAATTCTCAAAATATACTTTGAGACTTGCTCTCAACAGACATATAGGCTCAAGAGACAAATTATTATTTATTCATGATGAGGATAATCTGTTCAATAATTGTCACATCAGAGAAATATCTTTTGGTGACGAACAACAAATTTGAAAGCATCTATGCTATTTGCATTATTCCCGATAAGTGTGTGGTAGTCCAAGGCATTCCAAGAGTTATTACTTAGCATTCTAAGAATTTCTGATACATATTACCTCAAAATCAGATAGTATATATTTATCAGTTTCCGTTTATTGATAAATTCAAAGATTTACTATCATGATGTTGACAAAGTTTGCGCGCTATTTCAATTTGACTAATCTTTCACGAATTTCTGTACGAACTTTGCCATGTAGTTCTTCTAATTTGAATTCAAAAGCAGACTATACTACGAACGTACAGAAAAACGTGTTGATAACAGGTTTGTTGTTTCGTCATCAATTTAGCTGATTGTTCTGTAATTTCATAATCTTGTAGGCGGCCTTGGTCAACTTGGATTGGACTTTGCAAACTTTTTAAGGTATGTCGATACGAATATTGAGTACTGACGCTGATTATACAGAAATTTGATGAATACAGTAAGCCCTGTATAAAGGGAACCTCCTAGTTACGAGATATGGAATCGCGGAATTATGGGAGAAGGGTTCAGTTCCGGCAGAGCCGATCCGGCCATGGATGGGCCAATTTTTAAAATCCTCTCATTGCACCTGCGAAACTCCCCGTAGCTCATGCCTGTACCTAATGTGACCAATATTTTGTTTCCGCCATCCCTGAGGTTGTTGCATCTGTACAACACACACTGAATACTATAATTATGTAATTACGAATACGGGATATATGCGTACCTAGTTATTTCTTCTTGAAGAGGGAACACATGCTCTCCTTTATTTCAGGTTACCAATACGCTTTATCGCATCTTGTACAATTAAATCCTTATGATTGGACTTGTGTAATATTGGAGGTGTGTACTTCTATTACTCAGGAATATTGATTTATAGAGGCAGATATGGAAGAGACAATATATTGCTGACAGATATCAAGCAACCTACAGAAGAAGCTCTCAAATCTGGTTAGTAGTAGTGTTGTGTTATACAGTCGACTCCAGTTATATAGAGGCTCAAAGGTCCGAGAAAATCGCTTCGATATAAGCTGAATACTATATAATCGATGTATTTTCTGTTACTTGGACGATTTGGGACCATATTTGTACGATTTCAGACTTCGATATAAGCGGGTGTATTGATATATCCGTTTTCGATATAGCGGGAGTTGACTGGTTATCTCATGGTGTCAAGATTAGTTTGATCTGTTATAGGTCGGTTTGAGCACCTAGACGTACTAGATGCACGTCGGTTTGAAGCACTGGTAGTAGAGAACCGAATAGATCTTGTGATACACTTTTCCGCTATTCTCAGTGCTTTAGGAGAGTCTAATGTACAGAAAGCTATTGACATAAATATACACAGTGTACATTCAGTATTAGAGGTATGTACTATATTACTGAAGAACTCCTTTAGCATCAAGTTATTTCTATTAGATATGCAGGAAACATAAAGTACAGTTATATTGTCCCAGCTCTATTGCAGCTTTTGGTAGCACAGCTCCACGTAATCCTACCCCTGATTTCACGGTACAGAGACCTAGGACTATATATGGAGTATCAAAAGTACACATGGAGTTGATGGGAGAGGTTAGAATAAATTCTAAAATAACTTGTAACATGTATATTGATAACCTGGCCTGACCTATTGGCTATTCCGAAAGGTAAAATCTTTATCATATGTCTGTCTGTCTGTGTAGTATTATGCCGAGAAATACGGTCTCGATTTCAGATCTCTACGATACCCTGGCATAATATCTTCTGACTCAATGCCAGGAGGAGGAACTACAGGTAACGTTATATACCAAAATTGTTCTAGAAAGTTCTATTATGTAATATTAATCATACATATAGACTATGCTGTACATATTTTCTACGAGATAGCAGCTCGTAACAAGTATAGCTGTTTCCTGAGAGAAGACTCTACCCTTCCTATGATGTTCCTACCAGATTGTGTTAGAGGAACTGTTAAGTTCTTAGAAACACCAAGAGAGAAGCTGAAGCAATACACGTACAATCTAACAGCTGTTAGCTTCAATCCCAAACAACTGGTCGATGCTATGCGTCCTCATTTCCCACAAATGGAGGTTACTTATGAACCGGATCCTGTCAAACAAACTATCGGTAAACTTCAATTCTGCTTTATTGTAATTTCCATTAATTTCTCACCAAATTGGCGAATCCCCCACTTTTAACAGATATTGGTTTAATTCTAATATTTAATTTTTGTTCTAGCTGATACATGGCCACAAGTATTTGATGATTCTAATGCTCGTAGAGACTGGGGATGGAATCATAAGTTTGGATTAGAAGATATGGTACAGGTTATGGTAGACAAGGTAAAATCCATGAAATAGTCTGATAAGGTGATTATTATCGTGTTTGATATTATTCGTTTATTTACAGCATTATATACTCTTTCAATTTATTTATCTATTTATCAACAATTGTGTATGTCGAATTTTTATAATCACTTGTTAGTTCAATAATTAGTGGTATTACAGTACATATTTCATATGGATCTTATATAATAGAACACTGTACTTATGTCGTCACTGTATGTCATATATTGTCCAAATTAATTGGTTGTTTGTTCGGTAGCTGAACTAGGCCATATAATATCCATTATTTATATAACTCATGTAAGCAAGCAATCATAGAATACTCTGTATAATGTGGTTTCTCTTGAGAGCAGATGTTATCCGGTTAATGATATCTCTCGTATTTTTGAAATGATTGCTGACATTTCATTTCACTTAAGAGTCTTTAATACGTACTGTAGTATTCGCCATTAAGCCTTTTCTATGAAAATACTGCTTTGATAGATATTATGCACTGTATTCTATCGTAACTGTATTACATAAATTCTGCGGATTAATTACGGAATCTCACTTTTCAATGAAAATCACTTCGTTCTTTCTTTAATACAAATTCCAATCCCTTGTAGTTTGTGTTACAGATAATCCGCTATATATTCCCTATTCTCTTTCTAATAATTATTTCCTGCTCACTATTAGCTATGTTAATTCGCGAGTTCCGCATTGTAATGCCACTGAGTGTAGATGAGTTCCAGAGAGGACAGAGATACACAATAGCTAAAGCAGAGAGAGAGGCAGTAGAAGAGGGAGTAGGAATTATGCTGGTTGTATCAGAGCATTGTCAGCATGATTTGTATGGTGATGGAGTACATCAAGTTAAGAGATTCTATCTTACATCCTATTTACCTTCCTGGGTACAGTCTTTTATCCCTTCACATTCCTTCTATGTATTGGAAGAGAGTTGGAATTATTATCCATATCATTGCTATTCTATCTTCACTTGTAAGATATTGCCTAATTTAAGAGTTGAGATATTTAGCTGTTATCTAAACGATAAAGGAACTACTGATAATGTTTTTAAACTCGATCCAGTTGTATTGAAGCAGAGTAAAGTAGTTGTGTTTGATGTGATTAACGATCGCTTGAAGGACAATAAAGGTGGTAGGTATAACACAGAAGTGTTTAAGTGTGAAAAAGCGAAGCGTGGACCTCTAAACAAGGACTGGATTGATACTCAGAATGAAGTAATGTGTTCTTACAAACTTATCAAATCTTCAGTTCCTATCATTGGTATACAGAATAAAGCTGAGTGTGGGATCGTGGAAGGACTGAGAGAGGTTTTATACCAAACACACAAAGACTCAATCATGTGGCTTGATGAATGGTTTGATATCACATACGGAGAGTTACGAGAGTTAGAGCTATTGCTAATCAACCAAACTACTCAACATGCTAAGACGATGAATGGTAATGATGACGTCATTGTTAAGATAGACCGTATAGCAGTAGTCGATTCTGTAACCGACTCTGATGACGAATTTCAAGATGCACAAACAGACTTGTAAACTTGTATATTATATAACCGAGTGTTTTATTAATTCCAATCGTCTCTATTGATTTGTTAGTATTTTAATACATTGTTTATTTACGTATGATTGCATGCTTGTGATTATTCCGCTTGTAATATTTGATATATTCTAGCGTGAAAGTAATTGATTTTACTCCGGTTATAACGAAATGAAACCTGGGTCCAACTTATTGAACCATGGACACTAAGCATGGTATGTAAGTTAAAGAAACATCTTCAACACGACTCGAGAATTGGAACTCCACTTAATACAGCTTAATCGGGTCAAATGCGAAATTAGCCAAATAAACAAATTTTACTCTTATGAGATCAGTCCTATTCAAAAATATCCTTAAATTAGTGTATTACTCCTATCTCCCTATGGCATACACAAATGTTATTTGTGTTGATTCTCCTATTCTAATAAGAATTCTTATACAATAGTGCTAGTAGAGGAGTTGTATAATAATTCATTCCTTCTTACTCGCTAATAGCTAGAGACTACATGCAGTGAAATGTTTGAGAAAACTCTATCAGATTTAGTACGGGGTATTCGAGCACATAAAGACAATGAGCCCGAGTACATTGGGGAGTGTATACTCGAGATAAAGAAGGAGTTAAAGACAGATAACATGACTAATAAGGCTAATGCTGTTGCTAAACTAACCTACTTACACATGATGGGATATGATATGAGTTGGGCAGCATTCAATATTATAGAAGTTATGTCCAGTAATAAATTTGTGTTTAAACGGATAGGTAAGTATAAGGCCCTCATAATGATACATTATTTTCAGTTACCAAGGGGGTCAATAAGGAATCATTATCTCATTATTTATCATATAACATTTAACAGAAAAATATTTACATTTATGCCATTTCTTATCGATTACCGCGGGTCCTTAACAGCGATATTATGCTACAGTGTAACCGCGACAAATGGGGTGCTAGGGGTGCTGAAAATTGTGTCGGTTTAGCAAATTGTCGGATTATGCAAGTGAATTTTTATTGTCAGAAGCTATTTCAGATCAGAAACACTGTCGGATTATAGAAGTCTAAACAGGTGACGACAGTTTATGCAGGTTCCACTGTACCTCGTTTCCCTGTTTGTTTCAATGTGGTTTCTGAGACTGTAAGAAAAGTTTTCGCAGTTTATATAGAAAGTACCATTATTTGGGGTATAGTAAAGCCATATTTAAAATGTTGCGAATTTACTCATGCTTATGACATTTGGGAATCGAGATGAACTACCCCGCTTCTTATGCTAATCATTTATATAACTAATACTACTTGACTTCTCCAAATATTCTAATTAATAATGATAAAGAGGCATGATGCTTCATTCATTATTCACTATCTATATTTCTAGGTTACCTAGCTGCTTCACAATGCTTCCATGAAGGAATAGACGTAGCAATGCTTGCGACTAATCTAGTAAAGAAAGATGCATTAAGTATTCAAACTCATGAGTCTAGTATAGCTCTATCCTCTCTCTCTTGCTTCCTTACCCAAGATCTAGCTATGGATCTTGCTAATGACATAATGGCTCTCATGATCAGTACTAAACCTATTATCAGGTACATACTAAGCGTAGTTTGATATAATCTATGAAATTTATGTTACTTTGACGGTTTGGGACCATAGAGTCCCAAATATTGGATCTTAGAATTTGAGATTTGTACATAATAATAGTTGTAACAATTATCGTGACATCACTTTTACAACTGATATTATTATGCATCCACATCCTAATACATTACTCTATATAGAAAGAAGTCTACCCTCGCTATGTACTGTATCTTCATGAAGTTCCCGGATGCCCTCAGACCAGCATTTCCCCGTCTAAAAGAGAAACTAGAAGATGATGACCCTGGGGTACAGTGTGCAGCTGTAAATGTAATCACAGAGCTAGCTAGACACAATCCTCAGAACTACCTCAGTATGGCGCCTTTATTCTATAATCTCATGACATCATCGACGAATAACTGGATGCTAATCAAGATTATAAAACTCTTTGGTTCTCTCTGTCCCATGGAGCAGAGATTAGGTTAGCACGGATATACTCATGTATATAGCAGGTTAATTAATACTTCTCTATAGGGAAGAAACTACTGGATCCCTTGACTAACCTCGTGAATACTACCTCAGCTATGTCATTGCTATTCGAGTGTGTTATGACTATGATTAAAGGTATGCCAACACATGGTCCTTCTATGCAACTGTGTGTGACTAAATTACGGTTATTCGTGGAAGATGCAGATCAGAATCTGAAGTATTTAGGGCTGTTAGCGTTAGGAGAGATTGTTAGAGAACATCCTAAGCTGATTCAGCCTCTTAGAGATATGGTTAGTGGTAATTACTATTACATCAGCTTTTCCTAATTATTCTACCCATTTTAACACATTATGTGGAATACCTTCTGCATAGACTACAATAAATTTTAGTTTAATGATAAGATTGTTAAAGCTCCATATGATGTCCATCTAAGCATGCGCAGAAGGAAATTATTACCATTATCATTATCATATCATTCTGTGACATTAATCGCATTATCATAATATAAAGTGGCCATTTCATTAATAAATTTCAATGACTTTACTTACTTCGAAATATGGAAATTATGAGTGTTAAAGGAAGTCTGTAAAAAATCACTACTATTCGTCCGCTAGAATTTCACTTATCAAAATGGTGAAATAATGACAATTACATACGACAGGTAAACTCCATGCAGGCGGTGGAGCTGAAACAAGTCTCTAATTGGCAGTTGCCTAAGAGTAGTGTGAGATTCATTTGTATATTTCTGTAGATAATTGATTGTCTTGAGGACCGTGACGAATCAATCAGGAGACGTGCTCTTAATCTGCTGGGGGGAATGGTATCACGTAAGAACCTTGCAGAGATAGTTAACAGATTACGTCAGCATTTAGGAGACTGTGAGGGTACTGCATATAGAGATGATATTATAAATAAGATAGTGTCTATATGCAGTGAGAATGGGTATTCTAATGTTACTAATTTTGAATGGTATTTAACAGTACTAGTTGAGCTGCTTAGAGTAGAAGGGGTCAAGGACACGGGTCCAATAGCTAAACAGATTCTAGATGTTACAGTTAGAGTACCTGACGTTAGACCGTTTTCGGTTAAACAGATGTCTGTTATACTTGAGAATACAGAAGTATTGATCACTGAGATGTCTGAAGCGCTTTACTGTGTAGCATATATATGTGGAGAGTATGCTGTATACTTAGATGATCCTGGTAAGACGTTAATGTGTTGTTATAAACAGCCTAGACTCAACGCTGCTCCTGCATATGTACAGGTAAGTACAATAGGGAAGTTAATACGTAATTTCTCCAAAACGGATTATCAATTCTTGTATTACTTGTATAGGAAATATTCGGATAAGACGTACTTCAATTAGTACGCACTAATATTTATCTTTTCCTATCCGAGTTCTACTGTATGTCTTATCTGATATCTATGTTCGCTTAACAAGAATCCACTATTCATTACATTGTTTCTAGCAGTATGTGTTATATGAATATATTGCTAGGCTACTCTGATACACAACTCATTGAAACTATACGTACGTGTACTAGAGGTTGCTCCGTCAGGACCAGCTGGAGATGAATTAAGAAATGATTCTAAGACTTTCTTAATTGAGAACTTAGAATCCAGTTTACAGAGTGGGGAGCTTGAGGTTCAGGAGAGAGCTAGCTTAGTCCTACAGATAGTACGGTATATGGCAAAGGTAGAGGGGAAGGGAGGATCTGTTCTACGAGAGCTGAAAGCCCTGATAGAAGGAGAACTCAACCCTGTGGCTCCAACTGCCCAGAAGAAGGTAAGATCCCACAGAATAGCTATTATCATAATTATATATCTACACCAGTGATTCCTAACAAATTTCACCCAAATACCCCTATACCAATTTTAAACCACCTGCCATCCTGTGGATTCCCTATTTTCTTCCTTGGGGCTCTATGGACTCTCGTTTGGGAACCACTTCCCGATTTGTATTTCAATAGAATTCCCATACAGGTACCAATTCCAGATGGACTTGATCTCGATGCTTGGATTAACCCACCTACAATTGAAAAAGAGCCAGAAGATATGCCATGGGATAAAATACTATTTGGATCAGATAAAGCATACACTGATACAACCTATACAGCATCTCCAGACTCCTATCAAGCTACTGAAGAGGAAATAATGAGTAAGAAGCAACAGAGAGAACTGTCATTAGCTCACAACCCGCATTATCTCAAGGCAGGAAGTAGTATTATAGGACCTGATGTAGAGGCTAATTCTATTGGGACTACTAGTACTATTGATCTAGTTAATAAACCTATTAATTTGAGTATTCCTATACTCATGGATAATAGTACTGCTGTTCCTGTGGAGAAGGTTAAGAAGTCTACTAAGAAGGGTGAGTGATATAAATACCACAGTTTTATAACTAGGTATTAGCGTCAATATCAAGTGATTCCACTGCAAATGCCTAAAGTAATCTAGGTTGCAATGTACTGACTAATCCAACTTGAGTATCTCATACGTCCATTAAGTACTGTAGTAATATTGTGTGTTTATAGGAAAATCAAGTCGGAAACATAAGAAGAAGCAAGGAGAGAGCTCTGAGGAGGAAGTACAGCCTGTTCATAGAGTGAATGTAGCTTTAGGAGAGATGCCAGAGGGAGCTAACTTATCTGATGGAGACACTAAAAGTTCTATACCAACTAACAACCCACACGACAGACTGAATATTAATCTAGATGCTCCTCTAAGGGATGAAGAGATGATACCAGTTAGAAGACATAGAGAAGTGGGTAGTGTAGTAGAGAAACCAGCTGAGGTATCAGCTGATCATCAGGAAGAGAGAAAGAGGAAAAAGGATAAGAAACGACACAGAAGAGATAAAGAAGCGGATGAAGATAAGGAAGATAAGAAGAGGGACAGAGGGGAGAGGAAGAAGGAGACAGCTGCAGAGAGAGAAGAGAGGAAATCTAAGAGGAGACATCACAAGAAAGAAGTAGATGGACCTGATTTGATAGGAATAGGGGATGGAGAGGATGTTGATAGGAATCAAACTGAACAATCTAAAGTTAAGCAAGAACCAACTCATGTATCTCCAAGTAAAGTAGTAGATAGTATTCAACAGGATGACTTAGATTTCTGGCTAGCACCTGACGCGAGTACATCTCCTCCTCCAGACACTAACGGACCATCTATAGGAGCTTCTCTCCTTCCCTCAGAGAATGGTACCCAGCCAATTGTTACTCTGGAAGAAGACTCTACACACAAGAAAAAGCATAAACATAGGAGAGATAGAGATAAGAAACGAGAGAAACATCGACCTGAGCAAGTCATAGAATCACCTCCTCCAGTAGCCTCTACTACAGTACCATTAATAGATCCTACTAATGATATTCTAGAACTAGGATTCCTGAATACTAAGAAAAATCTACAAGAGGAATTAGTAGCAGATACAAATCTACGTATTCTATTCGAACTAAAACAGAATCATATGTACAACCAACAGGTAGTCCTACACTTAACATTCTGTAGTAAATCGCCTTCTACATTAACAACACTGGAATTCAATATAGTGGATTCTCTAAATGTACAGGCTGTCAGACCACCAGGGGTAGGAGCTCGTGACGCAATACTACTCCCATTCCAACTAACTCCTGGTAATAGCCAGGAGACTCAAATAACTTTCAATGTTAATAATGTATTGGTACCACAGAAATTGAAAGGCACACTAACCTACATGATAAACAGTGCATTAGGTAGTACCAGTGAGAAGCTAGATGTACGTATCTCATTTCCTGTTTCTGCGTTTATTCACACTACAAACTTCAATAAAAACGAGTTCATGGAAGTGTTAGGTAGTGGAGAATTAAGCGAAGCTGTGACTTCACAACTACCCTTCATAAGATCAACAGATTTTAATAATGCAGTAACATTAATATCAACAGGTATACACGTGTCTGTTATTGAGCGTGTAGGAACCGGTGCTTCCTTATATGGTGTTACGATAGGACAACATCATGTATGTTTGCTAGTGAAGGATAGTTTACAAAGTGGGATTTCTGTTAGCGTAAAATCCTCAGAGCAGATTCTATCACAGAGTGTTGCTACTGAGATAGCAAAACTTGTTTAATTAAACTTACCGTCTCTCTTGATATGCTACAACTCCCCACTGTCCTTGTACATCTAATACTACGTCAAATTACTGAGCTAACTCTCTTACTTACTGTATGTTCTGTCTATGTGTTGTACATTAACTAGATATATCTCCCCTGGGACTAGAAACACTGTCTCTATTTGTTCTTTCGTTAGGGAATTTGTATATTATTGAATCATAAATCTGTTATTTAGTTACTAACATATTACATTATGTGAGATGAGATATTTAGTTTGGAATACATGTGGTACTGTAAATGTATTTATCAAGCAATCACAGGATATAAGTCCTACAGGGGGACTGGATAAATTATATAGAATATTAATCAGAGACTGTGTAACTGACAATCTTTTTGGGGATAGAATTGGATTATTGAGCTATTTTGTGAACATGGATAAAAGTCATTTTCAACTGCAGGGCTTCTCAAGTGGCGGCGCGCCATATGTCGTGCATCGCATTGGACAATAGCAAGTAGAACGGACACGTGAGGACAGTTTAGTAAACAACTAGATTATATATCATACTTATTGCACAGTTATACGGGATAATGTCCACTGACTTTATTAATTGATAAGCCTTCTTATACAGTGTTGTGTGTCTAAAAGGTTTAATTATTTCATCTCTACTCTTTTGGCAATTAATTAAGCTAATGATTTGATAAATATCAAATTTACTAATTTAGAACAAAACACTGAGATATTTAAGAGAATTCATTAATACTCAATTATTGCTATTCTTCACTAATAATAGATTATTATAGATTAAATGGGACAGAAACAATCAAAGATTCCTACAGAACTTCTGGAAGTATACGAGGTAAACATGGATATATATAGATATATATATATCTATTATACAGTTAACTTCGGTTATGGGAGAGAAACTACCTGGGACCATCGTGTTCCAATTAAACCCTGAGTTGCCTGTATATACAATATACGTTACTCTAATAATATATTTCCTTTTTATTTAGCCTCTTACAGTATTCAGTCAATACGAAATAAAACAGTGAGTTATAATTATATAGTTATTATACATAAAAAGACATTAAAAGATTCTGAATACAAATATACAGAATATAGATATATACAAACTATTATGTGCTATGTATACGTCATATTCATTCTGAAATATTCATCTATGATAGAGTGACAAGAGATGTAGTCTTCCTATAGGGAGAAATTACATAAATTGACCTGGTCACAATGTTATCTACTAATACAGTCAATTCTCATTATATCGAAGCTCAAGGCCAGCGATAATTACTTCTATATAAGAGGCGTTCGATATAACCGATAAATATATGTAATATTGACTGTTTGCGACATATTTGTACAATTTCAGACTTCGATATATCCGTGTTCGATATAACAGGAGTTGATTGTACAATAATGTTTAACTTACAATTGTGGGGACCATATTCTTTCTAGAACATCTCAATTTCTTGACAGTTTGAAATAAGTCTACATTTCCAGATTGTTTAATATCCATAACAGCTAGATAAACAGCTAGCATTACACCAGACTTCCCTATACTATCGTTACAGCTAAATACAGCTGTCCTATCAGGTTTATCTGTTAAGCTAATAGCTACATGATCCAGTAGTGTAACTACTGCTCCTGCATCTGTACAGCTATCTGCATCATCCCAGCAGTAGGTAATGTATTGACAGAATCTATGTTCTTGACTCTCATAAGCATTGTATACTTTCATGCTATATTGTATGAAGAATGGAGATTTGATTATACTTTCTGTTTCTACTTTATATACTCCAAATTCTTTGCTTCCTCTCTCCTCCCCCCAATAATACGGTATATCACAGCTGTCTTTCTTCATTGCTTCATATTCCAGTTTCCTTAACATTACTACTAGAATAGGGTCATCTAGCTGGCAGATTAACTGTAGGTATTCTCGTATCGTATTTAGTCTAGGTAGCGGAGTTGTTATTAGCTTGTAGTCACTGATATAGCTAGCATTAATGTACTCACAACCCGAGGTAGTAGAGGATAGTATTACTCTATTAGAGTCGTATGGTACTACTGTATCAACAACATTCTTATTCACATTCTCTGTGTAATAAGCTGCTGTACATTCATTATTGAAACATTTTTCGGTTTGGTAACTGAGCTCTTTGAACTGTAGCTTGAATACAGAGAGGTAGCCAGGCTGTTCTGCTTGTAAATACATACTGTATGTGTCTCTATAATCCTCACCAATAATTGAGGTACAACCCATTATAATCTCTAGTATAGCAAGGTATATGTACTTGTATTGGGAGAATGTTTGTACCATGTGTGGTCTGTGTTCTCTCATCTCATTAACTACTCTGTACACGCTAATAGGAACACCCTGGCCAACTGCATCTTGTATATTATACAAGGCTATGAATATGCCAGTTCTTCCTACGCCTGTATTACAGTGTACGAGAATAGAAGTGCTACTGATCTTCCTTTCTCTATTCTTAACTGTTTGAATGAATGAAAGTACATTATTGTATAACCGAGGAATATTTTGATTTGACCATGCTGTATAGTGATACTGTCTTGTTCTCAATTTTCTATTACTCACTCCACTTACTAACAGCTCTCTAACTATGTAGTTAGGGTATCTCTCTTCTTTCTGTAGACAGACATGTACTTCACCATGTTGATCACTATCTCCTACTTTATCAGGCCAGTATTGAGTACATTTAATCTTACCTAGTTCTACAAGATTAGTTAGTGAGACTATTATCCTCAATCCTTGTTCCCATACCATATTCCAGAAACAACTTATTGTGTTAGATTTTGGTGCTTGAGCTGCGATAAATTGCTGGGGTATGTAGAATCCTGGTATGTGTGAGGCATTTATGTAGTCACTTCCAGTAGAGGCTGTATCCACGATTATCACTCTTGATTTGTCATATGGAAATATTGATTTGTATTTGTTCTTATTGAAATTCTGTTTGAGAGAAGCTTGATTGCAACTGTATCTTATTTCGTGTCTACCCAGACTATCAAATTCTCTCTCCATTCTATTCTCTAACAATAGTTGGTCTAAATGCTGTTTGTAATGTTGTAATTCTATTAATTTGCCATTAGGATTATCTTGATACCGAGCTGTGCTAGCGGATGAGACAGTACTCTCTGAGAGAAGTGAGTCTACACTTCCCGTTGTGAAGGTTGGAGTTTGTAATTCAGTTGTGACGTCATCTGATTCTTGAATGGGTATCTTCATATAATTTCCTTGAATACTCTTGATAGGTGAGGAATTCAGTGTATCAATATTCTGTATAGATGTAGATTGTAGTGCTGCCTGAGTCTGCGTATCTATTAATGGAGTGTATTTAGCTGTTACCTTGTTACCATCACTGGGACTTATTGGTAGATCATCTTTCCAAGGCTTTGGCTTTGATTTCCTCTTTATTAGACAACACAAGCATGTTATGATGATACACAGGAACAGGGAGATTAGGATTAATCCTATAGCGATACCAATGATTGCTTGCTGTAAAATTGTTAGTGCAGGGAGTCTTGGTGCAGTTGTTTCCGTTGTTGGAGTAATCATAGTATAGAAAGTTGTTCCTTGAGTTGTTGTGGTGTTTGGAGGTGTTGTAGAAGTTGTTTGTTTTGGAGTAGTGGTATTTGGGGTGATAGTCTGTTTGGTTGTATTTTGGGTGATTGTTTGAGTCGTATTTGGAGTGATTGTTTGAGTCGTATTTGGGGTGAGCGTCTGTGTGGTTGTATTTGGGATGGTTGTTTGTGTGGTATTTGGAGTGATTGTTTGAGTCGTATTTGGGATGATCGTCTGTGTGGTTATATTTGGGATGATTGTTTGAGTCGTATTTGGAGTGATTGTTTGAGTCGTATTTGGGGTGAGCGTCTGTGTGGTTGTATTTGGGATGGTTGTTTGTGTGGTATTTGGAGTGATTGTTTGAGTCGTATTTGGGATGATCGTCTGTGTGGTTATATTTGGGATGATTGTTTGAGTCGTATTTGGAGTGATTGTTTGAGTCGTATTTGGAGTGATTGTTTGAGCCGTATTTGGGATGATCGTCTGTGTGGTTGTATTTTGGGTGGTTGTCTTCGTTGTGGTGATTGGGGTAATGGTAACTGTGGTAGTATTTGAGGTGATTGTTTGTGTGGTAGTATTTAGAGTTATTGGTTGTGTTGTGGTATTTAAACTAATCGTTTGTGTGGTGGTATTTGGAGTGATTGTTTGAGTGGTATTTGGGGTGATTGTCTGTGTGGAGGTATTTTGGGTGGTTATCTTTGTTGTGGTATTTGGAGCGATGGTCTGTGTCGTGGTATTTGGGGTGATCGTCTGTGTGGTTGTATTTAGAGTAATAGTCTGTGTGGTGGTATTTGGGGTTGTTGGTTGTGTCGTGATATTTTTAGTGATGGTCTGTGTGGTTATATTTAGAATTGTTGTTTGTGTGGTGGTATTTGGAGCGTTGGTTAGTGTGGTGGTATTTGGGGTGATTATCTGTGTGGTAGTGTTTAGAGTTGTTGGTTGTGTTGTGGTGATATTTGGAGCGATGGGCTTTGTGGTTGAAGCTATTGGTTGTGTAGTGATGTTTATAGGTATTTGTATAGATAGAGTTGTATTGAACAAGGTTGTAGTTCTAGTATTCTGATATAGTTCTATTGAAATATGTAGTTAGCAAATGATGCTTTATTTATTTAAAACTAAACAGAGTACATACTTACCATTTACTATTTCTACAATGTGAGTAACAATCCTAGAACGAGAATGAGAGATCTTCTCATATGTAACACAGCTGTAGTAACCAGTTCTATCAGCTGGGATAGGATAATTAATACTTAGCTTGACAAATCCTCTCGTATCTAGCTCTGACTGATCTACATTTATACTATTATTTCCTAATATAACACCATCTATTCCATTTTCATCCTGGTCTCTATAATACCAATTAATATTCTCTGTATCACTTGTAGCACATAGTACAGTCGTGTACCTTGTTATTACCAATCTCTCATTGTTTCCAATAGCTTTTAATGAGCCATTATTCTCCAGTCCTAATCCACTCTCTAACAATTGATTAATAAAAGTTAATAAACTTAAAGTATTAATTACCTTTCACGTGATCTTACCTGTTGGTATTAATACAATGCTAGTTGCAGTGAATGCTGGATTCGTTCCAGATTTTCTAGTACAGTCTATTATTCTTACCATCCAATCGAGAGAGATAACATCTATGTTTAACTCACTGCCATCAATATGCACTTGTTTATTTGTTGTTTTATTTGTGTATCTCCAGCCTGCACCTTGTGCGTTACATGTGAGAGTAACGTTTCTAGTTAGGACTGGTACCAGAACTGGTAGGGTCTGGTTTATATTATTAGTCCTCACTTCATTAGTACTGTTATAATTTAGCCAGATAGTAGAATAATCTGTAGAAAGAAATAAGTACAGTAACTCCCCGTTATATCGAACACGGATGTACCGAATTCCCGCTTATATAGAAATCTTAAATTGTACAAATATGGTCCCAACGTCAAAGTAACATCTGCTATATCTAACTAATTATCGCAGTCCCTTGAGCTTCGATATAAAGGGGTGTTGACTGTATCGTGGGCAAGAACGAATTTCGAATAATAAATATAATAAAAGAATCATTCAGATGCCTACCTAGAACTTGCACACTAATTTCCCTGCTCACAACAGATATATTAGTAGTAGTAGTAGCAATACAATAGAATCTCCTCAGCTTATCTCCCCCTGTATATTCAGCTACTAGATTGAAATGTAGCGTCTCTCTTTCAGATATAAAGTCACTACCATTCTCTCGCCATGTTGTCTGGAAGAATATACTCTCGTTATTATGTGCTGTAGCCGCACAAGTCAAATCAGCTTGTGTATTCAATCCATTCAATTTGTATATATAATCATTTCCTTCTTCAAAACCAGTAAAATTAACATTAATAGTTTGAATTGAATATACACTCAGGGCTAATATAACTATTGATAAATTAATTGCCATCTTTACCTATCACAATTACTAACAGTATCGGTTTGCACAATATAAATGTTTCCATCTCAACAGATTTGCAATATGATGATAGAATTATTAACTCGACCACGAAGCTCCTATCTATACAACATATGTAAAGAAGTATGCTACATGAAATTGGATCTTAACAATAATTACTGCAGATTTCATAGCGTTTTCTTCAATAATTACTTCAAACTGTTAATTAATTAGGTTATTTCATTTTGAGGTTTTTTATCAATTCTTTTATTCAATTTTTGCCACATCATTTGATTTGTTACTATTACACAATGCTACGTTTTGGCTAATATACAGTAATTTGCTAGTTGCTAGTGTTTATACTGTTATTGTACTACGTGGGCAGCGGTGAGGCTGGTATGGCCCATAGCTTATCACATATAAAAACTATTTGCCTACTACTTTGCTTACATTGCCTGACCTTACCACTTTTAATAAATTTAATTAATTAATTCAAACGTGGTTCGTACTATTTCCTTATAATTCTATAGGTTAACCAGTACCCACAAAACATACATTCTTCTTTGTTTAAATTTGTGTTACAGTGGATGCCGGTTATAAGAACCCCCTTGGGACTAGCAATGCAATAATGTTCTTATAACTTATAACCGGCATCTAATGTACAACAGCCAAACCGTTCATAAATCACATAAC
This sequence comes from Oopsacas minuta, assembly GCA_024704765.1. Taxonomy (NCBI): domain Eukaryota; kingdom Metazoa; phylum Porifera; class Hexactinellida; order Lyssacinosida; family Leucopsacidae; genus Oopsacas; species Oopsacas minuta. The sequence continues at coordinate 626,075 of JAKMXF010000033.1, read as the reverse complement.
AGTATTTATCGACGGTAAAATATTTGTTAGAGCTTGGAGGAAATTTGAAAACATACACAAATCTTACAAACAAGCTAATCCAGAATTCCAGGTAGATATTGTTGATGATACTAACACTGCTCTTGTAGCTGTACACCTGCCTCTGGAAGCATTTACTAAACATTTCCCAGAATTGAAGGTTAGTTATTCAGGAATTAATTGGGTAAAGTAATTGAGTATATGCAGAACTAAGGCATATGCTATTTCCAACTCCCAAGTGCCCTATGCAATAGATTTGAATAATTGTATATATCGAATGCTTACTTACCAACACAATAATGAGCCAACGTTTTCAAAAGGCTTAAAATTATCCGATTACGGCCTATTCATAGCCATCATAATGAATCGGAGCAATAAATTTTCGGCACTACATTCTACAGCCAATTCCCACAAAATTTCGACATTTTTACACTTTTGGATATTCAAAAATTCGATTTTTTCCGTGAAAAAAGACTGAAAACTACTGTCCTAAGCAGAGCATCCACTCAATGAACATTATAAAGGTTTCCACTAGTAAAACAGCAGCTTATTATATCCAGTTAGTAACGAGCACAAACCATATTAATAATCACAGAAACATGAGAAAAGGAATGACTGTTGTATGTTACTAAATAATTATCCTAAAAGTTCCATTTATCCTCATCACCACTAGCATTATGCTTCTTATAGTATTGTTCATCTCCTGAATCTACATCCTGTCTGTTATCATCCAAATTAAATTCATCGTAAGCATTTGATACAGCTCTATCGTCTCCTTTCTTCCCAGGAGCAAGCTTCAAGTTGGGACGTTTTCCTTTCTTCTTCTTGTCTTGAGACTTATGGAGAGAATTCAGGTTAGCTGCTAGCTGCCGTATATCATCAGGGGGGAGATCTTTAGCGCATTTACGAATTAGCTCGATTAGTAACTTTACATAATGGTCTGACTCTCTAGCACTGTTTATAATGTCTGCTAGCTCTGATGAAATTCTCATAATATCATCTATAGTGCTTGCTTCCCGTAAACTAGCTTTGAGCTGAGCTCTAGCATTTATCGGTGCTGGTACAGGCTGTGTAACAGGTTTACTGTTTATGACGTCATCGGGAGTATCATCTACTCCCATAAAATCTTCTACCTCAGCTAACTCTCTCTTCCTTTCTATTTCATTCTTTTGTTTCTGTTTTTTACTTTCCTTTTGAGTTTCTTTACTAGAATCAGGAGCTGCTATTTTTGAGTCTTTGTCTAACTTGTTGACGAATCCTACGTCAAGATCATAATTGTCATCGTCCCACGACGCCATCTCCCTGGGTAATCAGCTGTTATCTTATCTGAATTATATCTCTACTCTTACCGAGTTTTGTAACTAATTTTAGTTGTCCCTGTTACTCGTATATCAGCTTTCTATAGCTCATTATAATAGGATATTATGGGTTGTTAAGTACATGGTTTCATATGGACAATTCATATAGTGACTCTCCCACTGAATTAATGCGTACTACTACCCTATTAATTTGTTTAGGAGAATCCATTCAAAGGAGAACTATGCAAATACTTCTCAGAGACCAATGGGGCTCTCAGTTTTGAGGATTTTCTAGACATGGTATCTGTACTCAGCCACAATGTAAGTTTATTATTTACGAACGTTTAATTAAGCCACTGTTAATGGTAAACTTGTGCCTGCTATATACAAGATCTGAGCATGCGATGAAGCTGAAACAAGGTTCTTAATAACTGCGTTTTACATGTACCGACCATATACAGTAGAATCTCTATAAGTGGGGGAGCTCGGGACGGCGAAATTTCGGATATGCCTTCATTCCCCACATATAATTTCAATGGTAAATGTCCTTAATTTAATTAGAGTTTAGATAGTCAATTTTCTAGCCACTTCCTCCAATGGCTGTTTCTTCAATGATCTTTGATTTGTATAATATCTTTATTTGTTGAAAATAATAATTTTGAGAAAATTTTATTCCTAGAAATCAAATTATTTCAAATGATTATAGGGGCTGCTTATATGAATATTTTCCAAATTTGAACGAAAATAGATATTTCAATGAACTTTATTACAAATTCCCCACTTATAGAGATTCGTTTCTATGGAAATGAACGAATATGTACAAAATTGGCCGCTTATAGCTTATAGAGACCCCATTTATAGAGGTTGCACTGTAGGTGTTTGTAAAAAAATGATTAGGGATTATATAAACTTCCACCTGTAGATATTTATACATTTATATGATAGGCACGAAAGGATGATAAGATCCTATGCGCTTTCAAAGTTTACGGTAAGTTATCTTGTTGAATTTGAAATATAAATTTGAGACACTATTATACACTTGCTAACATTAGATTTTGATGGAGATGACTTTATCGGTAGAAGAGATCTAGAGAAGTTGTTAGACAAACTATGTGGATATAACTCAGATCTTGAACAGCAACCCGTAAGCATAGTTATCTCATACAAATAATAATAATACTATTAATCTATTGCTGCTCTCTGCTTAACAATCCCATTAATTAGCGTGTATACATCTCTACAACCCTTCATAGCACAGTCCACTACCTTCTCTAGATTATCTCTATGTAGTTTAGAGGTCATTAGTAACATAGATAGCCTCCCGCTATTGGGGAGTAATCCTAAACTCATGTCCGGGCCTCTGCCCAATTCTTCTGTATGATTCATATCCACAAGAGGTTTATCCTCAAGATAGGTTGCTGTACATGCACATACATAGTCAGATAGAGGAATACCTGCATCTATGGTAGCTAGTGTAGCAGCATTCATACTGACACATTGTATGCCCCCGTCTGCTTGCAGGACCTGAATGTATATGTCAATCTGTGATCTACAAATGTATTGAAAACTATTGGTTACTATTACCCTACACACAGCTATACAATTAAACATTATTAAACGTTACCTGGGGTATACAGAGGTTAACATAGCAGCCTCTAGAGCATCTCCAATTGAAGTAGCCATATCCTGAGTACGGCCTATTCCTAGCGGTCTTCTCCTCCTGGATGCCATAGCAAATGGTGCTATACTCAGCTGACAATTAACTATCACTTTCTCTACATTGCCTCTCTGTCCTCTCGGCTCGTGAGGGCCATATACTGAACACAATACTTTGGTGTTTCCTTGTTCGATATAAGCGGATCCATTTGCTGCAGGCAATACACCTAAGCTAGCTCGTAACTTGCGAATATCATTAGGGGCTCTTCCATCTTGTCGTAATCCCTCTGGTGATACGTAGTAATCCATTTACTATAGTAACTAAACAATTAATACATATCCGTAAGATCTATTGAATAATACTTTAGGATCTACAAGTTGTTGATGTCACAGAAATACAAGACGTGGTAAGTTGATTTATTTGTTCTCAACTATTAATATAACACACATTAATGCACTGCTTAACCAATAGGAGACCCCTCCTATAACTGCTTCAGGAGAGGGTAGACAAGCTCAACCAGGTGATGGACTTAAAGCTAACAGACTTAGTGATGAAGAGAAGAGAGTTATCATTGACAAGGTAATTTAAACGGTAGATACACAGGATTATTATGAAGTGAAATGTCTTACGATGTTCGGGACAAAATTCAATTTATTACTATAACTTAGATCTTTGAAGAGAGTTTGATGTCAAATGAAGAAAAACTTTGTTTGGATGATTTTGCACACATCATATCTAAATCCCCTGACTTTTTCAAGTACGTACCTGTAATTCAGTATAAATTATGTATACGTAGCTATCCACATTAACCGGTTGTTTATTTAGGACATTTCGCGTGAGAATCTAACCTCAGCATTGGAACATCTTAAACATTCTCTTTTCTATCTTTCTCTTGATGGATTTGACCTTTTATTATTCTTATGAAACAATGCATCATGCTTGCAACTGTCTATTACAACTTTGATAGTAGTTGTATGTACGTACAGCCTATTTATGTGCAATAATTATCATTTAACATATTCATTTGTTATACCCCTTTTAAGAATGTAGTGCTTATATCGGGTGAACTAGAGATTCCAGAGTGAAGAGGTAAGGATGAATATTTGCCTCAATATGATTGGCGAGTATAATAGGGAGACGAGGCAACGCCTGAAAAAGTGAGGAGGCAGTTGCCTCCTCTGCCTTAATGCTAGTTACGCCCTAGCTCATGTATCTCACAATTTGGGAACTTTTGGAATCGATTGTTCGATGTTTAGACCCTTGTCAGCTGTTTAAGTCAATGTAAAACAAATTAAGCTAGTTGTTTCACATTTATCAAAGTATGGCTGTATACATTCCTGCTAACGGATTAGAAATAACTGAGCTTCGTAGACAGATTAACAGTTATACGACCCCTGAATTGAGTAATGTACATCAAAGCAGTATCAAAGATCCTCTCACAGGGGAGCCTCTTATCAATAACAGGAGTATGGTACCTCATGCTAATATCGTGTTCTTTGGTCCTGTAGGATCAGGTAAAAGTAGCTTAATAGGAAGTCTATATCGTAGTGTAGGACCTTACGATTCATTCCCAGGTTCAATACAGCGTGAATTATCCGATCATAATCCTGATCAACATAAAACACTACAATGGCGTGAGTATATATCTAATAAAGCTAGTACAGTTGTATTCCAGGATACAAGAGGAGATCAAGCATACTCTCCACATGAACAGGATCTACACAGAAGAGAGTTAATGGGGTTCTATAAGAACGGAGCCCTCCTGGAGGATTTCCATGTGTTTAACAAGGAGTGGTGGTCTCAACGGTTCTTCTGGACACGTAGCATACGATCCAGGCCGCACTGTGTCGTGTTTGTATTCGATGGGTCTCTGGACCCTTTTTTTAGTGGTGAAACTGTCCGTTTCTTCACTGACGTATTTCAAGATTGTCTCGGCTACCAATACGAACCTATAGTAGTTGTCACTTGTTTGGATATTATCTACAAACAAGCTATAGAGAATGGTAGGGATTTCAATGAAGAGGTAGATAGAAGGAAGGATGCTATACTTACTGCATTCTCTAAACTAAATTTCAATAACGCCAGAATACATTTCGTGGCTAATTTTAACCAAGGCAGTAGACATGTACACCGTTTATGGGACAACAGAGATGAGGGATTCTCTCATTCAGAAATTGAATTCGTAAAGTTATATAAAGAGCTACTGGAATGTGCTAACTTATTTCTATCTAATAATTTAAGTCAAGAATCTTTCACTTCTTGTGCATTGCTATGAGAGCTCAGTTTTATACTGCATGTTCTGATTAATTTTAACATTATAGGTTTGAGAATATTGCGTATTTTACATGAGTTATACCAAATAGCAGGGACAGATATTTGATCATAGAAAATCAGCTGATTCGTCATGGGTTCTGTTGCATAATTTGAGACCATTAAATATCATTACTATTCAAAGGCGGTTATTATGTATGTATTGTAATTCCTTTATGGGATGTCTACACAGCCTACTATACGTGTATATATGTTATGGGCAATATGAGAAATTGGGCATTATGCATAATGCCCAGGCAATATGCATAATGCTACTTTTTTAGTCAATATGCATAATGCCCAGGCAATATGCATAATGCTACTTTTTTAGTCAATATGCATAATGCCCAGGCAATATGCATAATGCTACTTTTTTAGTCAATATGCATAATGCCCAGGCAATATGCATATTGCTACTTTTTTAGTCAATATGCATAATGTAATATGCATAATGTTACTCATATTGGACAATATGCATAATGCTACTCTCATTGGACAATATACGAAATACAATTATCCATACGCAATATACAATTTTCTTATCTTGTTATCAGTAATTTTTATATAACAATATGTTTTGGCTAATTATTCTTCTATAAATACTCAGCTACTTGGCTTACATTTCTTCTTTGCTAATAGTACTATGAGGTCTCTATTTTCACAACTCTACTTATTACTGCAGCTTTGGTTGTTGTGACACCTACTGTGACATAGTCGATTTGAACGATAACACTTGCACGTAGTACGAAGACATGTCTTCTTACAAGAGCAATGAAACATCCCTTGACCTGTCCCAACTGATTCATTGCGTGCTACTTGTCGCAAAGAAATCTCTTTTCCTGTTTGGACATCATTTATCTCCAAGAATTTATCCAGGCATGGAGTAAATTGATTTCTGGTGTAATGCGAATTCAATTGGCCGTATTTTGTACCTAGCTTGTAGGTACCATTATGCTCAACTGCCACAACAACTGCTTTAATGTTTCGAAAGTCACCTTTACCTCGATCTACGTCGGGTAAAGGGACCATTACTGTATCCCCAATATTTGCTTGTTTGAATCGTTTTCTAGATTGCTCGAACATTTTATCAGCCTGCACTCCTTGTATTCTTTTCGCTCCTTTTCGCTGCTGCGTAATTTGATTCGCTTGATGACATAGTCTGCATAATACAGCTGAACCAAATCCTTCTTCTTCACTTCCATTGTTTACAGAACATGGTGGTATAGCATGGCAAAAAAGCCCACAAGACATACAAGTGTGCGCTCCACTGGATATTTGTTGACATGATACACAATTATAGTTTGTTATTTCAGATTGTTGAGTGATTGATGCCGTGTCTGGGGCTATATCGTCTTGTCCTAACATCTGTTGCTTCGAATATTCTTCTTCTGAATTCAAAATTTCTTCTAATTGCTCTTCAGTATCTAGAATAGAAGCTGCATCGATTGTGAGGTTGGTTGAGACTACTCCTAGTTGTGGTCTTATCCCAAAAACAGCTTCATAAGGAGTCCTTCCAATTCCTAAGATAGTCCAAGTATAAATGCATACATACTATTTTATTGTACATTTTTGTTATAATTATTTATCTTAAATATAGAATAATACCTGTATGTAGTCTTGTGTTAATTTTCCATTGGACGAATCTAAGTCCTTCTGACCATTTGGTTGAATTTTCGTCACGCATCCAGCAAGCAAGTATTTCTTCGACGCTCCGATTTGCCCTCTCGACTGAGCCTTGTGACTGGGAGTGTCGAGGTTTTCCGTGGACTAATCGACACTCAGGCCAGAGATTTATTACTTCCTTCACAATCTTAAAAATGTAGCCAAAAGGTGTGAAAATAAGATTAATCAAATGATAAATCTATGTATAGGCTGATAATATTCATTCTACACAATTTAACATACCTGATTCGCAAACTCACGGCCATTATCAGACTGTAGAATATGAGGTGCCCCTTTATCACAAAAAATATCAATCAGATGATAAGCTACCCCTTCTGCACGTTTCGATTCTAGCGCTTTTAATGTTACAAACTTAGTAAGATGATCTTGATATGTCATAATGTATTTGTACTTGCCGTCTGGTTGGCTTTGCATATCAATAAGGTCAACCTTGATAGAAATAAGTTAATACAAACTGGAAATATTTCTCCGATTTACATGTCCAGTTCATTATACTTGTAGAAAACAATGCTTCACTAGTCGGATTTTTGCAGCTACAATGCGAAATTTGTATAGATAAACAATATACCTCACCTGGCATCTCGAATTGAGCTGATTGCTAATGATTGGCTTGACGACAAGAGATTTTCTGACTTTACTTTTCTTGAGCTGGCATTTTTCGCAAAGTTGCAAATAGGTACAAATATGTTCTCTCGTAATGTTTGCATAGTCTTCTGACAATTTATGTTCCATGAGTATTTTACCACTATGTCCAGTTGACAGGTGAGCTGCATGTATAATATCAAATAATTCCTCAAAGAAAACGAATTGTTGCTGCGATGCTTGTTTCTTAAGCTTTTTGATTATGATACCATCAACTTGAATTTCCAAAATTTCGAATTTTTTCACTAGTCTATAATCCTTTGGATTTTTTTGAATACTTTTATCTTCATCCAGGCTTTGTATTCGCTCTATTGTTGCTTGATAATCATCTTTGGTGAAAAATGACATGTTCCCTGCTTTATTCTTCACAGCTTCAGCTATTTTATTCATAAATATTTCCCGAGTATTCATTTGGTAATTGGGCTATATTCTGGAAAGTATGTTTATTCAGTGTTCAAGTATGCAATACAAAGTACTAGCAAGACACATGGCCAAATATAAAGGGTCCAAGGGAGACCACATAAAGTTGACGTACTAGGTTCAGAAGGACCACTTACGAGGTAGATTGTCCGACCAGAATGCATATAGCGGAATCTAGCATGATAGAATATCCTATATCTACGATCAGTTTTCATGAATTGAATTAATTAAAAGTCGCATAATTATTACGAGGCACTCTAAAACTAGCATTATGCATATTCCCTGGATATTATGTACATCGTTCAATATGAGTAGCATTATGCATATTGTCCAATATGAGTAGCATTATGCATATTGTCCAATATGAGTAGCATTATGCATATTGTCCAATATGAGTAGCATTATGCATATTGTCCAATATGAGTAGCATTATGTATATTGTCCAATATGAGTAACATTATGCATATTGCCTGGACATTATGCATATTGACTAAAAAAGTAGCATTATGCATATTGCCTGGACATTATGCATATTGACTAAAAAAGTAGCATTATGCATATTGCCTGGGCATTATGCATAATGCCCAATTTCTCATATTGCCCATAACATATACATTTGCTTATGTTAATATACGTAATATTTTTCTGCAAGTGACAATACATCAAAGTCAACCGCTTAAAGTTCGTCGTGACCTTAACTGACGTTGAACCTATTTCCAAAATTTATAGCGATAGTTTATTGATTCATTAATATTCTCCAAATGAAGTCTATTTTGGAATATCTAAAACCAGGAAACTATTGTACCATAATTCTGGCATTAATGGCTGCACAAACAGGTTACGGCCTATACCCGGTATTTGTTAAGAAACTTGGAGTTGGCAATACGGCTAATCCAATAGTCTACTGTATGGTGCGGGATATTTGCTGCTTACCAATATTGGTATTACTTGCATTGATATCACATGGATGGATAGGATTACCTAACTGGAGAGATTGGTTGGTGTTTGTAGTGCTTGGAATAACAGGGATATTTCTGAATCAATTATTCTTCCTACTGAGTGTCTTGTTTATCGGTGCTAATGTCACATCAATATTTCAACAATTGATTCCTATATGGGCGACAATATTAGTTGTAGCCACTTGTACAGAGAAGTTTCCTAGTTTCAAGTTGCTATCAGCCTGGCTTAAACTATTAGGAATCTTATTTGCAGTTATTGGAGCTATTGAGATGAGTTTCTTCCGCTCAAATTCACAAGATTCTATTAATAAACACCATTCATGGTATGGATATATATTCATAAATCTGAGTACTTTATCTTTTAGCATCTACATGGTGTGTCAGAAGAGATTTATATTTGATAAACCTACTAATGAATGGCGTACTTATCCTATTTGGGTTCTAGCTTGGAGTTATCTTCCTGGTTCCATCAGTATCAGTCTAGCTAGTCTCTACTACATCAGTACTCCATCAGCATTCTATATAGCCCAACAGGTATGGATAGTTCTGGTATATGCTGTTATTATCACTTCCTGTTTCTGTTATATTATCGTAGCATGGTCTAATTCTAAAATTAGTGCTAGTATTGTTACAGCATTCTGGCCTATACAAGTAATTGTATGTTTCATTGCTTCATATTTCATTAATGGTGAACTCCTCAATCCTTTACAATACATTGGAGCTGTATTGGTAATATCTGGATTAATTGCAGTTATAACCGGTCGATACTTGGAGGAGAGGAGAGAAAGAATAGAGCAAGAACAATGATGCTATTCAACCTCTATGCGATTGATTTTAATTGTATAATATTATAAATATTTATTTTTCAATATTTGAAAATTTATTAAATCGTGCTAGTTAATTGTGTTAAATTGGGTTTGAGAACTATTAACAATTCTATCTATCTCTAATCACTATCAAACATATCAAATACGTACTCTATAATTTCAAGATCCTCATTAGTCAGGGCATTAAATGACGAACTTTTATATTTCAGCAATCTCTAAGGATATATACGTATATTATTGCAAGACAATTATTAACCGTAAATTATGGGAAAAGTATTCTCATTAGATATATGATTAAATAATTGATATGGGAAATGCCGCAATGAAGCATTAATTATCATTGTTCTTGCTCTATTCTTTCTCTCCTCTCCTCCAAGTATCGACCAGTTATAACTGCAATTAATCCAGATATTACTAGTACAGCTCCAATGTATTGTAAAGGATTGAGTAGTTCACCATTAACGAAATATGAAGCAATGAAACATACAATTACTTGTATAGGCCAGAATGCTGTACCAATAGTAGCACTGATTTTAGAATTAGACCATGCTACGATAATATAACAGAAACAGGAAGTGAATATCCCGTTTATTCCAAGCAGTACAAACACCAACCAATCTTTCCAGTTAGGTAATCCTACTCACCCATGTGATATCAAGTAATATCAAGATTGGAATTGAACATACATTTCGTATCATATTCTATACAACTGGATTTGCTATATTTCCTCCAAGTTTCTTAAACAATACTAGGTAGAATCCATAAGCTGTTTGTATAGTGATTAGTGAATATTGCTTTTCTGTCAATATTCATTGAATATCTAATAATTATAAAAGCTTGTATGTTAGTGTGTCTCAGTTTGTCTGCCTTGGATAATTAATTATTAATTTCTGAGTCGACTAAATTGAAAGGAAATGTCTCTACAAGATTCCTTAGTTATCTCGAACTATATATGTATTTAGATTCTATTCGTATCTGATATACCACTTCTGCTATGAATAAAGTCCCTACAAAATCCACTGCCAACTTTGCTATTATCGTGCTGGTGCTAGTAACAGCACAATCTGGATTTGGTTTATACCCCGTATTAGCTAGGAAACTTCAAGTAGGCAGCACTGCTAATCCTTTAATATTCTGTATGCTACGAGATGTCTGCTGTGTTCCTGTGTTGGTATTGCTTGCCCTAATCTCTCACGGATGGATAGGATTACCTAAATGGAGAGATTGGATAGTATTCTTAGGTCTGGGGATAACAGGCATATTCTTAGGACAAGTACTATACTTACTTGCGGTCACGTTTGTCGGTGCTAATATCGCTTCTATCTTTCAACAAATCGTTCCTATTTGGACAATAATCTTAACTATAATCACTTGTACAGAGAAAGTACCTCATATCAAATCCCTATCAACTTGGCTTAAACTAGCAGGAATATTATTTGCAGTCATAGGAGCTATTGAAATGAGTTTATACAACTCTACATCACAAGAGGACACCAATTCACCATACTATAGACTCGGTTACATGCTACTCTTCGTCAATACTCTCTTAACCAGTACTTACTATGTGTGTCAGAAAAGATTAATATTCGACGCACCAAAAAACAGATGGCGTTCTAGTCCCGTTTGGGTATTAGCATGGAGCTACTTGACTGGATCAATTTGTATCAGCCTAGCCTCCCTATACTACGTCAAAACTCCTTCAGCTTTATATTTATCTAAACAAGAATGGATCGCTCTTATTTACGCTATATTTATCGCATCTGGTCTATGCTATGTATTACTAACATGGGCTAACTCACAGACAAGTACGAGTGTAGTATTAGCATTCAGTCCTCTGCAAGCTATATCCTCATTCATCGGGTCTTATCTAATTAATAGTGAAGTTCTCAATTCTTACCAATATATAGGAGCTGTGTTAATAATAACAGGATTGTTAGCAGTTGTATCTGCGAAATATTTAGATGAGAGAAGTGAGATTATAAGGCTACAAAAAGAACAACATAGTGAACTATGACATTAAGATACATGTACTTATGGGATGATTCATTGCTGTTCATATTTTATGCTATTTTCTTCAGTATTTTACTGCTTCTAATTGTATTAATGGGTCCTGATTATGTTGTTAGTAGTGCTCTTCATATTATGGTATTTGTCTTCACATTTTGAAATTCATTAGAAAATATTTTGTACAACTTTTTGGCATGAAATGGGAATCCAGGGGTGGGATCAAACTTAAGGAAACCCCTCTTAAACCCAGAAGCTGTGGATAGAATTGGGCAATGGAGTGGCCAGGGAGAGGGCTTTTGCCCTCAAAATTTCGGGATGCCCATTGCGGACAAGTGTGGGTATAGGGGGGCGTCAATTCAATTGACTACTAAATAGGAAATAGGTAATAAACAATAGTACCATAATTTGCTGTATATTCAGAAATTAGACAAGAAATCTACAGTGAAACCTCAACAAAAGGGCAATTTGACAGAAACGGGGGTAGAATTTTTCGGCGTCCCTGACACCCCGTTTGTGTAAGCTACACTATATATGGAATAAGAAATATAATAATTAATCTCAAATCAAATACTAGTAACTCATATATTCCTAATTATACCAGTTATCAGTAAAGTAATTAACAAATAATTATCCATAGGGAATAGTTATCTCCATTTTAGGAATCCTAACATATATCAATTAAACTTTCAAGAATCGTAGTTGATATCAACCATCTTATTCAGTAATCTATAGTGATTATTAATTAATATTCACGATAAATACATATAAGTCTTTGTTTTAGCATAACTAATATCAAACTGGTTGCTAGGGCTATCAAAGTACAGATATACTACACAATCTCCATTGAAAGTTCCTTAAACAATAAAAGTATATTCTTTTAAATCTAAAATTAATTAATTTAGTAAGACATTACACCACTATACACATACAGGTAGTAAAAATCTTAAAAGTGAGAGTTCGACATGTGTAATATGAGATAATCATAGTATGCTTAGCCAATATAAATATATTTGACAACATACAAATGAATTTATGCAAATTGAATGATGGCTGCTAAGAGTACGTCTGATATTGTCTTTGTGCCATTCGGGGGAGTTCCGAGCCAAACCGGGACACCAGGAACAACGACATGGCTTGAAGGTCGTAAGGATGGAGAAGAAGGGAATATTATGCCACTTCCAAGAACGATATATGAAGCTAACACAATGTACGTAAAGAACATTAATCATCCTGCAATGAACATGATGGGAAGTAGCCTGAAGTCTCATCGTTCTTGTAATGAAGCTATAATATATTTATATGGTGTATCTGGTGCTGGTAAGTCCTCAACCTTAAATCATTTATTCAACAGGGAAAATATGGTACCTGTTTCTAGCTCACAATCTTGTACAAGTGAAGTGTGTGAGTATGTGTCCACTATGGAGAGTGATCATTGGAAAGTTTCTAACCTACAAATAGGATTTATTGACACACCAGGTTGGGATGACACACGATCCAAAGATATGGACGCATTCAATTTCGCATTGATGGAGAGTTTCATATCGACACACCCTCATTTAGGTTGTAGAACATTGAAAATATATCCAAACATTATTCTTATCGTAATCAGAGCAGTTGACAACAGATTAATAGGAGAGAATGCTAAAACTTCACAAATGCTACGGGCTATCTCACAATTGGATATTGTAGACACAGAGCGACCAAATGTTGTTTTCATATTAACTCATGCATGGGCGATACCTGAACGTAAATATTCAGAAGAATCCAAAGCACAGAAAGAAAGATTGAAACAACTTTCTCGTGAATTTTTGGGAGTGACACCGCCTGTGGTTATGATTGAGAACAATTTAAATGATAATAACCTTACAAAATGCGGAGATTTCACTCTACTCAGAGATGGCAATAAACAGCCGTTGAATCTATACAATGCAATGAAAAAACTAATGAAAGGTTGTAACGATGAAATCGGGATTGAAGCGGTTCGTATTTTCTTTGGGAGCAGACACTTGGAGGGAAATGTTGAGAAGAGATACATAATGGACGAAGATAGAGTAGAAAAGAAGTATATTGAAAGATGCAAGGCTAAATGGGCAGACGAGTTGAATAAAAACTTAAAACTTAACAAAACTGAAGTAGCATTAATTTTGGAGAAATTCATACGAGAAAGGAAGGATGATATTATTCAACAATTCCCGAAGGTTTCCGTTGATGGAATAGGATTTCTGGGTCCATTATCCAGAGTCCTGGAATCTTACAATATTCAAACCTTCAAAGAACTGCAAAAATCTTACAAACAAATTCTAAAACAGAAAAAATGTCCGTTAAATAACGTTGAAAAGTATATTCTCCTAAACGTCCTTGAAATTGACACTACGATTTATTCAGAAGAATCACTGGGAGTAATAGGGAAAGGTTATGAATGTTTTTGTGAGATTTTAGCACCTAAAGAAGTCTTCAAACCTGTAGAATCAGACAAAATTGTTTTTAACTCAACTCTAGTGAAAAAGATTCCAATTCGATACGCAGTTACAGAATGTAAGAAATTAGAAGTTAGTTATGGCAAAACTTCACTGATTAGAAGTGATTACTATTCTATAGCAAATGTTAGGAAGTATAAAGAAAGCAATGAACATTTTGGGTTTATGGAAGGATTTTACTTCGGAGTAGAAGAGTATATCTTCACGATAGCACTCGATTTTAAAAATATGGCATTAAACCCAGAATTCTGTAAGGACATTGAGAAACTACCAAACGAATGGGAAAACAGTGATGGCAATACAAATACAGATTATAGAGAATTCTTCAAATCTTATGGCTACTGGGTTATAATCAAAGGACGTGCGGGAGGGTTTCTCCAGGGTAGCTACAAACCTCCAAATCGTAACATGCCTATTAGAGATATACAGGTGGGTATAGAAGGCTATATTGAACGACTCAAGAGTGTAAATACCAAAAACTGGAATAAGGACGATGAGGATAATCCCTATGGTATGCTGAGAGGTATTGAACACTCTTCTATCCAATGGCTAGGTGGCAATACAGATAGATTACCAGATAAGTTTGGAGATATAAAACCATATGATTATTTGCAATGGCTAGAATCAGTCTCAGATCAACCGGTTATATTTGAACATTCCTTAACCACAATTCCTATTCACGTATTTGTGAGATTAGTTAACAGCGAGAAAGGTGATCTCGTAAAGAACGCGTTCAATATAATTTATCCAGATAGTGCAAATATTTCTTACAACAATCAACATCATGATATCGCACAGGTACTCAATAATTTTACAACAAAAATACGACCTGTGCCACCATCCAAACCCAAAAGATATGAAGATAGTTTCATAATAATAGAATCAAATACAGTCATTAGTAACCCAGCATGTGAATCTCAACAAGAAAAGTTAAGTCCTATTCCACCAAATGAAAATAAACTTGATGAAGTTGATGAAGTTAAAACAACACCAAAAATTCCAATAAGACCACCTAAAACTGTCAATCCATTAGTCACACCAAACAGGCCGAATCATCCCCCAAAGATTTCTGTATCTCTTCAAGGGGAACCTGTGATACCCCAAAGCGTTACTTCCCCTCAATTCTTCTCTCTCAGGCCTCCAGTCAGGCCTAAACCTAAACTAGCCTCAAGCTTCAGCACTGATTTTATGACTGCTAGTCAGGGAGCTGAAAAGCAGAAAAGTTATGCTAACGTAATAATTGGAGAACATGAGTCAGATAATCCTCTTAATAGGTCTAATTCCATTCCCCTTACTGAAAGTCCTGTTCCCGAGCCACTCCCAAGACGGAGTGTTACGACGAAGAAAAATGTTATGAACAAACTTGAAGAACAGTTGAAAAGATCATCAACTCTTTCAGAGAGACCTCCTATGAAATTACCTCAACCTATTGAAGATTGGAAACCAATACCCTCACCAAGAGGAACCACAAAACAAACTCAACTACCAAAACCACAACTTGTCTCTGAACATAAAGTTACAGCTCATGAAGTCTCAGTGAGAGATGATGATGTAGTAGATGAAACAGCTGACGATAAAGTGATTGATGAAGACACGAGAGAAGGACAGAGTATCAAGTCGAAAAGGAGGATAAGTCAGGACAGTGGGTGTTTCCCAGGTCATTCAAAAGTTGTCCTCAAAGGAGGTGCGGAGATCTCGATAGATAACCTCAAACAGGGAGACTATGTACTATCCATAGACAGGAAATCCCTTAAGCCTATATACAGCAAGGTACACATGTGGTCACACATGAATCCAACAGCTACTGGAGATTATATACACATACACTATAGAGACGGGATTCTAAGCTTAACTCCAAACCATTTATTACTATGCTCACAATTTGGTGATAGTAGTGTATTACAGCTTATGCCAGCTAGGGATGTTGGAGTAGGAGATAAGCTATATCATGTTAAGCCTAATGGAAAAGAACCATGTATCATACAGGTTGTTAAGCTATCATATTCTCAGCAAGCTAACGGCTACTATTCTCCTGTTACGTACAACAGTATGATAATTGTGGACGGAGTTGCGTGCAGTGTGTGGAGCTTACCATCTAGAGGAAGATTGTTAGAATCGTGTCATACACTAGGACACTGGTTATTCTCTCCTTACCGTATGGCAGACACATTGGGAATGGAGAGATTGTTCAAACACAATCTTGATGAGAAATCAGGGAAACATATGTATTGCATATTTTTAGAGAAATTGTACTTAAGAATCAGAGGTTAATTGGTGTAAATATATAAAACTTTTTAATATGATTTGTGCTGTATCCATTGTATTCTATTTATGAGATACAAACTCTTAGGCTACATTCAATTTGTAATATTTATTTTATTCTCCTGAACTTTTGATGGTAATAAATAATAAATCTATCTTGTCAGCTATTTTATTGGAGTATCCGTGTAGGTATAATATGATACTTGTACAAAGTCTGTACTTTACGAAGAGTACATACTTATTACAGGAATACCCACCGAAAGCGGTTTCTATCGCTGATGCCGTACCTCTGAGTTTACCTGTATTTGTTTGCATAATTATCCATTGTCAAATAGAATAGTTAATAGTGCATCAACAAATTCAGCATTTTATGGAGAATCTGCTTTGGAATTTGTTAGAATTTCTGTATCCACAACTTAGATTATAAATGCCTGGATATATCGGCAAAAAAATCGGAGAAATTCCTCCTGAAAAACCCGTCCCCAGTAATATTGCGAAACTTCTATTAATATCTTATCGTTAGATATAATTTACGAGAGAATATAAAACGAGGAAAGTTTCATTCACTAAAAAAAGTGCTATGCAAAGTGCTCAAAATGTATAAATTTATAAAAGTTAAATGGTAAAGTCAGTAATACTCTAAATGAGAATACAGTAAAGTAATGTGGAGTGGGATAAATGCGATAGACAAAGTGATTACCTCCACTATTGTTATGATGAATGTTAATAATATACTGGTTGACAAATTCACCGCCACTAGACTGCAGACTTAAAAGAAAAAAGCTATTGTGTGTCTCCTAAAGGAATGTAGCTGAGAAAGTAATATTGGTTGGGCTCGCCATGAATGAATATCAGATGGCAATAAGATAATGATAAGAGATCTGTTGCTGAATATTAAATAAGAAGTATATGTATACTTATGTTAAATGGACGTATCGTTGGCAATATATATATTTGGTAATATCAGAAGTAGGTAGAGTGTAATATAAACATTATAATTCAGCTTACAATAACACGATAGAGCTCGATAAGGTCATACACAAGTAATTCTAGTAACACTAATTTAAATAACATTATACATACATGTCATATACGCACCATGTTTTACACGCAACGAATAATATTTACTATAGAAGAGATTGAACTAGCACTAATGTGTGTACTATTGTTTATGGCAGTTGTGTATTTTAGAATGGAAGTGCAAGAATACGAATCGTATTCATCTCAAGTCAATAACAAGAATAAAGATCATCAAATAGTGAATTAATAAGATGATTTTAATCATTTATTAAATTAATAGAAACTTACTAAAATATAATTTGAGATAATACGATTAAAGCCAGTTAATTAGATAATTTTCATTTTCCCTCTATTTTTAGCGCAGCTGCTATAGGGAGATGCCCTAATGGCATGGGCGATATGCGAGTCCGTATAGGCTGTCCTGAGAAATCTAGCAGTACAATTAACATGGAAATTGGTACATGGCTACATGTTGGGGTGTAGATTTGCACCTTGGAGTATGAATCTTTCTAAAGTGAAAGTTCACACTTTTTGACTTATATTTCAAAATGACGTTGGAGTTTCATCTCAACGGTTAGTTGAGGATTAATCATATGATTAACCATAGTTATATTTCCAACTTATCATCCCAATTTACAAGTAAGTAATTTATTTTTGCCACAAAACTATTTTCTACTATATACATTACATAACATATAAGTTCGATATAATAACATACTCAGTGAGATTATGTCACGTGAACAAATCATCTGGAAGTGGATTAGAGCTCTTTTCTTTACAAAATCTCACAAAATTGCTTGTTTTCTGAAATAATTTTTCATCATTAGAACTTCTCGCTTTACAATATATCCACAGATTGCTAGCTAGTTCCTTGACTGTAGAACTTGTGTGTAGATCAGTAGTAATTATCAAATGGTTTAATAGAATGAGACTAGCTCTCCACTTTTCTACTTCATCTGTTTCTTGGCTTATAAACTCATTAACTTCGTTGATAACGATATCCGCTAGTTTAGCTATCTCTGCAATGAACCTCTTATCACCTCCGTACAGAGTCTGGTTGCTCTCAATCTTTGGGATAGAATACAAATATTGAGACTGTGCGTATGCGTTTAAGAGATTCAATGCTTGGAGATATACAGTCATTCTTCCATTAAGCTTTACAGACCATTTTAGCTCTGCTACGATATTAAGCAACTGTCTGAATACGTATAGTGTTGTTTTGCTTGGATTGTCTGGCACTAGTAATAAAGTAGATAAGAAATTGGATACATAATTGTTAAGATAACCATCAGAAGAGATCGTCTTTTGTTCAACCTCCATTTTCTCTGGGATATCTGCTAATATCTGTACCGCAGCCTCTAGGAGATCATCTCCTTGTGAGACACACCCATTTTGATAGGCAACTTGAGATGATAGGAGGTATAACTCTAGCCGAGTTGTTACACTTGATAGAGATGGTATCGTTATGAAACAGTAAGCTACACAAGCATGTACAAAGCCTACAGTCTTATTCGTGTGTTTCCCTTTGATTCTCACTAGCGTACGCATGGCTAGAGTGTTCACAGCCTGAATTAGTCGCCTCAAAACAGGATCTAGATTAGTGAAGGATGCTCTAGCTTCTACGTAGAAGCCTAATTGTTGTTCAAAATCTTTCCCAAAGTCTACGACAGATACGAATTGTTTTATGAGAGTTGCTATCTGTCTCTTCTCATCATCAGGAGATAGAGCATTCAAAGAATCGTGGATAGTCTTAGACACGAATATCATAGAGTTAAGAATAACAGGATCGTGTGTAGTTACCGTCTGATGCTTAACAAATGATTCTAAGATCCCTCTACACACTTCTACTTTAACTTGCTCCTTCTGAAACATGTCTAGGAAGGGTAGAAAGTTGTCTAGTGAGAATAGAACATTGAAATCATGTATATGTGTTAGTATTTTAGTCATTATACTGGATAGCTGCGTGTAATGTTGCTCAAATGCTCTATTATCACTCATGTGTTTTATGACGTCACCAGCTATCTTGTTGATAACATTCTTACCGAAATGTTTAGCTGCATATTCACACCAAATCTCAGCGCATTCAATGTATGACCGCGGATTATCAAGCTTTGTCATTTGCTTCCATACAGAGTTAAGCAACTCCTTCCTGTGTTCCTGTGGAGGATCAGAGAGTAGAACACTAACCCCAAGACTCCTGTATAGCTGAGATCTGGGGAGACCTAGTTCACTTGTGCCTCGAATAAGATCCACAAACAATGCAGCTCTTGCTGATATGAAGATAGGAGGGAACATGGACATTAGAGCATTCAATACTAAAGAGTTATTGGTAGATTCCTTTATAGCCTCAATGATTTCATCAAACACATTCTCATTCGCTTTAAAAGCAAGACACTGTAATATCCATTCTACTCCAGGCACGAATAAGGAAGCAAACTGATTCTGATCTAGGTTCTGTTTGTTTAATGTCTTTGTTACAGGAGGTGTGGAAAATTGAGGAATAGATTGTAGGAAATTACAGAATAGCGGTAGTAGGTATACTTTAATGTCAGGAGCTATTTCCATACCGAGTCTGGTTATATAACATCTAGCGTATAAAGATACAAGAGGATGTCCTATACCTTTAGTAGTGTTAGCTAATCGTGATAGAGCTTGTGAGTATTCAGATTTAGTTAAGAATGAGTAACATTTAAGAATTGCTACTTCTGTGTAGTAGCGAGGAATAAGTTCCCGGATTGAAGCTATCTTGTAGAACCAATTACGACAGGTCTCCCTCGCGGATTCTGTTACCATTGAGAAGTCGAACTGATCTGGTGGTATGTCTATCTTAATCCCAGAGTCTTGTAAACATTTTTTGTAAATTCGTTGAAACACGAGATCACCGAATGACTGCAGAATATCTGTAATAAGTACAAACTTAGATGGATAGAATTGTATCACTGATACGTCACCTAATAGCTTAGAACACTGTATAGCTATCTTGAGGCATTTTACTCTCTGTTCTTGATCCCATGCTCTTATTAGTCCCTTATGCATTTCATCTATCTTCTTAACATATTCGTTCTGAGAGAGATTCAGCATTTCTCTTACTGAGCCTTCCTCTGTGAGGTCTAATTGTTCTAGTCTGGTCTTAGTGCGATCACTGCTTGCTGCTACTTTAGCTTTCACTTCGAGTTTTTCCTTTTCCTCCTCAGACAGGAAGCTTGTTGTTATAGATAGTCTCTCACTGGTGGTGTATTTACCTAAAATATATGTTCTCTTAGCGCTCCAAGGTTCAAATTCCTTCTCAGTCGGTAGCTCTTGGAAAACTTCTCCTTTTTGTTCTTTACGTGTGGATTCTGTAAGGGCAGATATAAGGGGATCAGAGCTGAGACTAGCTGAAGATATAAACGGGTTATCCATCGACTGACTAGCCCCCAAGGGATCAAATACTACAGAGATTGTGTCTAAAAATTGACCTCCTCTAGAGGACAGGGGATCCTCTCTATCCTCTCGGTTTATAGAGACGGAGGTACTTAGGTTAGCTATGTGTTGGTTACCGTCCAAGGGGTGTGAAGTACAAGGGAGGGGGGCTATCAAACGATGAGAGAGTTCATCTTTATAATCTCTCAATTTGGGCTTCCATTGACTCGATTCTGTCATTGCAATCTCTAACTCAACAACAATGTGTTGGCTGTATTGTGAGGTGGTAAGGTTTTCCTATTAGATAAGATTGTAATGATCAATGTTTTATCAGGATTATAATATAATTCATTATCTTGCAGTAAAGGATCTACAAGCTGAGATAGGGCATCCTAACATACAATGCCTATCAGTATTATATGTCAAATTTAGTGGTATGAAGTAGAATCCGTAGATAAACTTCCAAGATTATAATTAATGAGTATAGGGATTTGTTTACAAAAGATTCTTTGAATTTAAGCAATTATTAAACTATTAGAAGGATTGACAGAGAAGAAGTGTGGATAGATTTAAAGTCAGTAATTACTTCATTTCACGGCTATACTATATAGGGATTCATAAATGAATGACAGTTCTTTGTTGTGTTACTAAAACATCCTGTGTTTACAAAAAGTTCTAGTGAGTTGTTTCCACTAGAACCTTTTGTAAACACGAGCTTGCCATACGGACATATCACCTGTAAGACACTTGTTAATTAGAAATTGTTTCAGCTCCACATGATGTTTATCTAAAGAGGCAGGCGGCATTCACTATCATTACCTTATTATTTATGAGATTATCGTAATACATACAAAGTGGCCAATTCATGGAAATTTGTATTTATCTACTTCGAAAATGTTAAGTTTGTTAAAATAGGTCTGTGAAGATGAAAGCACTAGTATTCACCCGTTATTATAGCGTGTAGTTGAATTTCACTGAGAAAAATGGTCAAATAATGACAATATTCATGCTGCAGGTAAACTTGATGCAGGAAGTGGAAGTGAAACAAGTCTCTAACTAACAGTGTTCTAATAATATTATAAGTCAGGGTAAATCGCATTTTTTTTGATAATGTTATGAAGCAATCAAACAGTAAAGTGAATGTATGCAATAACTAAGAATACACCTTTATTATAGAAACAATTATATTATTATAGCGAGCTGGAGGAAGTATCGTTTTTATTCCACTGTTCTTTAGTCCAATTAGAGATCCTCTTAGCAGCCTGTGGGGAGTACGGTACGAATATGTTTGGGAACTTTCCTTCCTGAGATTCCTCATCTAGTTTTGACATAGAGCTATATTGCTTGTCTGTGTGTTTAAGAGAAATGTGTGCTGTAATAGTAGGCAGTTTTACATCAGTGATGATATTACTATTACAAGATTTACTCTGACGTAATAGAGTCAATTTCATTCGAGCTTCTTTTGCTGCTTTCCAGTTAATCAAAAATAATCGAGTTATCTCACTTATTTCATTTCCATCCAGGGTGTTAAGTGAGGTACAACTAGTTACCAGAGATTCTCGATAACGGTGCTTTTTAGTGACAGGGTTGCCTTGTAATTGTAGCTGTGTTAATTTCCCCCAGGTAGATATTACCTTACACACATCTAGAATACTACTAATTTGGTTGTCAGAAGCGTTTAGAGAGCCTAACCGATTCAACAGTTTAATATTACCCAGGTAATCTAGTCTATTCCCTGCTACATTAAGAACAGATAGAGTAGTGATAAGAGCTACTATAGACTTAGGATCAAATAATAACTTCTCTCCTAAAGGAAGTTTTTGATACTCTATATGCAATTCTGTTAATTGTTGTAACTGATCAAGTCCTTCTACTACTGTAATGCAATTACGACCTAAGTACAGTTTACGTAAAGATTTCAATGCAGATAAGTTCTCTATTTTAGCTATGTTGTTTCCTTGTAGATACAAGTGTGTGAGAAACTTCGCGAATTCTAGATTCTCAATCCTATTGATTAGATTATCATATAAGTATAACACTATGAGACTTCCGCATTGAGATATGTTCTGTATAGCAGTAATATTCTTATCAGCACAATAGAGATGTGTAATTCTACAGAGATACTCCCCTTCTGTCTCTCCTCGCTTACGGTTGTATTGGTTAGCACAGCGTATAAGAAATTCAGGAGTGATGGAATTCATATTTAGTGTAATATTCTACTAATATAAACAGTAAACAGAGTAAACTCTGGTTATAAAGTTTACTGTAGTTCGATAGAATACACAAATGTTGCTACCGAGTATCTTACAAATTATCATTATCGTAATGATTCTAATCGTATTCTTTCTAATAATGCAGTAGTTATATAAAAGTGTATTCTTGCGAAAGTAGCTGTGTTTTATAAAAGCCAATAAATTTAATATGAGCCTGGAATGTAGCATTAATACAGCAAAACCTCCACAAACATTAGTACGTATTGTCTGGGATATACGATGAAATGATATTTGAAATCTGAGTCTACCTTTTCAGAGATATCACTGTTTGGAACTTGAACTGGAACAATAGCATACACACTATTTAGATAAATTGTAATCTGGTCTTGCTGGGCACACCGAGAATAGCATAATAATTTATTCAACTCTAAGATGATAATATAAATATTTCTGAGAATACTATAATACCTTTCTCTAAGTAATGTTATTAATATAGGTATTGAGAATTTAGAGAGAATCAGACAGTTTATGAATTAACATCTCACAACAATATTTCTCTGAGAAAATACATAATACGTATATTTGCAGAAACTCCGAAACTATATCACGAGCCTTTATCAGTTCATTCAATGTATTTCTACTTCCGATCAATAAGTGCTACGTACATAGAGAACGATAATTACAATTATCTGTAATTATTAATCTTAGGAACCCTCAGGGAGAGATACTATTCTTAGAAATAAAGTAATTACTGTACCCATATACTTACACTAGGCGTATATATTCTAAGTAACAGTAGAGTAAATACGATAAATATTAACAAGAGCCAGCTGTACAAACTGCTACTTTATGTTCCTTCTAAAGTGCAAAGTTTACTAGCCAAAGAAGTATGATTTTCCTTGGTGTTCTACACCTGATACAAATAAGAAACCGAAGATAAGCTAATACAGTAATAGTTATGTAAATTTAGATATAACGTAATCAATAAACTTCACACAAGTTATTAACGCATTATTAATTAATTGAATTGTTTCATAGAGAGTGAAAAGCTCGGATTTTAACATAAAATAGATTACACCGAATTACAATAATCAATTATAATAACGAATAATGGGAGCTCTCGTAATTTGATGAATCCCCTGATAAGAAAAGGTTTCCAAGAATCCTGTTAAGATACGATAATTAGACAACGGAAAATGGAATCCTCTCTAGATCTATCAAACCTGATAAATGTGTCATTGATCCACAATTACAAGATAATTAGAGCATTTATTATAATTAGAAGAATGCTGGATTTGGTAAAAGCGATTGAAATAGGTATTCTTTGACTAAACATATGAATACGTAAGTAAAATATACGTTAACCCAATAATGGAATATATTGTGAAAATTTGATTGAATCGTTAAGCCAGCTGGCTTAACCTTATGCTGTGTTTATAATGATCTCTTCAGGTCTTCCTTGAATTCGGTTAGGACTATGCATACTTGCAAATTTCTGACAAAGTAGTGAAAATTCGTATTATTTGCATTTACGCAAAATTAGGAATCTAATTTTGAGATAAAGAGTATACATGATGGTCATTAGCGCGGAGTATTTAGAACATATAGATCATCGGCTCCCAACCTGGGGTCCGTGGGCCACTTCGTGGTCCACAGGATATGTAAAATTGGTATAGGGGGTCCACGGCTGAAAAGGTTTGGAACCGGTGATATAGGTTAACCATATTGTAAAACATTATACGTATTTGGTTGCAGACCTATTAATGTGACAAGTAAGAAACAAAACATATTTTCAACAAGTAATGACGGAAGTAAATATAATAGAAAGGACAACAACAGGACACAAATGAAATATGAATAATTGCAGAAATTAGAAACTTAATACAGCTAGAGAGGTCCAAACAAAATGTTCCAGACTGTAAAATAAGTATAAATATTATCGTAGAGAGTAATTAATAAGCTAAGCTGTATACTCTCTTAATTAATTAATCTAATAAATGAATAGCATACTGCTGAGGCTAGGGTTGAATGTAAATTTAATGTGGCTAACACAGTTTGGGTATTAGGCTATACGAAATTACATGACAGACTGCAGTACACTATTTTCTAGCGATATCGGAATATAAAACCTTAAAAGTTGAAATAAACAAGTACTGAGATAGCAAGAATTCACTCAGAAGCGGAGTATATAAAGGAATAGGTCCCTGATTTTGGTACTATATTATAGGAGGATTAATTCTACAAAGCTTAGCTAGAAATTAAATAATGTCGATCAGAAGAACCACTAGACATACAAGGCAGCAACCAAGCGATTGCGGCCGGTCAAGTAGAATTGCACAACGTAGGCAACATCTAAGATCTGATGTCGATTCAGACGAATACGATAGCGAGGAAGACATGAAGGACTTACAAGAAATTCTCGAGAATGAGAAGAAAAAGTTACAGATAGAATTCGCACAACTCAAAGCTGAAGTAAAATCTTTACGCGCAAAGAAGGAGAGATTCGAAAAACTGGAATGAGGAATGTGACCGAGCTTGCGACAACCTTGCTAGAGCTAATAAGCTGGCGTCTATGCATTCTACACATTCGCTAGATGTTTACAGACTTAAGCTAATAATTAATGCATTGTACGCACATTGTAAAGTTATATTATTAAATACGTGGTTCTTCTGGAAATAATCAATAAAACTTTGCTATCTACAAAGTATTATATACGCTATGGGAGTGAATAACACTATACGAATGTATATAATTTTTGAGGATATATATATATATACAAAAGATAATTCAAGTAATTAAATAAATAACGATTAAGTAAGCATATTTAAGCAACCATATTTAAGCAACTCCAAATTTATTCATAGAATTAATAATTGCTA